>CM022302.1:139239254-139741188 GCA_011799875.1 Thinopyrum elongatum | reverse complement strand
TAGGCTTGAGAGAACTAACCGGGTACATGGACGAACACGGACGTATAATATTCATGCCCAAATCCCGGACATCATCATGTCGGTCCGGGCTTCCTGCTGAGCAGCTGGGAGTTGTACGAGACCAAGTGCGTATTGGCCCCCGCACGCACGCGCGGAAACGTGGGCTCTAAGTCATATTGCGGTGTTTCCATAATAACGCTGGTCGGCAAAGTACATTATGATAAAGAAACTAGACAAGAAGCACGCACGAGTGAAGGACAAAGATCAACATACAAAATCTCTTTTGTGTAAAAGTTATTGAGGTTTTAGTCCAGGGGACGATCTGTTAGTAAAACGAGAATATATCCAGGGGCTATTTTAAAAAAAAAGAAACGGCTTCGGTTGGAATATGCCTTGCCCAGAGAAGAAAACGCTACCCGAACCGGGCGCAAGGCAACGCCGAACGAAAAACATTTCAAGATAAAGGAGCGAACTGTCGAGTGTGGGGCCCTAGTGCTCATAGGCAGGGACGCCTTTTTTGCGTACCATGCCCCCACTAGCGGGCAATTGGCCCGGAACTGGTATGATGTGGTGTCAAGCTGAACGTGAAGGCAGTGGTCGGCTCTACTGTGGCGTACGACGATGTGGAACCAGGAGAGGGTATAGTGTGCTACGGATTACGCACTCACGTTAACGGGTCTCCCGCTCGAGCTCACACTGTCGATTCTCCCCCTCCTTCCGCGTCAAACTGTTGGTGGTGGAGCAGTGCGCGTCGTGTGGAGGCACCACAGGATCGACAGCGGCTATCCAGCTCCGGCGGACGGGCGGTTCATTGGGCGCGGAATGCTCGTTTTGCTCGAGAGAGCTGCCAAACAACCGGCCGGGGAATTGAAGCATCGTGTAGAATAAGTTGGTTGACAGGTGGATGTTGCCTGGCAAAGTGTTTTTGATAAGTGGGGTTGGCACTCACCAGTTATGCTTTTTAGCCGGAGCCCGAAGCGGATTCGGGGCGGCCGGAGCGGGGAAGAAGACCCTCACGCGACGCCCTCTGAATGAGTGAGGCGAGTGGTTCTGAGTGAAGAGGTGAGAGTGCTGGGTCGAATGATGGTTCGGTGCCTCTATTATAAGCTGCCCACCCGAGGCGGTTGCCCGGTCATATACCGTGTGATCTTAAACTTCTCCGGGCGGAGCGGCCTCGCCCGGCGAGGGCAAGGGGTTTGATGAGAATGAAGCAACAGAAGTGAGTCGACTAGGTAGCTCCTCGTGTTCGCAGACTTGGTTCCACATGGCGACTCCAGTCACACTGGTTGTTCAGTACTCCTTGTGAATCATGCATCTTTGCTGTGTGCCGGAGACTGCACTGCGAACATTGCGGCCGGGGTGTCTCGGGGCAGGGACGGAGCTCCACGGGGCGCCTGTGTGCGCGCGGCCTCAACTACGAGCGCCCGTCGCGCCACTCCACGCCGTGAAGCTTATCATGCCACGGGCGACTGCGCGTGTTTTCGTCGCGGTGCGTTGCTCAACCATAGCAGGAGAGGTCCACTTTTCTGCGGGTTTTGACCCGCCACCAGTGGGCTCGGGAGCGTGCGAAGGACGCGTTCGCAACGCTGGCTTCTCGCCAGCCGCCACAGGAGCTCTGCCACGGTGGAAGGCGCCGGCGTTGACGCGACAAGTCAACCACCGCCGCTCGCAACTGCCCAGCAACCGGTGCGGTGCACTGGATAAGAAGGGGAACAGGGCGCAAGGCGCCAACGTGATACTGGCGAGATCGACAACGAGCTCTGTCGAAAACGACACTGAACCCTCTGAACTTTCTGAATTTGACAGGAACATGGCATGCCAGGTGTTTGACGAAATGTTTGACGCACGTGGAAAATTTTTCTTGAGCTGAAACTTGGAGGGTGGCCTCTGTGCATGCCAGAGACTACCTGATTTTGTCAGAATTTTTGGAAAGAGAAAAAAATGAATTTCACACAAAATGAATGCAAATCTGGTCCAAACTTGCAGCAAGCAAATTTTGAAAAATTTGAACTATGGACCACGCTCTTGATGGATCTAGGTTGAGGGTACTAAGGAGTAGCTAGGGTAATTATTTGGAACCAAGCTCAAAGCAATCTGATACTTCCTTTGTAAACTTGAGGGGTCCAAAATAAATTACAGAAAGGTTTGAGGATAAAATCAATAGAAATAAATCTAAAAGAGGTTGAAACTTGCTGGAATTGGATGCTTGGCTTGACCCAAAGTAGGGAGGAGGGTTTGAGAGAAAATTTTTGAAATGCAAGTCATGGTAAGAGAGTATTTTTGAATAGGGAAGTAGAAATCCAAAATTATAGGATTCTTTTTGATAAAAGAATTAGTAAAACAATCCCAGAGTATTTGTGTTGAACCAACACATGTTGAAAACCCTCAAGACCAAAATCAAGATTGGGAAGAACTCATAAAATTTTGTCATAAAAGATTTGAGAAGGAGAGTCTTTAGAAAAAATTGAAATAACCTCCTTCCAATCAAATAAAGAATTCGATAAAAATCAAGACCAAAATTTTGGGGTGTTACAAC
This sequence comes from Thinopyrum elongatum, assembly GCA_011799875.1. NCBI lineage: Eukaryota > Viridiplantae > Streptophyta > Magnoliopsida > Poales > Poaceae > Thinopyrum > Thinopyrum elongatum. The sequence goes on along the minus strand of CM022302.1, from coordinate 139,738,652 downwards.
ACCTACCCCCTTAGGAAAATCTCGTCCCCGAGATTTCAGCTGATCCTCAAATAGGCGTGGGTGCTTGCCCGAAAGAAAATCCTCTCTTCCCATTTGCTTCATCCTCGGTATGATTGCTCCCACTGAACCTTAAAAACTTAATTTTCTTCTGACGGGTCCTTCTTTCAGACTCGTCCAATATTTTTATTGGACGTTCCCTGTAGGTGAGGTCTGGTGTCACGTCAATGTTCTCATGAGATACATGCTTCTCTGGTTAGCTTACGCACTTCCTCACTGTGAGATGTGGACACGTCATACATCTGACGTTCTTCAGGTAGGTCTAGCTGGTAGGCCACTGTGCCTCTTCATGCATCACACAGAAGGGTCCAATAAATCGGGGTGCTAGCTTTCCTTTAACTTTGAATCGTTGCAGGCCCCTCATAGGGGATACTTTTAGATACACATATTCACCGGGTTCAAAACGGACTTCATGATGTTGTTTGAGTAATACTCTTTTGTCGGCTCTGAGCTCTTGAGTCGCCTTGATAGTTTAACTTTCTCCTCACTTCCTTGAGCTGTCTGGGCCGAAGATACGACTGTCTCCTGTTTCTGACCAATTTAATGGGGTACGGATCTTCGCCCATATAAGGCTTCAAAAGGTGCCATTTGTAGACTGGCTTGGGTAACTGTTGTTGTACGAACTCGGCATACGGGAAGCTTTCTTCCCAACTGGTTCCATAGTTGAGAACACATCTGCTAGCAATCTTCTAGAATTTGGTTCACACGTTCAGTCTGTCCTCCAGCTGGGGGTGGTATGCTGTGCTGAATACTAGTTGAGTTCCCAGAGCTTTTTGTAAATGATCCCAAATTATGAGAGCGAATTGAGTGCCTCTGTCGGATATTATAGTCTTTGGAACTCCATGCAGACAAACAATACGGAGAGATAAAGCCTGGCAAGTTTTCTGGGGGTGTGGGTGTCTTTACTGAATAAAATGTGCCACCTTAGTTATCTATCTGTGATGACCCATATGGCATCTTTTCCGTGTCGTGATCGAGGTATGCCGACAATAAAATCCATTCCAATTTCGTCCCATTCCATTCGGGTATCCTGTTTGGCTGCAATAGTCCTACTGGTTTTTGGTGCTCGGACTTAATGCGCTGACATGAATCACAACAGCAATGAATGTGGCTATATCCCTCTTCATCCGGGCCACCAAATTTTTTTCCTGATATCCTTGTACATTTTGGTCCCTCTAGGGTGGATTGAATATGAAGCGGTGTGGCCTTCAGCCAAAATCTGCTGTTTGAGGTCCTCTACATTTGGTACGCAAAGCCTGTCTCCGTACCATAATATTTCCCTCATCGTCTATGACGAATTCTGAGGCCTTGCCCAGACTCACTTTTTCTTTTATGCCTTCGGTGCTGGGGTGTCCATGCTGACTTTCTTAATCTGTTCCATTAGGGGGGCTGTATTTCCAAATTTGACATAGTGCCTTTAGTGACCAACACCGGTGTTGATCTTGCAAACTCCCTCTGAAACTCAGGTCTCAAGTTTGTAGACCGTCGTTGCCCGAGCTTGGGTTTCGGCTGAGAGCATCTGCCACTACATTCGCCTTTCCTGGATGGTAGTGAATGCCAACATCATAATCTTTCACTAATTCCAACCAGCGTCGTTGTCGTAAATTGAGTTCTGGTTTGGTGAAAATATATTTGAGGCTTTTATGGTCCGTATATATTTCACACACGATTCCCGAAAAAAGTGCCTCCATTCTTTGAGTGCATGAATAACTACTGCTAATTCCAAGTCTGAGTAGGATAATTTTCTTCATGCCTTCGTAGTTGCCTGGAAGCATATGCGCTACTTTGCCTTCTTGCATTAATACGCATCCGAGGCCCTTCCGGGACGCGTCGCAATATACTTCAAGTTTTTGTGTGTATGTCTGGTACGACCAATACTGGTCGTTGTTAATCTCTTTTTGAGTTCTTGGAAACTTTTCTCGCAAGCTCATCACGCAAAATTTCTTATCCTCTTTAGTAACTGTGTCATAAGTTTTGCTATGTGGAAATCCCTCAATAAATCTTCTATAATATCCAGCCATTCCCAGAAAACTTCTTACATCTGTAATGTTGGCTGGTGGTTTCCAGTCAAGTACGGCCTTGACTTTTTCTGGGTCCACGGCGACTCCTTCTTGGGTTAATACGTGGCCTAGAAACCACCTGTTTTAACCAAAATTCACATTTGCTGAATTTGGCGTACAATTATGTTTCTCTATTACTCTCCCAGTACAATTCTGATGTAGATGTTCATGTTCTTCTGGTGTTCTTAGAATATACTAAAATATCATCAATGAACACCAACAAATTTGTCCATAAATTTCATAAATACTTTGTTCATGAGGTGGACAAAATATGCGGGGGCGTTGTTTAGTCAAACGGCATTACTGTAAATTCATATAACCCTATTGGGTGAATGCTGTCTTAGGAATATCTTCTGTTCGACTTTCAATTGTGATATCCCGACCTTAAATAAATTTTTGAGAAAACCTGGGCTTGTGCGAGCTGGTCGAATAAATCATTTATCCGTGGCATCGGATATTTGTTTTTGATGGTGACCATGTTGAGTGCTCGATAGTCTATACTAAATCTCAGTGTCCCATCCTTTTTCTTGGCAAATAATACTGGTGAACCCCAAGGTGAGAGTGGCCCGATAAATCCTTTGTCCAGTAATTCTTATTTTGCTTCTTCAATTCTACCAACTCGGAGGGTGCCATTCTATAGGTTTCTTGTAAATGGGAGTGGTTTCAGTGCTAGTTCAATGATGAACTCTATTTCCCGGTCGGGTGGCATGCCTGGTACTCTTCGGGAAATACATCAGGAATTCACACACCACTGGAACTTTACTTAATTCTAAACATCCACCTTGTTCAATCTTGCTTGCAGTGATCTTGGTCTTTCTTGAGCGCAATTTTTATTGTCTTTCCGTGATGATGGGTGAGGATCACCGTCCGATTGAAACAGTCGATAAATCCCTGTGGTGGTCACTAGTCCTTTCCTAGGATAACATCCAGTCCCTTATTTTCCAATACAATGAGGTTTGCCCGAAACTTTAATCCCTCAATCTCAATAACCACCCCATGGCAGTAACCTGGTGACTTGCTTATCTCGGGGACTTGATGGTCATAGAATTTTCCAAGGGAAGAATCAGAAAATTATGTGTGCAAAGCAAATTTCTTGGAAACGAACGAGTGAAGCTCCAGAATCAAACAAAACCGTGGCAGTTATTGGTTACAGGGAACGTACCGAGTACGATGTCCGGAGCATTCTTGTGCTTCCTCCTTGGTCACGTGTTCACGTGACCCTTCTTGTGTTGTTATTGGGGTTGAAGTTGTTACGCTTGGGGGGCTTAATTATTTCCACCGTTGTTCGGCTTGAGACGAGTTTCTTGGCTTTGGGCACTGCTTGGCATAGTGTCCTTCCTCTCCACAAGCAAGAACAAGTAGCGCCTGGGTGATACGTAAAATCCTTGTCCCTTGACTGAAATTTTTTGTTTGGGCGGAGAACATTGGTTGTGGATTTGTTCGCCCCATTTTTCTGGAAATCTTCTTGTTCCTGTTGTTGCGAGAATGAGTATCTTGTCCCTTTTGCGCTTGCAAAATCCTCCAACTGCGGCGCTCATTTTCCAACGTAATAGCCTTGTTCCACAAGCGTTTTGGAAATCTGGGAAGTGTGTATGACCAGCATGGCATTTAAGTGCTGGTGCCAAGACCGTCGAGAAATTTTTCCATCTTTTTATTTTCAGTCATATGTTCTTCGTTGGCATAACGAATAATTGAGTAACTGACTATTGTACTCAGTCACTGTCATGCTTCTCTGCTTGAGTTCATCAAACTCCCCTCCTTTTCTTGATTTTCATAACACTTTTGGGAATGTGCGCCCCCGAAAAATTTTCCTTAAATTCCTCCCAGGTGATGTTGTTTTCATGGGGTCGAGGTTTAGGAAATTTTCCCACCATGATGCAGCTGCTCCAGTGAGGTGTAGAGGGTGCATAAAGTACCTTCTCACGGTCGCAACATTGTGCAATAATTAATCCTCTCAATGTCTCGAAGCCAATCATCGGCCTCAAGCGGTTTATACAGTGTGGAAAGTTGGGGGACGTGTCTTTTGTAGTTCAGACAATTTGGAATGCTGCTAGTATGGTTCGCGGTGATTTCCCTATATGATAATATGGTTCATCATTTCTTGATGCTGCTGCTGGTTTTGCTCATAAAGGCGGCATACTTGAAAACGCTTCCTCACTGCCTTGCTGACTTGACTGCCCCTGTGTGAAATTGTTTTTGTCTGGGTACCGTAATTTTTCTTCTGGCGGACCCATGGAACAGTCCAGGGACGAGGCATTTCCACTCTGGGGTATTTTTGCAGAACTCAGGAAAAAAAATCTGAGGTAGCAAACACAAATAATTTTGCAAGGCAGAAATTTAAAACTCTGAGACTTTTCAAGAAAATACTAGATTGCGCATGGAAGGACCGCTCAGTACATATCTTACATGCAAGCCGTAATTATACAATACATCACTCAGGATATGCGTACACACTCCGACATGTTATTTAGGCTAGTGCACTTCCCGAGTTCCTACATGATGCGCACACAAACTACTTCTCATCAACCCTATATACTATAAACATATCATACAAGCTGTTACAACACCCGGCTACTCGGCGCACTCGGCGGAGATGGCAAAAACTTCCCTCGGCCTGCCAAGGGTAAGTCCCAGTGATGCTGGAGACTCCACCTCCTCCTCAATAATAGGCTCTAGCTCGAAGCACTGGGCTAGCACTGGTGGTGCGGGTGTGATAGGTGGTGCAACACTAACTGGGGTAGGAGCAATGACTTGGTCAAACTCCTCAGTGGTAGGCAGGCGGCGAGCGGTGGCTAAAATGGTAGGTGCATAGGATGCTGAGTACGAGATGTATGACAGTGGTGGCGCTGTATGGAGGAGTTCCCTCCTGTTGGCGGTACACCTTGAACTAAGTCCATGCGAGCAGCCACAAAGTCATCCACAGGTTATCAAAACTCCTCAAGAGCCTTGAGATACTCAACAAGCTCTCAATAGCCTCATCTCTTTCTCCCCTAGTGCAAGCGAATGCATAGTGACAAGTGTATGGCACGTGGCATGGGAGGTAGCGGTAGCGACGAGCCTTCATTGAAGGAAGAGCATCCCGGAGACGAGCTATTGCCTCACGGGCACATCTGCATGGCATGCCTCTCCGTAGGCATGGCCCTCAACAAATCGGAAGCGGCGTGACTCAGAACGTCTCCCCCTTGAATTGTACCGCGGCCTGTGCATAGACACGCTGTCGCTAGACTTGTGCTGGTAGAGTGTGAACTCCGGACGAGCCGATGGCCCATCCGCACCTTGGCGATGGAGACGAGAAGCTTGATAAACCCCTCAGGTACATTGGCGAACACCTGTGACTCACAGTCGCTGCCAGCCATCTACAAAAGTAGACAAAAATTCCAGATAGTCAAATCATAAATTTATGATGACTAACATAAAATTGCTACAATTTGCAAATTGCTAAAATAGCACCTATTACGCTAATAACCGATTAGCGATCGCACCTAGTGGCTTCCTACAGTCAGCCTGGCTCTGCTACCAAGGTTGTCAGGACCGGTTTTTCAATAAAACATTTATTGAAAAATCGCCCCTTTCGTCAGACCAGTACAGAAAAAATCTTACTGGTAGACAAATCCTTGATACCGAAATCCAGAAGTACTAAATATATTACAGGGTTGAGCTGAGGCTGCTCAACCATTTATTACAAGCATGCCAATATTTCACATAAAGGCGTATATGACACAAAGGGTATGGTGGCATACTATTGACTCGCAATAAAAGTGGTGGTGGATATGTCACAGAGAAGTGGGTGACATGACTCCAAAATTTTCAACTCTCAAGCGCCGGAGTGAGGCTCGATGATTTTATTAAGGTCAGAAGCGTATATAATACGGGTGACCAACTCCAGGATCGCAAGGGACTGACTGGGATCCCTCTAGGCGTCGGACTCGCTATCGTATTCTTCATCCATAAGATCGCCTTCGTCAACATCTGGCCAAATCAACAAGCCAGGTGAGTACTTTGAATGTACTCGCAAGACAGTTTGGACATAAGATATAACAAATGCAAACATGATGCACATGACAGATTAGTAATGCACACTACGGTAATAATTTTGCACCGCAAAGTAAATAAAAAGGAAGTCAGGCGGTAGTCCTCCCGAAATCCCAATAAAATAACTGAAGAGCCGATCGGGTGTCTGAAGCGACGCCTCGAAAGGTAAAAATAAAATTAACATGCCGCAGTCGAGCGTCAGGGCGACACACACAATAAAGGGCTTATACTGAAAGTAAATGAACAGTACGTACCACACGGACGTCTAAGCGACATCTCGAAAAGGGCTTATAATGAAAGTAAATAACAAGGTGCCACAGTCGGACGTCTGAGCGACATCACTAAAGGGCTTATATCCAAAAGTAAATAACAAGAATGCCACAGTCGGACGTCTGAGCGACATCACTAAAGGGCTTATATCCAAAAGTAAATAACAAGAATGCCACAGTCGGAGGTCTGAGCGACATCTCATAAAGGGCTTATATCCAAAAGTAAATAACAAGAATGCCACAGTCGGACGTCGAGCAACATCTCATAAAGGGCTTATATCAAAAGTAAATAATAAGAATGCCACAGTCGACGTCTGAGCGACATCTCATAAAGGCTTATAATTCATCATTCGAACTCGAGTAGTCCGTGGAGGTGCACAATCCACGGAATACTCGGTACATAATCATAAGCAGGTTAGTCCATCCACGAATAACATTCAGCCGGTTTACCACCCTCAGTTAACAAGTTTGTTCTATAGAGACTGTTACTGGACTGACACTGAGACTGACACTGATAGGTCAACCAATCCTTGATCGAGGACTTGGTTACTCGCATGGTTTTGACTCTCAGAGTTTGTACTCTTAACCCACACAACGGATTTCAGTAGTCATAAGGACTAGTTCCGTTTACGGTATTTTAGAAGAAAAACACTCTAACCAGTACACACCCTTTCACTTTCCGCTGCCAGGAATCACCCTAGACAACGTTCAAGAAAAACTCTAAGACGGGGAGGCCAACACCTCGAATAGCATGGGATCAAATTTATATCGCCCGCTCTAAGGGGTGCCCCCCTCTCGGTCCCAACCGGAAACACCAATGCCCCCTGACCGAATGATGGGCTTTAATCCAGGGCCATGGGACCCTCATTCCGGCCCCTCTTTTGGTGTGTACCTGGAAAGAGTTTGCAACCTACTAAACCGCATTCTTTGCAGAAAACATGTGGCGCACGAAAAAGGGACAACGGGAACAAGACTCGATCCACGTCAACACTGGAGTTAAATAGTCGATACAGAACTGGCATGCTTCAACAATACCAGCTTGCAACCTATCATGCCACCACATGATTAGGTTGTCTCACCATCTCATGAACACATCAAGTTTCGAAGCTCACTTGCAGCTTGCTTTGCATGGAATATACATTCAACAAATGCTTATATAAACATGCCATGATAAAACCACTCAAGCAAACATGAAAAACACTCATCATATCAAAGGTTCAAACATGCTTGCCTGGTTCGGAGTAGTCGGCTACTCTAGCTCGGCAAGGTTGGCGGCACCGTCACCTCCTTCGGTATCTATGTTATAAAGAAAATCGGTACTAACGTAAATACCGCGCGTGCATAAAAATTGTTCCAAATATTTTTCAAATAATTATGATAAAAAACTAGACAGAAAAATAAAGATGACAGAAAAAGAATCAACTCAAAATCATCTTTTTTTTAAATTATTGAGGTTTTAGTCCAGGGACTAATCTGTTATAAAACAAAATTATCCAGGGGCTATTTTAAAAAAAGAAAACGCTTCGGTTGGATAGCCTTCCAGAGAAGAAAACGCACCCGACCCGAAGCGCCAACAGAAACATTTCGAGAAGAAGGGAGAGACTGACGAGGGGGTCCCTCATGTCAGGTTTGAAATCCCCCGGCGGCAGAGGCGAAGATGGTCGCCGGCGCGATCGATGGCGAACCAGAGGAGGGTAGGGTATGGTTGCACTCACGGTCAGTTCCGCGTCGTGGGTGGTGGAAGTAGGCGTCGGGAGCACCATGTCGACAGCGGCTTCCACTCCGGCGGACGGCGGTTCGGCGAGTCGGGTTCTCGAGGAGAGCTGCCAACACCGAATTGAAGCTCGGGTTAGAAGAGGTGGTGGACTAGGAGGTTGCTGGCAAAGTTGGGAAGTGGGGGTGCACTCATCGGGAGGATTTTGCCGGAGCCCGAAGCGGATCGGGGCGGCCGGAGCTGGGAAAAGACCCTCCCGAAGCCCCTCTGATAGTGAGGCGTGGTTCTGAGGAGAGTGGAGAGGTGCTGGTCGATGAGTGGTTCGGGGCCTTCTATTTATAGCCGGCCCGAGGCGGTTGCCGAAAATGGAATAACTCCGGCGAGTGATTACGGCGAGCGAGGGGTTGGATGGAAGGATTAGGCGACTGGTGTCTTCGGATTGGTCAACTGGCCACCATTCAAAGGTTAACCTGGTTGGATTTGGCCTGCTCCCGTGGTCTCGGCGGACGGAGCTCACGGGCTCGTCGGCGGCAGAGAGCGCGCTCTGTGCTTCTCAGGCCATGGGACGTGCTGCAGCGTGCTCAGAGCAGAGGTGAACACGCGTAGGCCACCAGTGGCTCGGGCGTGGGAGAGGACGGTGTTCTGCAACGCGGCTTCTGCCAGCCGCCACAGGAGGCTCTGCCAGGGCAGAAGGCGCCGGCGTTGACGCGACAAGTCACCACCGCCGCTCGCAACGGCCAAGCAACCGTGCGGCGCACTGGATAGAAGGGGGAACAGGGCCAGGCGCCAACGCGTGTACATGGCGAGATCGAGAACGAGCTCTGTCGAAAACGACACTGAACCCCTCTGAACTTTCTGAATTTGACAGGAACAGTGCATGCCAGGTGTTTGACGAAATGTTTGACGCACGTGGAAATTTTTCTTGAGCTGAAACTTGGAGGGGTGGCCTCTTGATGCATCCAGAGACTACCTGAATTTTTCAGAATTTTTGGAAAGAGAAAAAATGAATTTCACCAAAAATGGCAAATCTGGTCCAAACTTGAGCAAGCAAATTTTGAAAATTTGAACTGTGGACCAGCAGCTCTTGATGGATCTAGGTTGAGGGTACTAAGGAGTAGCTAGGTAATTTATTTGGAACCAAAGCTCAAAGCAATCTGATACTTCCTTTGTAAACTTGAGGGGTCCAATAAATTACAGAAAAAGGTTTGAGGATAAAATCAATAGAATAAAATCAAAAGAGGTTAACTTGCTGGAATGGATGCTTGGCTTGACTGCCCGTGAGGCAATAGCTCGTCTCCGGGATGCTCTTCCTTCAATGAAGGCTCGTCGCTACCGCTACCTCCCATGCCACGTGCCATACACTTGTCACTATGCATTCGCTTGCACTAGGGGAGAAAGAGATGAGGCTATTGAGATGCTTGTTGAGTATCTCAAGGCTCTTGAGGCAGCTTTTGATAACCTCGTGGATGACTTTGTGGCTGCTCGCATGGACTTAGTTCAAGGCTGTACCGCCAACAGGAGGGAACTCCTCCATACAGCGCCACCACTGTCATACATCTCGTACTCAGCATCCTATGCACCTACCATTTTAGCCACCGCTCGCCGCCTGCCTACCACTGAGGAGTTTGACCAAGTCATTGCTCCTACCCCAGTTAGTGTTGCACCACCTATCACACCCGCACCAGCTGCTCAGCCCAGTGCTTCGAGCCTAGAGCCTATTATTGAGGAGGAGGTGGAGTCTCCAGCATCACTGGGACTTACCCTTGGCAGGCCGAGGGAAGTTTTTGCCATCTCCGACTGAGTGCGCCGAGTAGCCGGGTGTTGTAACAGCTTGTATGATATGTTTATATGTATATAGGTTTGATGAGAAGTAGTTTGTGTGCGCATCATGTAGGAACTCGGAGAAGTGCACTAGCCTAAATAACATGTCAGGAGTGTGTACGCATATCCTGAGTGATGTATTGTATAATTACGGCTTGCATGTAAGATATGTACTGAGCGGTCCTTCTCCATGCGCAAATCTAGTATTTTCTTGAAAAGTCTCAGAGTTGTTAAATTTCTGCCTTTGCAAATTATTTGTGTTTGCTTACTCAGATTTTTTCTCAGGAGTTCTGGCAAAAATACCCCAAGTGGAAGCCTCGTCCCGGACTCGTTCATGCCGATCGTCCGCCAGAAAGAAAAAATTACGGTAAACCCAGACAAGTAAACAATTTCACACAGGGGCAGTTTCAGTCAGAAAGGCAGTGAGGAAGCGTTTTATCAAGTATGCGCCCTTATGAGCAAAGCCAGCGCAGCATCAAGAAATGATTGAAACCATATTATCATATGGGAAAATCACCGCGAAACCATACTAGCAGCATTCCAAATTGTCTGAACTACAAAAGACAGTCCCCCAACTTTTTCTCACAATGATAAAACCCGCTTGAGGCCGATGATTGGCTTCGAGAATTGAGAGGAAATAATTATTGCCCACAATGTTCGGACCGTGAGAAGGTACGTTAGCACCTCACTACCTCACGGAGGCAGCTGCATCATGGTGCGGAAGAGGGAAAATGTCCTACAAATGCACCCCAATGAAAACAACATCCACGCGGGGAGAATTTAAGGAAAATTTTCGTGGGGCGCACATTCAAAAAGTGTTATGAAAATCAAGAAAAGGGAGTTTGATGGACCTCAAGCCGAGAAGCATGACAGTGACTGAGACAATGTCAGTTTATCCAATTATCTCGTTATGCCACCGAGAAAATATGACTGTGAAATAAAAAGATGGAAAAAATTCTGGGACGGTCTTGGGCACCAGCATAAATGCCAGCTGGCATACACACTTCCAGATTTCAAAACGCTTGTGGAAACAAGGCTATTACGTTGGCCAAAATGAGCGCGCAGTTGAGGATTTTTGCAAGCGCAAAAGGGACAAGACTACTCATTATCGCAACAACAGGAACAAGAAAGGATTTCCAGAAAAATGGGAGGCGAAACAAATCCAACAAACCAATGTTCTCGCCCAAACAAAAAAAAAAAAAAATTTTTTTTCATGCAAGGGGGACAAGGATTTTACGTATCCCAGGCGCACTTGCTTCGCTTGTGGAGAGGAAGGACCACTATGCCAGCATGCCCAAAAGCCACTGAAACTCGTCCCTCAAGCCGAACACGGGGAAATAATTAAGCCCCAAGAGTAACAACTTCAACCAATAACAATCAAAGAAGGGTCACTTGAACCATGTGACAAGGAGGAAGCACAGAATGCTCCGGCATCGTACTCGGTACGTTCCCTGTCAAACATACCTGCCACTGTTTTGTTTTTGATCTGGAGATTCTCACTGTGAGTTTCCCAGAAGAAATTGCTTTGACACATAATTTTTCTGATTCTTCCCTTGGAAAATTCTATGACCAGTCAAGTCCCCGAGATTAAGCAAGTCCACTCAGAGTACTGCAATGGTGTGGTTATTATTGAGATTGAGGGATTAAGTATGGCAAACCTCATTGTATGGGGAAAATAAGGGACTGGATGTTAATCCTAGGGAATGGACTAGTTGACACCAACAAGGGATTATCGATGTTTCAATCGGACGGTGATCCTCACCCATCATCACGGAAAGACAATAAAACTTGCAGCTCAGAAAAGAAAACCACCAAGATCACTGCAAGGCAAGATTGAACAAGGTGGATGTTCAGAATTAAGTAGTAAAGTTCCAGTGGTGTGTGAATTTCCTGATTGTATTTCCCGAAGAGCTACCAGGCATGCCACCGACGGGAAATAGAGGTTCATCATTGAAAACGAGGCACATGAAACCCACTCCCAGTTACAGAAAGAAACCTTATAGAATGGCCACCCTCCGGAGTTGGTGGAAATTGAAGAAGAATCAAATAAAAGAATACTGGACAAAGGATGTATCCGGGGCCAGCTCCTCACCGTGGGGTTCACCAGTATTATGGCCAAGAAAAAGGATGGGGAACTGAGATTATGGTTATAGGACTATCGAGCCTCAACATGGTCACCATCAAAAACAAATATCCGCTTGCCACGGAGAAATGATTTATTCGACCAGCTCGCACAAGCCAAGGTTTTCTCAAAAAATTGAGTTAAGGTCGGGATATCATCATTGAAAGTAGAAAACAGAAGATATCTAAGACAGCATTCAACCCTCCAGATATGGGTTATATGAAGGTACAGTAAGCCGTTTGGACTAACAAACGGCCCCCCGGCAGTATTGGGTCCACCTCATGAACAAAGTATTATTGAAATGTATGGACAAATTGTTGTGTGGTGTTCATTGATGATATTTAGTAATCTAAGACACCAGAAGAACATGCTGAACATCTCAGAATTGTACTGGGAGAGTTAAGGAAACATAAATTGTACGCCAAATTCAGCAAATGTGAATTTTGGTTAAAACAGGTTGGTTTTCTAGGCCACGTATTAACCCAAGAAGGAGTCGCCGTGGACCCAGAAAAAGTCAAGGCCGTACTTGACTGGAAACCACCAGCCAACATTACAGATGTACGAAGTTTTCTGGGAATGGCTGGATATTATAGAAGATTTATTGAGGGATTCTCCACCATAGCAAAACTTATGACACAGTTACTCAAGAAGGATAAGAAATTTGCGTGGACTGAAGCTTGCGAGAAAAGTTTCCAAGAACTCAAAAAGAGATTAACAACTGCACCAGTATTGGTCGTACCAGACATACACAAAAACTTTGAAGTATATTGCGACGCGTCCCGGAAGGGCCTCGGATGCGTATTAATGCAAGAAGGCAAAGTAGTCGCATATGCTTCCAGGCAACTACGAAGGCATGAAGAAAATTATCCTACTCATGACTTGGAATTAGCAGTAGTTATTCATGCACTCAAAGAATGGAGGCACTTTTTTCTTGGGAATCGTTGTGAAATATATACGGACCATAAAAGCCTCAAATATATTTTCACACAACCAGAACTCAATTTACGACAACGACGCTGGTTGGAATTAGTGAAAGATTATGATGTTGGCATTCACTACCATCCAGGAAAGGCGAATGTAGTGGCAGATGCTCTCAGCCGAAACCCAAGCTCGGGCAACGACGGTCTACAAAACTTGAGACCTGAGTTTCAGAGGGAGTTTGCAAGACTCAACACGGTGTTGGTCACTAAAGGCACTATGTCAAATTTGGAAATACAGCCCACCCTAATGGAACAGATTAAGAAAGCTCAGCATGGACACCCCAGCACCGAAGGCATAAAAAGAAAAGTGAGTCTGGGCAAGGCCTCAGAATTCGTCATAGACGATGAGGGAATATTATGGTACGGAGACAGGCTTTGCGTACCAAATGTAGAGGACCTCAAACAGCAGATTTTGGCTGAAGGCCACACCGCTCCATATTCAATCCACCCTAGAGGGACCAAAATGTACAAGGATATTCAGGAAAAAATTTGGTGGCACGGCATGAAGAGGGATATAGCCACATTCATTGCATGTTGTGATTCATGTCAGCGCATTAAGTCCGAGCACCAAAAACCAGTAGGACTATTGCAGCCAAACAGGATACCCGAATGGAAATGGGACGAAATTGGAATGGATTTTATTGTCGGACTACCTCGATCACGACACGGAAATGATGCCATATGGGTCATCACAGATAGATTAACTAAGGTGGCACATTTTATTCCAGTAAAGACAACCCACACCACCCAGAAACTTGCCAGGCTTTATCTCTCCCGTATTGTTTGTCTGCATGGAGTTCCAAAGACTATAATATCCGACAGAGGCACTCAATTCGTCTCCAGATTTTGGGATCATTTACAACAAGCTCTGGGAACTCAACTAGTATTCAGCACAGCATACCACCCCCAGACTGGAGGACAGACTGAACGTGTGAACCAAATTCTAGAAGACATGCTCAGAGCATGTGTTCTCACCTATGGAACCAGTTGGGAAGAAAGCTTCCCGTATGCCGAGTTCGCGTACAACAACAGTTACCAAGCCAGTCTACAAATGGCACCTTTTGAAGCCTTATATGGGCGAAGATGCCGTACCCCATTAAATTGGTCAGAAACAGGAGACAGTCGTATCTTCGGCCCAGACATGCTCAAGGAAGCTGAGGAGAAAGTTAAACTAATCAAGGATCGACTCAAGACAGCTCAGAGCCGACAAAAGAGTTATTACGATCAAAAACATCATGAAGTCAGTTTTGAACCCGGTGAATATGTGTATCTAAAAGTATCCCCTATGAGGGGCCTGCAACGATTCAAAGTTAAAGGAAAGCTAGCACCACGATTTATTGGACCCTTCTGTGTGATTGCATGAAGAGGCACAGTGGCCTACCAGCTAGACCTACCTGAAGAACTGTCAGATGTCCATGACGTGTTCCACATCTCACAGCTGAGGAAGTGCGTAAGCTAACCAGAGAAGCATGTATCTCATGAGAACATTGACGTGCAACCAGACCTCACCTACAGGGAACGTCCAATAAAAATATTGGACGAGTCTGAAAGAAGGACCCGTCAGAAGAAAATTAAGTTTTTCAAGGTTCAGTGGAGCAATCATACCGAGGATGAAGCAACATGGGAAAGAGAGGATTTTCTTCGGGCAGAGCACCCACGCCTATTTGAGGATCAGCTGAAATCTCGGGGACGAGATTTTTCCTAAGGGGGTAGGTGTTGTAACACCCCAAAATTTTGGTCTTGATTTTTATCGAATTCTTTATTTGATTGGAAGGAGGTTATTTCAATTTTTTCTAAAAGACTCTCCTTCTCAAATCTTTTATGACAAATATTTTATGAGTTCTTCCCAATCTTGATTTTGGTCTTGAGGGTTTTCAACATGTGTTGGTTCAACACAAATACTCTGGGATTGTTTTACTAATTCTTTTATCAAAAAGAATTCCTATAATTTTTGGATTTCTACTTCCCTATTCAAAAATACTCTCTTACCATGACTTGCATTTCAAAAATTTCTTCTCAAACCCTCCTCCCTACTTTGGGTCAAGCCAAGCATCCAATTCCAGCAAGTTTCAACCTCTTTTAGATTTTATTTCTATTGATTTTATCCTCAAACCTTTTTCTGTAATTTATTTTGGACCCCTCAAGTTTACAAAGGAAGTATCAGATTGCTTTGAGCTTTGGTTCCAAATAAATTACCCTAGCTACTCCTTAGTACCCTCAACCTAGATCCATCAAGAGCTGCTGGTCCATAGTTCAAATTTTCAAATTTTTGCTTTGCAAGTTGGACCAATTTGCATTTTTGGGAATTCATTTTTTTCTGCTTCCAAAAAAATTCTGACAAATTCAGGTAGTCTCTGGATGCATCAAGAGGTCCACCCGTCCAAGTTTTCGCTCAAGAAAAATTTTCACAGTGCGTCAAACATGTCTGTCAAACCCTTGGCATGCACTGTTCCTGTCAATTCAGAAATTTTCAGAGGGTTCAGTGTCTTTTCCCGACAGAGCCTCGTTGTCGATCTCCGCCAGTACACGCGTTGGCGCCTTGCGCCCTGTTCCCCTTCTTATCCAGTGCACCGCACGGTTCTTGGCCAGTTGCGAGCGGCGGTGGTGGACTTGTCGCGTCACGCCGGCGCCTTCCACCGTGGCAGAGCCTCCTGTGGCGGCTGGCAGAAGCCAGCTTGCAGAACGCCGTCCTTCGCACCGCCCGAGCCACTGGTGGCCTGACGCGTGTTCACCTCTCTGCTCTGAGCACAGACTGCAGAACCGTCGCCGTGGCCTGAGAAGCGCAGAGCCGCGCTCTCTGCCGTCCGACGAGCCCGTGAGCTCCGTCCCGCCGAGACCACGGGAGCAGGCCAAATCCAACCAGGTTTAACCTTTGAATGTGCAAGTGGACCACTCCAAGACACCTAGTCGCCTAATCCTTCCATCCAACCCCTGCCTCGCCGTAATCGCTCGCCGGAGTTATCCCGTTTTCGGCAACCGCCGCTCGGGCCAGCTATAAATAGAGGCCCCGAACACACTCATCGACCAGCACCTCTCCACCTCTCCTCAGAACCACGCCTCACTCATCAGGGCTTCGGGAGGGTCTTCTTCCCCGCTCCGGCCGCCCCGATCCGCTGTGGCTCCGCAAAATCCTCCCTGGTGAGTGCACCCCACTTCCCAACTTTGCCAGCAACCTCCTAGTCCACACACCTCTTCTAACCCGAGCTTCAATTCGGTGTTGGCAGCTCTCCTCCGACGAACCCGAGCTCGCCCGAACCGCCGTCCGCCGGAGTGGAAGCCGCTGTCGATGTGGTGCTCCCCGACGCCTACTTCCACCACCCACTGACGCGGAACTGACCCGTGAGTGCAACCATACCCTTACCCTCCTCTGGTTCGCCATCGATCGCCGCCGGCGACCATCATTCGCCTCTGCCGCCGGGGGATTTTCAAACCTGACATGAGGGACCCCATCGACAGTCTCTCCCTTCTTCTCGAAATTGTTTTCTGTTGGCGCCTTCGGGTCGGGTGCGTTTTCTTCTCTGGAAGGCATATTCCAACCGAAGCGTTTTCTATTTTTTTAAAATAGCCCCTGGATAATTTTCTGTTTATAACAGATTAGTCCCTGGACTAAAACCTCAATAACTTTTAAACAAAAGATGATTTTGAGTTGATTCTTTTTCTGTCATCTTTATTTTTCTGTCTAGTTTTTTACATAATTATTTGAAAATATTTGGAACATTTTTATGCACGCGCGGTATTACGTTAGTACCCCATTTTCTTATAACGTAGATACCAAGGATGTGACGGTGCCGCCAACCTTGCCGAGCTAGAGTCCGACTACTCCGAACCAGGCAACATGTTTGAACCTTTGATATGATGAGTGTTTTTCATGTTTGCTTGAGTGTTTTATCATGGCATGTTTATATAAGCATTTGTTGAATGTTATATTCCATGCAAAGC
Source organism: Thinopyrum elongatum (assembly GCA_011799875.1). Lineage (NCBI taxonomy): Eukaryota > Viridiplantae > Streptophyta > Magnoliopsida > Poales > Poaceae > Thinopyrum > Thinopyrum elongatum. The sequence goes on along the minus strand of CM022302.1, from coordinate 139,721,658 downwards.
AAGCTGCAAGTGAGCTTCGACTTGATGTGTTCATGAGATGGGAGACAACCTCAATCATGTGGTGGCATGATAGGTTGCAACTGGTATTGTTGAAGCATGCCATTCTGTATCGACTATTTAACTCCAGTGTTGACGTGGATCGAGTCTTGTTCCGGTCGTCCCCTTTTTCGTGCTGCCACATGTTTTCTGCAAAGAATGCGGTTTAGTAGGTTGCAAACCTCTTCCAGGTACACACCAAATAGAGGGGCGGAATGAGGGTCCCATGGCCTGATTATAAGCCCATCTCGGTCCGTGGGACTGGGGTGTTTCCGGTTGGGACCGAGAGGGGGGCACCCCTTAGAGCGGGCGATATAAATTTGATCCCATGCTATTCGAGGTGTTGGCCTCCCCGTCTTAGAGTTTTTCTTGAACGTTGTCTAGGGTGATTCCTGGCAGCGGAAAGTGAAATGGGTGTGTACTGGTTAGATGTGTTTTCTTCTAAAATACCGTAAACGGAACTAGTCCTTTATGACTACTGAAATCCGTTGGCTGTGGGTTAAGAGTACAAACTCTGCAGAGTCAAAACCATGCGAGTAACCAAGTCCTCGATCAAGGACGTTGGTTGACCTATCAGTGTCAGTCTCAGTGTCAGTCCCAGTAACAGTCTCTATAGAACAAACTTGTTAACTGAGGGTGGTAAACCCGGCTGAATGTTATTCCTGTGGATGGACTAACCTGCTTATGATTATGTACCGAGTATTCCGTAGGATTGTGCTACCTCCACGGACTACTCGAGTTCGAATGATGAATTATAAGCCCTTTATGAGATGTCGCTCAGACGTCCGACTGTGGCATTCTTATTATTTACTTTTGATATAAGCCCTTTATGAGATGTCGCTCAGACGTCCGACTGTGGCATTCTTGTTATTTACTTTTGGATATAAGCCCCTTTATGAGATGTCGCTCAGACGTCCGACTGTGGCATTTCTGTTAGTTTACTTTTGGATATAAGCCCTTTATGTGATGTCGCTCAGACGTCGACTGTGGATTCTTGTTATTTACTTTTGGATATAAGCCCTTTAGTGATGTCGCTCAGACGTACGACTGTGGCATCCTGTGTTATTTACTTTCATATAAGCCTTTTCGAGATGTCGAGCTTAGACGTCCGACTGTGGTACGTACTGTCATTTACTTTCAGTATAAGCCCTTTATGTGGTGTCGCCCTGACGCTCGACTGCGGCATGTTAATTTTATTTTTACCTTTCGAGGCGTCGCTTCAGACACCCGATCGGTCTTCAGTTATTTTATTGGGATTTCGGGAGGACTACCGCCTGACTTCCTTTTTATTTACTTTGCGGTGCAAAATTTATTACCTGAGTGTGCATTACTAATCTGCTCATGTGCATCATGTTTGCATTTGTTATATCTTATGTCCAAACTGTCTTGCGAGTACATTCAAAGTACTCACCTGGCTTGTTGATTTGGCCAGATGTTGACGAAGGCGATCTTATGGATGAAGAATACGATAGCGAGTCCGACGCCTAGAGGAGTCCCAGTCAGTCCCTTGCGATCCTGGAGTTGGTCACCCGTATTATATACGCTTCTGCTACCTTAATAAAATCATCGAGCCTCACTCCGGCGCTTGATGAGTTGAAGATTTTGGAGTCATGTCACCCACTTCTCTGTGACATATCCACCACCACTTTTATTGCGAGTCAATAGTTATGCCACCATACCCTTTGTGTCATATACGCCTTTATGTGAAATATTGGCATGCTTGTAATAAATGGTTGAGCAGCCTCAGCTCAACCCTGTAATATATTTAGTACTTCTGGATTTCGGTATCAAGGATTTGTCTACCAGTAAGATTTTTTCTGTACTGGTCTGACGAAAGGGGCGATTTTTCAATAAATGTTTTATTGAAAAACCGGTCCTGACACCTATGCATAGGGATTTTGTGAGAAAACAATTTATGGGATCAAGAATCAACTAACACAAGAAGGCAAAACAAGCATGACTTCAAGATTTTCAACACATAGAGATGAAACTTGATATTATTGAAATATGTAGAAGCACATGTTCCTGTCTCATAATAATTTACAGTAGCATCATGAATGAATTCAACAATATAGCTATCACATAAAGCATTCTTTTCATGAGCCACATGCATAAAAAAATTATTACTCTCCACATAAGCAAATTTATTCTCATCGATAGTAGTGGGAGCAAACTCAACAAAATAACTATCATGTGATTGAAAATTAAAATCATGATGACAAGTTTCATGGTTATCATTATTCTCTATAACATATATGTCATCACCATAATCATCATAGATAGCAACTTTATTGTCATAGTCAATTGAAACCTCTTCCAAAATAGTGGATTCATCATTAAATAAAGTCATGACCTCTCCAAATCCACTTTCATCAATATAATCATCATAAATAGGAGGCATGCTTTCATCATAATAAATTTTCTCATCAAAACTTGGGGAACTAAAAATATCATCTTCATCAAACATAGCATCCCCAAGCTTATGGCTTTGCATATCACTAGCATCATGGATATTCAAAGAATTAATACTAGCAACACTGCAATCATGCTCACCATTCAAAGTTTTTATGCCAAACATTTTATTGAATTTTTCTTCTATCAATTGAGCACAATTTTCCGATCCATCATTTTCAAGAAAGACATTATAAAGATGAACAATATGAGACCACCTCAATTCCATTTTTTTGTAGTTTTCTTTTTATAAACCAAACTAGTGATAAAACAAGAAACTAAAAGATTCGATTGCAAGATCTAAAGATATACCTTCAAGCACTCACCTCCCCGGCAATGGCGCCAGAAAAGAGCTTGATCTCTACTACACAACTTGTTCTTGTAGACTTGTGTTGGGCCTCCAAGCGTAGAATTTTGTAGGACAGTAATAAATTTCCCTCAAGTGGATGACCTAAGATTTATCAATCTGGGGAGGTGTAGGATGAAGATGGTCTCTCTCAAACAACCCTGCAAGCAAATAATAAAAAGTCTCTTGTGTCCCCAACACACCAAATACAATGGTAAATTGTATAGGTGCACTAGTTCGGCGAAGAGATGGTGATGCAAGTGTAGTAATGATAGTAGATATTGATTTTTTTAATAGTAACAATAAAAAACAGCAAGGTAGCAATTGATAAAATGGAGCACAAACGGTATTGCAATGCTTGAAAATGAGGCCTAGGGTCCGTACTTTCGCTAGTGCAATCTCTCAACAATGCTAATCTAATTGGATCATATAACCATCCCTCAACGTGCGATGAAGAATCACTCCAAAGTTCTTATCTAGTGGAGAACATAAGAAGAAATTGTTTGTAGGGTACGAAACCACCTTAAAGTTATTCTTTTTGTTTGATCTATTCAAGAGTTTATACTAAAATAACGCAAAGTTATTCTTTCCGTTCGATCTATCCAAGAGTTCGTACTAAAATAACACCATATGATACGCATCAACCAACTCTAATGTCACCTAGATACTCCAATGTCACCACAAGTATCCATGAGTTAATTATACGATACGCATCAAACAATTTCAGATTCATAATACTCGATCCAACACAAAGAACCTCAAAGAGTGCCCCAAGATTTCTACCGGAGAAACAAGGACGAAAACATGCATCAACCCCTATGCATAGATTACCCCAATGTCACCTCGAGAATCCGCGAGTTGAGTGCCAAAACATATATCAAGTGAATCAATATAATACCCCATTGTCACCACAGGTATTCATATGCAAGACATATATCAAGTGCTCTGAAATCCATAAAAGTATTCAATCCGATAAAATGAAATCTCAAAGGGAAAACTCAATTCATCACAACAAGAAAGAGAAGGGAAAACACCATATGATCCAACTATATTACCAAAGCCCGCGATACATCAAGATCGTGCCAAATCAAGAACACGAGAGAGAGAGAGAGAGATTAAACACATAGCTACTGGTACAAACCCTCAGCCCTGAGGGTGGACTACTCCCTCCTCATCATGGTGGCAGCCGGGATGATGAAGATGGCCACCGGTGATGATTCCCCCCTCCGGTAGGGTGCCGGAACGGGGTCTAGATTGTTTTTTCGTGGCTACAGTGGCTTGCGGCGGCGGAACTTATGATCAAGGGTTATTTCTGATGGTTTCTCTATTTATAGGATTTTTTGGCGTTGGTTTCACGCGAAGATGGGCCTCGAGGTGAGCACAACCCACCACACCTCGGGTTGGGCTCCAGACGCACCCTGGTGGATTGTGCCCTCCTCGTGGCTCTTCTGGCCCTCCCATGAAGCTTCGGGGGTCTCTTTTATTCCAAAAAAATCGTCAAAAAGTTTCAGCTCATTTGTAGAACTTTCATTTCTGCACAAAAAACAACACCACGGTAGTTCTGCTGAAAACAGCGTCAGTCCGGGTTAGTTCCATGCAAATCATACCAAAATCATATAAAATTGTTGTAAACATGGCATGAATACTTCATAAATTATAGATACGTGATGTCGCTTGAACTACGTTGGTATTTCCCCAAAGAGGAAGGGATGATGCAGTACAGCTACGGTAGGTATTTTCCTCAGTTATGAAACCAAGGTATCAATCTAGTAGGAGAACCAAGCAACACTATGTAAACGGTACCTGCACACAAAGAACAAATACTTGCAACCCAACGATTAGGAGGGGCTGTCAATCCCTCAACAGGTAACGGTGCCAGAAATTGTCACGTGGACGGGATAAAAATTCTGATAGATTGGATAAATAGATCTCAATAAAACGCGAAATAAAATAAATAGCAAAAAAGTGCAGCAAGGTATTTTTGGTTTCTTGGAATAATAGATCTGAAAAAAGCAAATAAAAATAGATCTCAAAGCAAATATGATGGAGAATAGACCCGGGGGCCGTAGATTTCACTAGTGGCTTCTCTCAAGAAAATAGCATACGGTGGGTAAACAAATTACTGTTGGGCAATTGATAGAAGATCAAATAATTATGATGATATCCAAGGCAATTATCATTATATAGGCATCACGTCCAAGATTAGTAGACCGACTCCTGCCTGCATCTACTACTATTACTCCACACATCGATCGCTATCCAGCATGCATCTAGTGTATTAAGTTCATGGGGAAACAGAATAATGCAATAAGAACAATGAGATGATGTAGACAAGATCTATTCATGTAGGAATAGCCCACATCTTGTTATCCTTAATAGCAACGATACATGCGTGTCTTGCTGCCCCTTCTGTCACTGGGAAAGAACACCGCATGATCGAACCAATCACAAAGCACCTCTTCCCATGGCAAGAAAAATCGATCTAGTTGGCCTAACTAAACCAAAGATTCAAAGAATAAATACGAGGCTATAAGTAATCATGCATATAAGAGATCAAAGAAGACTCAAATAATATTCATGGATATAGATCTGATCATAAAGTCAAAGTTCATCGGATCCCAACAAACACACCGCAAAAAGAGTTACATCAAATAGATCTCCAAGAGACCATTGTATTGAGAATCAAAAAGAGAGAAGAAGCCATCTAGCTACTGCCTACGGACCCGTAGGTCTATGATGAACTACTCACGCATCATCGGAGAGGCACCAATGAGGATGATGAACCCCTCCGTGATGGTGTCTAGATTGGATCTGGTGGTTCTGGAACTTGCGGCGGCTGGAATTGGTTTTCATCAACTCCCCTAGGGTTTTTGGAATATTGGGGTATTTATAGGGCGAAGAGGCGGTATGGGAGGCCACCGAAGTGGGCACAACCCACCTAGGCGCGCCTGGGCCCCCAGGCGCGCCCTGGTGGGTTGTGCTCCCCTGGGAGCCCCCCTCTGGTACTTCTTTGGCCCATGTTGTGTCTTCTGGTCCATAAAAATTCTCCAAAAAGTTTCGCTGCGTTTGGACTCCGTTTGGTACTGATATTCTGCGAAGTAAAAAAACAAGCAAAAAACAGCAACTGGCACTGGGCACTATGTCAATAGGTTAGTCCCAAAAAATGATATAAAGTTGCTATAAAATGATTGTAAAACATCCAAGAATGATAATATAATAGCATGGAACAATCAAAAATTATAAATACGTTGGAGACGTATCAACATCCCCAAGCTTAATTCCTGCTCGTCCTCGAGTAGGTAAATGATAAAAACAGAATTTTTGATGTGGAATGCTGCCTAACATGTTCATCACATATTCTTTTGTTTTGTAGCATGGGCATTTGGACTTTTATATGGTTCAAAGCAATAGTCTAGTTTTGACATGGAGATTTAAATACTCAAGCATATCAACAAGCATCCATGTCTTTCAAAATATCAACACTAAAGAAAGTTATCCCTAGCCTATCATGCTCAATCATTGATCCATTCATGAAAGACACTCGCATATTAGCTACATCCAATGCTCAAGCATGATCATAATGCCCCTTAGTTGGTGCTTTATAAGAGAAGACGGAGACTCAAAAAAATTGCATAAAGTAAATAGATAGGCCCTTCGCAGAGGGAAGTAGGGATTTGTAGAGGTGCTAGAGCTCAAAGCTTAAATTGAGAGATAAATTTTTTTGAGAGGCATACTTTTCCCATCAACGAAAATGATCGAGTAATTCCCAACACTTTCCATGCTAGATATATCATAGGCGGTTCCCAAACAGAAAATAAAATTTATTCCTTTTTCCACCGTACTTTCACAATCCATGGCTAGCCGTATCCACGGGTGCCCTCCATACCAACACTTTTCAAGGAATTTATTATTTGACAACATAAAGTAAATTTCTTTTTCATTTCGGGATTGGGCATCCCTATTACCGCCGTACTCTCGTGCAATGACAAATGAATAAACACTCATCTTGAGAATAACACATCTAGCATGAAAAAAATAGGCCACCCCCTACCGCTTCATGAGCGGTACGAGCACACAAAAAGGAAATTTATTTTGAAAATTAGAGATGGCACATACAAATTTGCTTAGAACGGCACGGGAATACCGCATATAGGTAGGTATGGTGGACTCATAAGGCAGAACTGGGTTTCAAGAGTTTGGATGCACAAGTAGTATTTCTACTTAGTACAAGTGGAGGCTGGCAAAAGATTGCGAAGCAACCAACCAAGAAACAAAAAATCACATAAGCGGGCATTAAGCATAACTAACACCGAATAATGCACCCCAAGTAGGATGTAATTTCATTGCATAACTATTGAATTCCGTGCTTGCATAGGGAATCACAAACCTTAACATCAATATTCTTACTAAAGCATAATTACTCAGCAACATGACTCACATATCACTATCATCATATCTCAAAACTATTACAAGGAATCAAGTTTATTTTGTCCAATGATCTTCATGAAAGTTTTTATTATATCCCTCTTGAATATCTATCACTTTGGGACTAGTTTCATATATTGCCATTGCTTTTGACAAGCTCAAACAAATTTAAGTGAAGAACATGAGCATAAATATTTTCATCTCTCAAAATAATCTAAGTGAAGCATGAGAGGAAATGACAAACTACTCCAAAAAGATATAAGTGAAGATCAAACGAGTAGTTAAGTAAATAGGTAGCTATGTGAGGACTCCCTCCCATTTAAAAATTTCAGATCTTAAGTATTTTATTGAAACAGCAAGCAAAACAAAATAAAATGACATTCTAAGAATAGCACACATCATGTGAAGAAGCAAAAACTTAATTAGGCTCAACCGAGGCTAACCGATAATTGTTGATGAAGAAAGGTGGGATGCCTACCGGGGCATCCCCAAGCTTAGATGCTTGAGACTTCTTGAAATATTATCTTGGGATGCCTTGGGCATCCCCAAGATTGAGCTTTTGTGTCTCCTTAATTCATTTTATATCACGGTTTCTCTAAATCTTAAAAACTTCAACCACACAAAACTCAACAAGAACTCGTGAGATAAGTTAGTATAAATCAATGCAATAACCTTATCATTATCTACTGTAGCAAATCACTAAAATTATAATTTAACATTGCATACTAAATGCCTCTACATATTTAGTAATCCTATCCTCAAATAGAATCATTAAACAAGCAAACATATGCAAACAATACAAACATATAACAGCAATCTGTCTAAACAGAACAGTCTGTAAAGGGTGAAGCAAGATCCATTCTTATTTAACTCAAAAATTTCTGAAAAATAACCACACTGTAGAAAATTTAGCATAGCTTATTTCGCAAAAAATTCAGCATTTTATCACATTCTAACTTTTCTCGGAAATTTTTGCAACAGCGATAAACTTTCTGTTTTGAAACAGAAACTCATATACTTGAAAACTAAGCATGGTAAAGGCTATCCTTGCCACTTTTATTGAAATAATAGATGCAAAACATTATCTAAATAAAATCAAGCAAATCCAACTAAAATAAAATGACGCTCCAAGCAAAACACATATCATGTGACGGATAAAAATATGGTCCCAAGTGAGGTTACCGATAATGTTGAAGAAGAAAGAGGGGATGCCTTCCGAGGCATCCCCAAGCTTAGTTGCTTGGATATTCCTTGAATATTACCTTGGGGTGCCTTGGGAATCCCCAAGCTTAGGGTCTTATCACTCCTTATTCTCCTCATATCGATATCTCACCCAAAACTTGAAAACTTCAATCACACAAAACTTAACGGAACTTCGTGAGATGGGTTAGTATGATAAAGACAAATTATTCACTTTGGTACTGTCAAGATAAGATTCATAATTGTTATCACACAATTCCTACTGTACTCTACAATTTTCACAATTTTTATTAAGCAATATAAGCCATAGAAACCATAAAAAGAGCAAACTATGCATTGCAAACAGAATCTGTCAAAAACAGAACAGTACGTAAAGATCTGAATTAAGGTCAAACTTATGTAAAACCAAATTTTTTGAAACATTAGTACAACGCATAACATTTGTATACCCATCAACTGTAAAAAAATTAGAATTTTTCCACGTTCCAGTAAAAGACAGTAATTTCTGCACTGGACGCAAAAGTTTCTGTTTTTGCACAGAATCAAGTCAACTATCATCCACACTATCCCAAAGGCTTTACTTAGTACTTTATTGAAAAAAAAGCTATAAAACATGATTTATACAGTAGCTTAATCATGTTAACATACAAAAACAGTAGGGGTTGTCTCCCAACAAGAGCTTTTCTTTAATGCCTTTTTAGCTAGGCATGATGATTTCAATGATGCTCGTATAAAAGATAAGAATTGAAATATAAATAGAGCATCATGAATCACATGGCAAGTACATTTAAGTCTAACCCACTTCCTATGCATAGGGATTTTGTGAGAAAACAATTTATGGGAACAAGAATCAACTAGCATAGGAAGGCAAAACAAGCATGACTTCAAGATTTTCAACACATAGAGAGGAAACTTGATATTATTGAAATATGTAGAAGCACATGTTCCTCTCTCATAATAATTTACAGTAGCATCATGAATGAATTTCTGGGGGTTTCGGTGATGAGTTCCCCCTCCGGTAGGGTGCCGGAACGGGGTCTAGATTGGTTTTTCGTGGCTACAGAGGCTTGCAGCGGCGGAACCTCTGATCTAGGGTTATTTCTGGGGGTTTCTGTATTTATAGGAATTTTTGGCGTTGGTTTCACACTAAGATGGGCCTCGAGGTGAGCACAACCCACCACGCCTCGGGTTGGGATCCAGGTGCACCCTGATGGGTTGTGCCCTCCTCGTGGCTCTTCTGGCCCTCCCACGAAGCTTCGGGGGTCTCTTTTGTTCCAAAAAAAATCGTCAAAAAGTTTCAGCTCATTTGGAGAACTTTCATTTCTGCACAAAAAACAACACCATGGTAGTTCTGCTGAAAACAGCGTCAGTCCGGGTTAGTTCCATGCAAATCATACCAAAACCATATAAAATTGTTGTAAACATGGCATGAATACTTCATAAATTATAGATATGTTGGAGACATATCAGCGTCCCATGTGCCAGCTTTGCGGTTTTCAGGGGCATGTTGCATCTTGTTGCCATAATCACTTTAAGCAAGCATTGGCAACGATGGACGTAACAATGAGCGCTAGGATGTCATGGCTACTCATGGTCCTGTTGGTGTCCCTCAAGGCCACACTCCTTATCCCATTGATGCAAGTTTGTACATGGACACAACAGTCACGGATCATCTGACGAATGAACTCGACAAGCTTCACTCCCGCGAACCCTACCATGGTCTGGACAAGGTGCACACTGCCAATCGGTCAGGTATGTGCATCGAACATATTAGTCAAGCCTCTCTTTCCACTCGTACCTCTAGGCAACTTCAAATTTGTGATGTTCTTCATGTTCCCACTGTTACACGTAATCTTTTGTCTATTCCTAAACTTACTCATGATAATGATGTCTTTGTTGAATTTCACCCTTGATGTCTTTGTTAAGGATTGCGCAACGAGGGGCATTCTTCTTAGATGTCATTACCAGCATGGTCTCTATCCACTTGATGCACCCAATGCTTCCAGAGTCTTCAGCGTTGTTCGTGTCAAGTCATCTCAATGGCATTCGCGCCGCGGTCATCCAGTGTCCCCCATTGTGTGCCATCGCCTTCATTGTTATCAACTACCCGTTGTGTCCAGCAATAAAGATGTCTTTGTTTGTGAGGCTTGTCAACAAGGCAAAAGTCACCAACTTCTGTTTTCAGTGTCTATTCATGTAGGAAAAACAACTCTAGAAATTATGTTTTCAGATGTATGGGGCCCTGCTCAAACCTCAGATAGTGGTCATAATTACTATGTCAGTTTTATTGATGCTTACAGTCGCTTTACCTGGCTTTATTTTCTTAAGTGCAAATGATGTGGTCAATGTTTTTCTTCAATTTCAAACTAATGTTGAGTGTCTCCTTAATCATAAAATACTTCATGTTCAATCTGATTGGGTGAGGAATATCGCAATCTCAACACGTTCTTTGGAAAACTAGGGATTACACATCGTGTGTCCTGTCCTCATACACATCAGCAGAACGGCGCCGCTGAACGTCAGCATCATCATGTGGTGGAAACTTGGTTAACTCTTTTGGCACATGCATCTGTACCATCCTGTTTTTGGACCGATGCTTTTCTACACCTTGATTTCTCTTCAATCGTCTCCCTACACGAGTATTGGGTATGCAAACTCCCATCAAACGCTTGCTTCAAGAAACACCTGATTATACGTTTTTCAAGGTGTTTGGTTGTGCCTGCTGGCCTCATCTTCAACCATATAACAATCGCAAACTTTTTTTGGTCTAAAAAGTGTGTTTTTCTCGGGTATAGCTCTATTCATAAAGGATACAAGCGTCTACATGTTCTGACCAATCATGTTTATATTTTCTCATGATGTTGTCTTTGATGTGAGAATCACTATCCCTTCTCATACCTTCCTAGGTCGCAAACTTCCTCCAAAGACATTTCATCACCACATGTTTCATCTGACCAATTTGTAGATGATGAGTATTCACCTATTTTGCTTCCTCAACATGGTGTAGGTATCGGGCGTGGTGTTCGTCTCGAGCCTCCGGGTGATGCAAGATTCCAAGTGCCCCTCATGCCGATCGCCAAGCCTTGCATGGCCTGGACATTGGTAGCGTGCAGCCCTGCACGAGCAAGAGTCCGCTGACTCGAAGTCGGTGAAAGCACAAGTGCTCCCTGGGTGATTCTAGTAATTAATGTCAACATATCTCTTGTTGGACTAATTGTTTTATCTAGCATGGTCCATATAAGTTCAACAATGGAGTGGCAAGGACAAGAGGATGTGGAACCCCTTCAAAATGCTAAGGACAAAGATTGGCAAAAGCTCAAGACTCTTCATCTTTATTTTAGTGATCCAAGATCACATTGAGTCCATAGGAAAGCCAATACTATTAAAGGGGGATGAGGTGTTGCTTAATGGCTTACTTGCTCAAGTGCTTAGTGATATTGCTCCAAAACCCTCAGCCACTTTCTCCATCCAAATATGTCCAAACCCTAAACTCCAACTCGGCCCCACCGATTCTTTCTATCCAGAGCCACCGAGTTCATATGACATATCCACTGCCAGAAACCCTAACAGTTCGGCCTCACCGATACGGATCTCGGTCTCACCGAGATGGCCTTGCCAACTCCTTGTTACTAGTTGCAATTATTTCAGTCTCATCAAAATAGCAATCGGTCTCACCGACACTGGTACAGCGAGGTGCTATACAAAAGGTTTTTAACCCCTTTCCGCGACGGCGTTTTGAACCGTCGCCTAGTGAGTGACTGCGATAGGGGGGTCCTTCCCACACGACCCAGAAACCGTTGAGGATAGGCCCTCCGGTCACACACACTCGACAAATTGAGGTCGTGTGTGACGGGCGAGCGATCAAATATGGTTATATAGGCCCAATCGGTTCCGGTCATAAGTACATCCCACAAAGTCAGTCACAAACAAACCTTTTCGTTTGTTATGTACATTCCACACAGTCAATCCAAGGAATACGTTTCCGTTCTTATGTACATCTGCTAATTCTTGAGCTTGCGTTGGTTTTTTCCCTTGAAGAGGAAAGGGTGATGCAGCACAGTAGAGGTAAGTATTTCCCTTAGTTAAGAACCAAGGTATCAATCCAGTAGGAGAAGAACGTGCAAATCACCAATACCTGCACAAACAATCAAACACTTGCACCCAACGCGATAAAGGGGTTGTCAATCCCTTCACGGTCACTTGCAAAGGTGAGATCTGATAGAGATAGATAAATAAAAGATAAAATATTTTTGGGTTTTTTGGTATATAGATCTAAAAATAAAAGATTGCAAAATAGTAGATCGGAAACTAATATGATGGAAAATAGACCCGGGGGCCATAGGTTTCACTAGAGGCTTCTCTCATGAAGGCAAATAATACGGTGGGTGAACAAATTACTGTCGAGCAATTGATAGAAAATCGCAAAGTTATAACGATATCCAAGGCAATGATTATGCATATAGGCATCACGTCCGTGTCAAGTAGACCGACTCTTGCCTGCATCTACTACTATTACTCCACACATCAACCGCTATCCAGCATGCATCTAGAGTATTAAGTTCATAAAGAATGGAGTAACGCCTTAAGTAAGATGACATGATGTAGAGGAATAAACTCAAGCAATATGATGAAAACCCCATCTCTTTATCCTCGATGGCAACAATGCAATACGTGTCTCGCTACCCCTACTTTGTCACTGGGTGAAATCACGCAAGATTGAAGCCAAAGCTAAGCACCTCTCCCATTGCAAGAAAAACCAATCTAGTTGGCCAAACCAAACCGATAATTCGAAGAGAAATACAAAGATATCAAATCATGCATCAAAGAATTCAGAGAAGATTCAAATAATATTCATAGATAAGCTGATCATAAATCCACAATTCTTCGGATCTCGACAAACACACCGCAAAAGAAGTTTACATCAGATAGATCTCCAAGAACATCGAGGAGAACATGGTATTGAGAATCAAAGAGAGAGAAGAAGCCATCTAGCTACTAGCTATGGACCCGTAGGTCTGTGGTAAACTACTCACGCTTCATTGGAAGGGCAATAGGGTTGATGTAGAAGCCCTCCGTGATCGATTCCCCCTCCGGCAGGATGCCGGAAAAGGCCCCAAGATGGGATCTCACGGGAACAGAAGGTTGCGGCGGTGGAAAAGTGTTTTTGTGGATGCTTCTGGTCGTTCTGGAATATATGTGAATATATAGGAGGAAGATCTAGGTCAGGGAGTCACCGAGGGGCCCACAAGGTAGGGGGCGCCCCCCCCCCTAGGGCGCACCCTCCACCCTTGTCGCCGCCTCGTGGCTCTTCTGACTTGGACTCCAAGTCCCCTGGGTGTCTTCTGGTCCAAGAAAAATCATCGTGAAGTTTTATTCCGTTTGGTATTCCTTTTCTGCGAAGCTCAAAAACAAGGAAAAAACAGAAACTGGCACTGGGCTCTAGATTAATAAGTTAGTCCCAAAAATAATATAAAATAGCATATTAATGCATATAAAACATCCAAAACAGATAATATAATAGCATGGAACGATAAAAAATTATAGATACGTTGGAGACGTATCAACATCCCACACAGTCAATCCAGAGAAAACGTTTCCGTTCATATGTACATCCCACACAGTCAATCCTGGGAAAACGTTTCTGTTCGTATATACATCCCACACAGTTTTATGTATAGCCTCGTGTGTGATAGGTGTAACTATCACACACGCTCTGCCTCGATTAACCGTTTGCTTTTATTCAACTACATCACACACGATTCGATGATGAAAACTGTATGGCATTGGGCTATCCATCACAAGCGCTTTTACTGCTAGAACCGTTTGCAAAGTACCATGACCCATTTAGCAGGTTTATTAGTTTACAATTAATAATTCCAGTATTACACAAATTCACATTTCATATCGAACAGTTGTTTGCCAATTTCATATCAGGCACATAAATATATTTTAACATCACAGTACGATAGCTATCTGAAAACATCACAGTACAACATATAGCTAGTTCACCTTCATAAGAACAATATTAGAACAATATATTCATTTCCCTAATATAGATCATCCAGGCTCGTCTTATCCACCTCTGCTTTCAGTTCAGTAAGAACCTATTTTGCACTGGCCAACTGGGAAAGTGCCTCCTCCTTCGCCAACACCATCTTAGCAAAGTCTAATTTAAAAAAATCTGAGCTCATTCTCCATCCTCCTATTTTTATCCCGCATCTTCAAATATTCTTCAGCGTTGACAACAGTTTCTCTAAGCCTACCTCTGTTCTCTTCCTCATACATGCTCCAGAGCTTTGCTAGGCACATCTTCAAAGACTGTGGCCACTCTTGATCAACCCACTCCAGGTAAGAACACTTATATTCATCCTATAATATTTAAAACTATATCAATAACAATTGTAGGTGAAATGGGTTTCTAGCAACATAGAAAATCACCAAATACATATTTTGAAAAACTGAAAAAACAGGTTAATTATGACATATCTTCTCAAAAAGATCAATGTGCAAATGAATTAATTGCTACTGAGACAACAACCAAATTCTAAAACATCAGAAGCTATAATTAACTACAACAATGCTACAAGTTCTTAGACATGTACTATAAATAACAAATTGAACATTTTATGAGGAAGCTAAATATAACTGCAACAGCATAGCGATAGTGTTTGGATGACAGCAAATTGATACTAACAGGTGTGTACATGCACAAATTTAGTAACATAGAAATAATAGCACTAAGGCTGTCCACTATGTATGCTAAAACCAGTGTAAAGACAATTGTTGCTACATTTGGCACCGGTGCCCTGCATTGGCGAGCCGATGCAGCGAAAAAAAATCAGGGACCCGGACTCCGGAGCACCAAGTTGCTCCGATGCCCAGTTTCTTTGTGCCATAAAGATTTAGTATTTTACTGCTTGGTTGCTCGGATGTGTGGACCAAAGTTGGCTGCACAAACTGCTGAAGCGGTGCCAAATAATTTTCTAATGGCACCGCTGATGAGATGGCAACATTTTTAGATACTAGGTACAAACTATGACACTGTCTTAACATCCAGAATAACATAGCACAGTGACAGTGTCTGAATCACATCTAACAAATGATTTGTAACAACGAAAGTGGGGCTAACCTTCTCTGCACATGCCAGAAACTTCCTCCCACTGTCCACAGATTCAAACGCAACTAGCTTCACGCATGGAGATTGATGGTGACAACGAGCAGGCAGATCTTCAGCCACCCCGCTCCATTCGTTGCAACTGATGGTCTTAGGGAGATACAAGAGGAAGAAATGACTCAAATCGACCGCCGGGTTAAAATCCTTCATTCCAAGTCATAACCTGAGAGAGAGAAGAGAGGCATACCCGGGTGCTGAAAAATTTGTCGTCGGCGGAGGAACCGCTCGAGAGGTCATTGAAGAAGACCATGGGGACCCCGGCGGTAGGATGCGAGACGGCGAGAGCGAGGAAGCAAGTGAGGAAGCGGCTATAGCTTCGGAAGGAAGGAAGGAAGGAGGAAACAGGGGAAATATGACTTGTGGTCGGGGAGAAAAGGGGATGGGGAGAGGGGGCGGGGGCGGGGGTAGATATTTCTGCGGTAGGCCAAAAATTTCGAAATTTGGAGGGAAATTTTGCGCGCGGTGCCGCCGGACACCATTCACTTTGAAAGATGTGTGCATCGCAAACGATTCTTCTGCTTTACGCTCTTGGGATGAGTTTGATAATTCAAATTTTGGTTGAAATTTCCCTGGGTACTGTCCTCATCCATGTCATTGCATAATTTCACATCGCTTGCTAATTTGGGCACACAAAAGAGCATACAGCACACAGACCACACTTACTGAATCGAGCAATTTTAGTAATTAAACAGAGCCAGTTGACCTGAACATTGCTCTAACAAAAGACCAGCATTAAAAACAAAGCCTAAGTATGCATAATTTTAACAAAGCCGCCGCTGCGCCGGCCTATGCATCGCCAGTGTGAGATGAGACGTCGATGACTTGTCCTGGCGACATGCCGCCGTTGGTGGACTCCGCGTCCCCACTACTGAAGTCGACCGCGTCCTCGTCCACGGCGCCGCCCTCAAGGTTGTAGTACTCGTAGTAGTGGCTGCGCCAGAGCTCGCGTTGGTACTCCACCACCGATTCCTCGACGGACAGACTCTTCTCTACCTCGACCTCGGCCACGCGCAACTCCTCCTCCCGGCGTTCCTCGATCTCCGCCGCCTCCTGCATCTCCAGCTCCCGCTCGGCGATCTCATGAGGAAGCAGGTGCTCCATGGCCACCGCCGCCTTTTTGGAGGTGGGTTGCATGCTGGATTCTGAGGTGGCCTGGAATATCTTGGCGTGTGCGTCCTTGATCTTGGTGTGGATGGCCTCGACCCGGGCCAGGGCGACATCGGCGGCACGGACGGCAGCTCGAGCGCTCTCGGCGTTTGCAGCCGCCGTCGCAGCAGCTGCTGCAGCCGTCTCGGCTGCTGCAGCTGCCCTGTCGGCTGCCGCAGACGCCCTCTCGGTGGATGCGGCCGCGCTCAATGCGGATGTGGTGGCGCTCTCGACGCTGGCGGCGGCGCTCTTGGCGCTTGCGGCGGCGCTCGAGGAGGACGCGGCCACCGTACGGGCCCTCACAAAGCATTTCCACGGCGTCATCTTTGCAAGAAGGGGTCGCGGGAATGGGGATCGGGATTCGTGGATTCAGGGGTTGCCGGCACTGGAGCAGACTAGCCGGCGAAGCTTAAGGAGGAAGACTTAAATAGACCCACAAATTTTCATCGCAAACGGTTTCTACAAAAAAAAACTATGTGTGATGTTGTTGATATTTTTTATTAGCTGTGAAAGACGAATTTGGAGTAAAGTGGCAACGGATGGTGTTTTAAATGTACAAGAAAATTTGTAGTACTAATACAACTGTCATGTTAAAAATTCTAAAATTCCAGGGGTCATTTGACCTTTTAAGACATTTTAAGTGATTTTCTAGCCATTTAATGACCGTAATTCAAATTTGAACTACATATACATGCAACGGCTAACCATAACGGTTTGAAAAATCATATTTGTGCCCTTGTGTGCGAGTTAATTCCATCTGCAGTAAATTGGAAGGAATTTTCAAACATATTGGTGTCACGGCCTGGACACATGCATGGAGTGCTATGGCATTTAAATTCCAAAAAATTTAAAAAATATCAGGAACACATGAAACCTTGCTTGATGTAATGTCATGCCACCAAGATGATGTGGTAAAAAAATTGGCATGTTTGATGAAAGGTTGGACACACTGTCGGGGGTATCGTGCGACATATGCCAAAGGATGGCTTATCATGGATGGGGACAAAAGTACGTCGCCGGGCTCTGGAAGTGGGAATGAGCGAGACCGCATACGCCTGCGAATCTTACCCAGGTTCGGGGCTCTCCTTGGAGATAACACCCCTAGTCCTGCTCTGCGGGGTCTCCGCATGATCACTACCTTAACAAGTAGCTACAAACTTGCTCCTTGAGCTGTTTTGCTAGAGGAGGAAGGAGGGCAAGGCTAGCTCTACTCCTCTCCCTATGTGTCTGCGTGAGTGCTGAACTCAGGAGGCTTTCTCCTCTCTACCTAGGTCCCAACCCCTGCATGGGGTGACCTGGGGGTTTATATAGGCCTACCCCCCAGGGATACAATGGTAATCCGGCCGGGCGTAGGACCCGGCCGTCAGTGTCTCTGGTCGCCGGCTTCTCCGCCGACTGCAGGGGCCCGCCGCCTGGTGGGTCCCCCAGGCTATCTCGTACTCGGCCGACAAGCCGGGCCCGCCACTTGCGGGTCCTGTCAGCTACGTAGCACTGTAGCCGTGCCACTGATGATGCATGCTTGGTCGGGGAGAGCGTGGCTACAGTCTCGCCGCCTGGCGGGCGTTTCACTGTAGCCACTCCCCGTCTCTTCTGGTTAATGGCGTATAAACTTCAAGGAATGGGGAGGGCCGCCTACTAGGAGCCGGCCTCCCCTAAGCCGACTGGTCAGGGCTCGCCGCCTCCTGGCCTCTCACGGACAGGTAGGGCCTGCCGCCTGCGGGCCGTACCGACAGCCCGTCGTGGGAGCATGGCTTCCTCTGCCATGGGTGCTCTCATGAGCAGCATGGCAACAGTGCCGCATCGGGCGTGGGATGTCCGCTTGGTACGCTACACTGTGGCCACGCTCTGCCCTGGATTCGGGGGTGGCAGGCTTGTACTGTAGCCACGCCCCATCTCGTCGTGTTTATGTGGGTGCTAACTTCGAGGGCGCGAGGGGCCGCCTGCTAGGATCCGGCTTCCCAGGAAGCCGCCTGCTAGGAGTCGGCCCACTTCATGGCCGTCTTCTGGATTCCGCCGCCTCCTGGCAACCGGCCGCTTGGACCAGTCGGCCCCAAGAATGCGGTCCTTTGTCTTTGATGTTTGAGGGGTGCAGCCTGCCCCGATGTCTTGAAATACCAAGGGGAGCTGATGAGGCTACCCGTGGTCATTTACTTCGACAGTAGTCCCCGAAGCTGGTGGGGCGCTGCGGCCGAAAGGGCGAGAAGCCCCAGCAGCTTCTTACTCCGGGTTGTCTGGTGTCCTGCTTTGTCCGTCTTCCGAAGAGCTGACTGGTAGGTGTCGGCCATGACCAGGCTGGCCGCCTGGCGATCTCGTAACGCTGTGGTTGGGACCAAGCGGCATGGCGGCCGGACGCCAGGCTCGCCGCCCGTGCATGCCGGCCACGCGGCGTCAGCAGGCCAAGCCGGCCTACCAGCCCACGCGCACGATGGGACGTCGCCGCAGGCCGGGGCCCGCCACTACAGTGCCTCGGCACGCGCGCGGATCCGCTGCAGCCGAGGTAGACGGTTGGGCTTTTGCGGCATTTAATACGCGCCTTTACTGGCACCGCAATCATGGGATCGTGGGGGAGTGGGCGCAGTTAATCCCACGATCCCCCACGCTCTCGCCCCCTTGGCTCTGCCGCTTGGGGCTATAAGTAGGGGGAGGAGGGGGGTGGCAGACGCACGCGCGCCCTCCTCTTCCCTCGCCATTCTTCTTCCTCTCCACCGCCGCAGCGCCTCTTCCTCTTGCCGAGACGCTGCCACAGCCCACCGCCATCGAGCTTCTTCTCGCCGAAGCGCTTCCTCGCTCCGCCGCGGCTTCGCCCGCTCGCCACCACGCCGCGCCTACGACGAGTTCCTTCGCCCATGGCGCGCTCACGGGCCGGCGACTGGGACGGTTCCAACGTCCATGAGGATCACCTCTCCTTCCTTCGCCAAACACGGCGGCTGCCCCGGGAGACGAACGTGAGGGTACGTGTCCCCCCCGAGGCAGAAATCTCGCCGGTGCCGGAAGGCGATGAGCACGTCGTCTTCCGGTCCCATTTTCTTCGCGGCTTCGGCCTTCCCGCGAGCAGCTTCCTCCGCTCCTTTCTTGACTTCTACCGAGTCCAGCCGCACCACCTCACGCCGAATACGGTGGTGCTGCTGGCCACCTTCGTCACTATGTGCGAAGGGTACCTCGGCACTCTCCCCACCCTTGAGCTCTGGGGGGAGTGCTTTTATCTCAAACTCGGCACCGCCACCAAGGGCCAGGCGGCTCAATGCGGAGCCTGTGTGGCGGTGCGGCGTCCGGGCACCGGGAACCGCTTCCCGTCCATCTCCCTGCTGCAGTCGGCCAAGCTGTGGCAGAAATTTTATTTCTACGTCGAGAACATCCACCCGACGAGCGACTACGCCAACTTGCCGGCTTACGCAGCCGGCCCGCCAGCCGAGCCGCGTGCCCACTGGCAGTATAGGCCAAGCTCCCTATCGGCCGCCTCCTCCGCCGCCCTCGCCCGACTTTAGGTGATGACGGAGTCGGAGGGCCTGAAGGGCTCGGATCTGCTGACCGCTTTCGTGACGCGCCGAGTTCTTCCCCTCCAAGCCCGGCCTCACATCATCAGCTGCATGAGCGGGCACCGGGACCCATGCCGGATGTGCACATGGGAGCTGCCGGACATGGAGGTGGCCCGGCTAGTCAATTACTTCTCCAACTGCAAGCTATCGGAGATGGACTAGCGGTTCGGCAAGCGGCCGTACGACCACGCACATCCGCCGCCTGCGGTGAGTCTTGCAATTCTTTTTCTCTTTTGTTGGTCCGAGTTCTTGTTTTGCCGTCTGATCAGTCGGCCATGGTGCAGGTCCTCCCGGCCCAGTTGGCTGCCGGTGCTCTGGATCCAGGCCAGCAGTACATGCCGGACCGAACGAGGAGCGACGTGGACGACCCCGACTTGGGGGCGGCTGCCATGGAGGAGGACGACGCCACAGGTGGCGGCGGTGGAGCAGGCGGCTCCGGAGGAGGAGGCGGCCTCGAGTCCTGGCCGGATGACGACGAGGAGGAGGACGAGCCGCACCGCACGCATGGCACTAACAAAGCAGGCGCGAGCTCTTCAGCCGTGCCGACTGCGCCAGGCGGCGCACCAAAGCGCCGAGCCGGCTCGTTGCTGTTCGGCAGCCGGCCGAAGAAGTCCAAGAATGTGGCCGTCGCGACCAGGCGGCAGGAGGCCGCCGCGAAGGCGGCCCAGTTCCAGAAGGCCCCGAAGCAGCCCCCGATAGTGTCCGCGTAAGTGCTTGGTTTCTCTTGTGTTTTCTTTTCTTCTTTCTTGCAACTCTTTCTGAGTTTCCTCCTGTCTTGTTTGGACAGGGCCCCGCTCTCTCTTGAGCGGTCCACCGCTGCTTCGGTGATCGGGGCGGTGGAGGGCTCCGCCAACACCCGCCGTGTGGACCCGCTCGCCGACCTCCGGGAGGCGACGGAGAGGAACGCGCAGGAGGCGCGCGAGGAGCGGGAGGAGGTGGAGCGGCAGAAGGCGGAGGCGGCCAAGGCGGCGCAGGCGGACGCGGATGCGGCGGCCAAGGCCAAAGCCGACGCTGTGGCCAAGGTCCAGGCGGAGGCCGCAGCCAAGGCCCAGGCGGACGCAGCCGCCAAGGTGCAAGCGGAAGAGGCCGCACGCGGCCGGACTCTGCAACTCGTCATCCCGCTGCGTGCAGCGCCACCAGCGCCAGAGAACCCGACGCCAACTAGAGGAGCCGGCCACGATCAGCTGGTTGTGGAGAGGCGAGGAGGCGACGCCATCGTCCCAGGGGCGGAGGTGCCCCCGCAAGCGCCGACTACCGAGGCCCAAGGCAGTCGGTCTAACGTGTCATCGGCGCCGCCAGTCAGAGGCGAGCTGGCGGTGGGGGGCGACCCCTGTGGTCCGTTCTCCGGGGCGCCGGCGTGCGGCGAAAGCGGCCTCGGCGCCGCGAGCGCAGGAGATCGGGGCCGCAAGCTCGTCGGCCCCAGATGCAGAGGCCACCAGTGCCACCCCGCCAGAGTGGATGCCTGGGGGTGGGACGGGCGTGCTGAACAAGACCGCGCAGGACGTTCAGGCCCAGCTCCAGGCCCAAGGCACCACCCTCCAGCAGTATACGAAGACATTCTTGGCGACGCGAGCGGCCGTCCGGGTACATTTCTTTGCTTTGTTTTGTCTTTTCTCTTGCGATCTTCCGTGGGGGCGCGCCAGTGCACCCACTGGGTGTAGCCCCCGAGTTCCGGGCCGGCTGCTGAGCAGGCGGCTCGGAACTTTAAGGTAAGTTCCGAGTGCTAACTTGTTTTCTCTCCTTTTGTCTTCGTTGCAGGACTACCACAACATCCGCGCGGCCGCCTTCAACTCCCAGGTCCAGGAGCTGGCTAAGCGGACCGCCGACCTGACCGAAAGCCGGAGTAAGCATTCTGTCTTCTTTCTCGCGGGGGCGCGTCAGCGCACCCGCTGGGTGTAGCCCCCGAGATTCGGGCCGACTGCTGAGCAGTCGGGCCGGATCTTCCGGCAACCACTTTTCTTTTTGGTCAACTTTGTTGATTGTCTTCTCTTTCTCAATTTTGCAAGAGCCAACGCCACACTGCAGCAGTGCCTGGGCGAGGTCCAGACCGAGCTGCGCGCCAAGGAGGAGGAGCGCATCAAGGCGGCCCAGGAGCGCGATTGTCTGGCCAAGAGGTTGGCGGACCAGGCGGACCAGCACAAGGCGGAGCTCCAGAGATTCAAGGAGGCAGAAGGCGCCCTCCAGGCCGAGTTTGAGACCGAGCGCTCGAAGTGGGTTGAGAAAGAGGCGATCCTCGCCGCTGGCTACGGCGAGATTGAGGATATGATCGATGGTAATCTTCTTTCTTTGGAATAGCTGTCGACTGCATCGAGAGTCGGCTTCCGACTTCTGATCTTTGTTTTTTCTTCGCATAGAATTCTTTCCTAGACACGCCGTCGCCGTCAGCCAGGCCATCGAGGCGCGGCGTGACCAGCGTAGGAGGGAAGGAGTGGAGATCCCGCTCGACGCGCCTCGAAACATGAACGAGCAGCTCCTGGCCGTCAGGACGCGCCTGCAGCCGATTCACCATCTGCTCCGCCGCCTTCAGCGCGCCGGGTCCCAGCTGGTTTCCGCCCTCTGGCCAGGCGTCCGAGCTCCACGCACCCCCAGTCGGACCGCCGACTGGTTAGAGGTGGCGATCGGCCGCTTCGAGGCTTGGAAGGGCTCCTCCGCTCGGGCAGGCGCCCGAAGGGCCCTGGAGTTCGTCAGGGCGTGGTATCCTGGGCTGAACCTAGCCCAGTTGGCCACGTTCCAGCAGGAGGCCAGGGAAGAGTTGGTGGCAGTGGGGCCTGCGCTCACTCGTCGTGCGGCGGCGGTCGCCGAGTACACCGAGACCGGTGTCTTCCTCCCCGAGCTGGACGAGGAGGGTGGCGAGGTGCCGCCGGACTGGTTCGGGCTGAACCCGGATGACAGCGAGGACTCGGCGGAAGAAATCGACTCCAGCGACGAAGGCGAGGATGATGAAGACGACGCACCGGAGGGCGGAGCGGACGGCCAGCCTCAGCTCGATCGAGCCTCGAGCAACAAGCCGCGTGCGGGTGCACTGACTGCTGCTGATAGCGACCAAGCCGAGACTCGCCAGACGGCCACTCCACCAGCCGGTGCCGCCGACTCCACCAACCTGCCGGACCCACCTACTGCTCCTCTGGCCTAGGCTGCCAGCTTCATCTTATCTTTTCCTGCTTTTGTAGTCTCTAGAACAGACTTGTTAAATTCGTGCAGTTCCACCCGCTGGGGGTGTATTCAAACTTTGTTGAATGCTGGCCGAGGGCCTCTTGGTATGTAACTTAATTCTCGCACAGGCTGTGCTTTGCCGAGCTCCGACTTGTCTTGCTTTCCGTTCTTTTGGCTTTTTCCTTTGCCGCCTTCCCTTGGCTGCCACCTTGCCAGCCAGACAACTGTTCTTTGATCTGTTGGCTGGGTCAGGTATTTTGCCATTTTGGGAAGGCAAGTACTTTGGCCGCTTAGAACGTAGCAAGTTAAGTGAGAAGCTGGCCGGCCGGCTGCTCAGCAGCCGGACGGCTAGGCGAGAAGCCGGCTTGGCCTATGTGAGTGCTTTCGTCCTTAGCCATTTTTCATGTGGCGCAGAAGCCCCCGAGTGCTCTTCGAGGGACCTGGTGTTTTTGCGCTTAATACAAAAGGTAGCATGGTACATACTGTATTAACTGTAAAATCTTCGGAGGAGATTTGCGTTCCATGGGCGCTCTGTTTCCTTGCCGGAATCGTCCCTCTTGCATGCCCTGGGCTTCTGCGCGTCGATCAGGTAAGAGGAGTCGTTGCCCAAGGCTTTGCTGATGATGAAGGGGCCTTCCCAAGGGGCCGAGAGCTTGTGCTGGCCAGCTGTTCGCTGGATCAGCCGGAGTACAAGGTCTCCCTCTTGGAAGGATTATGGCTTGACCTTCCGATTGTGGTAGCGGCGCAGGCTCTGCTGGTAGATGGTGGACCGGCTGAGTGCTAACAGCCGGCCCTCTTCTAGCAGATCGACGCCGTCCTCTCATGCTTCCTTCGCCTCCGCCTCCGTGTACATGGTGACGCGAGGTGAGTCGAACTCGATGTCAGTTGGGATGACGGCCTCAGCCCCGTACACGAGGAAGAAGGGAGTGAAGCCGGTTGATTTGTTCGGGGTGGTGCAGAGGCTCCAGAGGACGGCCGGCAGCTCGTCGATCCAGCAGCCGGTCGAGCGCTACAGTGGCTCGACCAGTTGGGGCTTGATGCCGGATAAGATGAGGCCGTTTGCTCGCTCAACTTGGCCGTTTGACTGCGGACGGGCAACGAACGCTAAGTCCAGTCGGATGCCCTGCGTCGCGCAGAAACGGGCCAAGGTGCCTTTGGCAAAGTTAGTGCCATTGTCGGTGATGATGCTGTGTGGTACACCGTACCGGACGGTGATACCTGCGATGAAGGTCAGAGCAGTCGGACCGTTCAGTTTCTTGATTGGCTTTGCTTCAATCCACTTGGTGAATTTGTCGATGGCGACGAGCATATGGGTCATGCCGCCGCGTGCTGTCTTGAATGGGCCCACCATGTCCAGCCCCCAGATGGCGAAAGGCCAGGTAAGGGGGATGGTCTTGAGTGCAGAAGCCGGCAGATGTTGCTTGGAGCTGAATTTCTGGCACCCCTTGCATTTCTTGACCAGATCCTTGGCGTCCTCCAAAGCAGTCGGCCAGAAGAAACCATGGCGGAAAGCTTTGGCGACAAGGGATCTGGAGGCCGCGTGGTGGCCGCACTCGCCTTGGTGTATGTCTCTGAGGATTGCCTTGCCTTTCTCTGGTTCAACGCAGCGTTGGAAAATGTCGGTCACGCTGCGCCTGACAAGCTCTCTGTTTACTATCGTGTAAGCTCCTGCCCGACGTTGCACCTGCCGGGCCGAGATCTCATCATCTGGCAGCTCTCCGCTAACCAGAAAGTTGAGGATGGGCTGCGCCCATGGTGGTGCTTCGACTTAATCCACTGTCATTATGGCCACTGAAACTAGGGCGGTTGGGTTGGGAGGCGGGGTGAAGTCGGCCGCGTCTTGCTGCGTTGTTGAAGCCTCCGGGCCGACTGCCGCAGCCCCCGGGCCAAGTTGTGGAGTCCCCGGGCCGGGTGCGACTGCTGCAGTCTCCGAGCCGCTTGGTGAAGTCCTCGGGACGACTGCCGCAGCCCCCGGGCCGGGTGCGACTGTCGCAGTCCCCGTGCCACCTGCCGAAATCCCCGGGCCGGCCACTGCAGCCCCCGAGTCGGATCCGACTGCTTCAAGGGCAGCCGACACGAAGATGGAATCTGATTCCGAGGAAGGCTTGATAGACGGCTTGCGGAGACACTGAAGGGACACGCCGGCTGGTATGGCCTGCCGGGTGGAGCCGATCCGCGCCAGGGCATCTGCTTGCTCGTTGTCGGCCCGTGGTACGTGAAGGAACTCGCACCCGTCAAAATATCCGCTGATCTGCTGGACGAGGGAGCGGTAGCTCACCATGTTTGCATCCTTGGCGTCCCAGTCGCCAGACGACTGTTGGACCACCAAGTCCGAGTCGCCGTAGCACAGAATCCGGTGGATGCCAATCTCCTTGGCCAGCCGGAGTCCGTGTACTAGTGCCTCGTACTCGGCCACGTTGTTGGAGGCGGCAAAATGGATTTGCAACATGTATCTGAGCTTGTCACCTTTGGGAGAGGTGAGCGCTTGGGGCCGGGTTGCTCTCCTGGGTGCTGGTCTTCAACCGTCACCACCTGCCGGCTGGTGGTAGCCGGCTGCTGGGCCTTGCGCTTGTTGTCGTTTGGCTGTTGGCGCCGACTGGAATCACCAGCCGGCGTCTAAGGGGCCGGAGGGAGCATCTTTCCTGATGCGTCCACTCGGAGCTCCGACTTCATGGAGGAGTCAGCAGTGGCCTACTTGTCCGCTATGATTAGCAGCTCGTCGAGGGTGGCCGGCTTGTCGCAGAGGAGTCGGTGCTTGAGTAGGGTGCCCTCCCGGCACCCAGCAGTGAAGTATTCTATGGCTTGCACCTCATGCACCCCTTCGCAGGAGTTGCGCAGTTCAGCCCACCGCGTCAAGTACTCGCGGGTAGACTCAGTCGGGCCTTGGACGCATAGAGAGAGCTGGTGAGGTTTGGGCGGTCGCATGTAGGTGCTGGTGAAGTTGCGGATGAAAACTTTGGTGAAGTCTAGCCAGCTGTTGACGCTGTAGAGCTTGAGGCTATTCAGCCATGTCCGGGCCGTGCCCTGGAGCATGAGCGGAACGTACTTTATGGCAACATGCTTGTTGCCGTTCGCTATGCTGACGGCCGTGGAGTAGTCCACCAGCCAGTTCTCCGGCTTCACAGAGCCGTTGTACTTGGGGGTGTCCCGAGGGAGCGAGAACCCTTTGGGGAAAGGCTTGTCGCGAATGCGGGGGCCGAAACAAGGCGGGCCGATCGCGTCTTCTTCTTCTAACACCAGGGATCGAGCCAAGCGGTCGATCCGGTGGCGGGCATCGTTATCTCCGACTCCTTCACGGGGACCCAGCTGGCCTCCGAGAGTCGGGTGCTCAACAGGCGGCGGGGAGGCGTGCCTCTCCCTGCGCGGGAGAGGCGGACAACCGTCCCACTATTCCACTACTCGTGGGCAGCCGTCTTGGTCGCGCTCGATGGAGATGCGGGTGCGGCTGCGGCTAGCAACCGGCTCTTGGTCGCAGGCGCCCCCTGTCGGTGTCCGGGATGTCGCGCCATGTTCTCGGCGAGGGGAAAGATTCCCGGCCTGCAAGCCAGGTTCCACCACACGGCGGCCAGCTTCTTGCTGCGCGGCGGCTAGCTTCTTGCTGCGCGGCGGCCGCATCGATGAGCTGCTGGACGCGCCCCATCATGCAGCGACGCTCGTCGCCCTCCAGGTGGTCCAGCTCGTCTGTCGCCGCCTGGACGGCGCGTAAGTTCTCCATCGGCGTAGCGTAGACTGGGCGGTTGGCCCCCAACATGCTGGCGATGGCTGCGCCGCGCTGCCGGACCGTGCCCGCACGGCTGGGTTCGCCAGCAGCCGGCGTGCCACAAACGGCACGGTCAATCTCGCGGTGGTAGGCCTCGGTGAGGCGTCTCATGGCCGCCAACTTGTTGGCACTGTCGAGGAGTGCGATACGGCACGCCTCCAGCATTTCACCGTTTGCACCAGGCGCTACGGGTGCGGACAGGTCCCGCATTGCCGCCTGCAACGGGTCCCGGCCGGCCTGGTCGGAGGCTCCGTCGTGGCTGATGACCAGCACCCCGGTGATGGTGCTGGTGCTGGTGCTGGCGGTGCTGTCTGCAGCAGGGAGCGGGTCGTTGAAGATCACCATGTCACCGGGGAAGGCATCATAAAGCGCGACATCGACGTCGATGACCATGTCGTTGGACGGGTCGGTGGAGCCAACGGACTCCAGGTCGGAGACCGGCTCGTTGGCGATGTGAAGCTTGCCGAGGGAGTCGATGAGGCAGCTTTCGGGGCCGGCCGCGCCCGCGACGAATGCGGGCTCGTCGGAGAGGCGGATCCTGGCGATGAGGTCAGCGAAGCTGATTGCGGCGCAAGCAACTTCCGTGCCGTGCAGCGTGTCAACACAAACATCGTCAGGCGTGCCGGGCTGGCTGCGCTCGCCAGGAAGGAAGAGGGTTCCTGTCCAGAATGTGTTTTCGGACGACGGTGCACCTAACCCCATGGTGGGCGCCAAATGTCGGGGGTATCGTGCGACATATGCCAAAGGATGGCTTATCATGGATGGGGACAAAAGTACGTCACCGGGCTCTGGAAGCGGGAATGAGCGAGACCGCATACGCCTGCGAATCTTACCCAGGTTCGGGGCTCTCCTTAGAGATAACACCCCTAGTCCTGCTCTGCGGGGTCTCCGCATGATCACTACCTTAACAAGTAGCTACAAACTTGCTCCTTGAGCTATTTTGCTAGAGGAGGAAGGAGGGCAAGGCTAGCTCTACTCCTCTCCCTATGTGTCTATGTGAGTGCTGAACTCAGGAGGCTTTCTCCTCTCTACCCAGGTCCCAACCCCTGCATGGGGTGACCTGGGGGGTTTATATAGGCCTACCCCCCAGGGATACAATGGTAATCCGGCCGGGCGTAGGACCCGGTCGTCAGTGTCTCTGGTCGCTGGCTTCTCCGCCGACTGCAGGGGCCCGCCGCCTAGTGGGTCCCCCAGGCTGTCTCGTACTCGGCCGACAAGCCGGGCCCGCCGCTTGTGGGTCCTGTCAGCTGCATAGCACTGTAGCCGTGCCACTGATGATGCATGCTTGATTGGGGAGAGCGTGGCTACAGTCCCGCCGCCTGGCGGGCGTTTCACTGTAGCCAATCCCCGTCTCTTCTGGTTAATGGCGCACAAACTTCAAGGAAGGGGGAGGGCCGCCTGCTAGGAGCCGGCCTCCCCCGAGCCGACTGGTCAGGGCTCGCCGCCTCCTGGCCTCTCACGGACAGGTAGGGCCCGCCGCCTACGGGCCGTACCGACAGCCCGTCGTGGGAGCATGGCTTCCTTTGCCATGGGTGATGTCATGAGCAGCATGGCAACAGTGTCGTGTCGGGCGTGGGATGTCCGCTTGGTACGCTGCACTGTGGCCATGCTCTGCCCTGGATTCGGGGGTGGCAGGCTTGTACTGTAGCCACGCCCCGTCTCGTCGTGTTTATGTGGGTGCTAACTTCGAGGGCGCGAGGGGCCGCCTGCTAGGATCCGGCTTCCCAGGAAGCCGCCTGCTAGGAGTCGGCTCACTTCATGGCCGTCTTCTGGATTCCGCCGCCTCCTGGCAACCGGCCGCTTGGACCAGTCGGCCCCAAGAATGCGGTCCTTTGTCTTTGATGTTTGAGGGGCGCAGCCTGCCCCGATGTCTTGAAATACCAAGGGGAGCTGATGAGGCTACCCGTGGTCATTTACTCCGACACACACACCCCTCACAAATCGGAGCAACTCACTAGAAGGCTCGTGGTTCCGAGAGGGAACAATGCATGTTTGATGAGGAACGGGAGATAGCTTCCTCTTACGGCCTTTAAATTTTTTCTACATTTAACGTGCACTAATACAACTGTCATGTGTAAAATTAGAAAATTCTAGTGGTCATTTGACCTTTTAAAGACATTTAAGTGATTTTCTAGTCATTTAATGATCGTAATTCAAATTTGAACTACATCTACATGCAACGGCTAACCATAACGGTTTGAAAAATCATGTTTTTGTGTACTTGTGTGCGAGTTGATTCCATGTGCAGTAAATTGGAAGAAATTTTCAAACATATTGGTGTCACGGCCTGGACACATGCATGGAGTGTCATGCCATTTAAATTCCAAAAAATTAAAAAATGATCAGAAACACATGAAATCTTGCTTGACGTAATGTCATGCCACCAAGATGATGTGGTAAAAAAATTGGCCTGTTTGATGAAAGTTTGGACAGACACCCCTCACAAACCAGAGCAACTCACTAGAAGGCTCGTGCTTTCGAGAGGGAACAATGCATGTTTGATGACGAATCGACGATAGCTTCCTCTTATGGGCTTCAAAAAATTTCTACAGTTAACATGCACTAATATAACTGTCATATAAAATTTGGAAAATTTCAGGGGTCATTTGACCTTTTTAAGACATTCAACTGATTTTCTAGCCATTTAATGACCGTAATTCAAATTTGAACTACATCTACATGCAACGGCTAGCCATAACGGTTTGAAAAATCATATTTTTGTGTACTTGTATGTGAGTTAATTCCATGTGCAGTAAATTGGAAGGAATTTTCAAACATATTGGTGTCACGCCCTGGACACATGCATGGAGTGCCATGCCATTTAAATTACAAAAAAATTAAAAAAATGATCAGAAACACATGAAACCTTGCTTGACGTAATGTCATGCCACCAAGATGATGTGGTAAAAAAATTGGCCTGTTTGACGAAAGTTTGGACACACACCCCTCACAAACCGGAGCAACTCACTAGAAGGCTCGTGGTTTCGAGAGGGAACAATGCATGTTTGATGACGAATCGACGATAGCTTCCTCTTATGGGCTTCAAAAAATTTCTACAGTTAACATGCACTAATACAACTGTCGTATCAAAATTTGGAAAATTTCAAGGGTCATTTGACCTTTTTAAGACATTTAAGTGATTTTCTAGCCATTTAATGACCGTAATCCAAATTTGAACTACATCTACATGCAGCAGCTAACCATAACGGTTTGAAAAAAAATATTTGTGTACTTGTGTGCGAGTTAATTCCATGTGCAGTAAATTAGAACGAAGTTTCAAACATATTGGTGTCATGGCTTGGACACATGCATGGAGTGCCATGGCATTGAAATTCCAAAAAATTAAAAAATGATCAGACGATGTATATATCTGGTATTCAAAAAAGAAAATGTAAAGATCTGGCAAGACAACCGGGCTCCACACGATTGGCATTGGTTATTAATGAGACATGATTCTGTATTGAAACCCGTCAGCTATTAAGTTCACACACGGCTTTTGCTGCGGGAATCGTGTGTAATTCAAACTACAGTACTCGCAAATTTCGGCGACCGGCGTGCGTACTGTTCCCGTCGACCTAGATTCCGGCCGCCAATAAATACTACCTTCCTCACGTCGTCCCGCCTGCATTCTCATCTACATCCTCCCCTCGCTCGCCTTCTCTCTCTCTCTCTCTCTCAAATCTCTGTCATGGCGCCGCCAATCTGCCCACGCGCCGACGAGGAGGCGCCGCTCCCCGAGGAAGCTCTGTCGAAGAGCAGCGACGAGGGGGACCCCTACGCGCCGCCGGACGAGGTTGCGCCGGACCCCCCAACTTTGGAGTGGTTTTGGGGCCAGTACAATCTTTGTCTGTGGAAGTCGCTGCCGCCGGCTGAGAAAGCCAGGCAAGTGGCGTTCAAGAAGGAGATGGCGGAGGAGGAAGCCAGGTACCAGGTGGCCTGTGAAGCCCGTGATGCCGCGTGGAAAAAGGAGGCGGTGGAGCTTTGGGGGCGGGCGCGTCATCGTGCGGAGGAGGTGTACGAAGACGGGTACTTCGCGAGGAAGGTCAAAGGCGCTAGGCGCCTCATCGCTGCGTGGAGGTGGGCTGATAAGCTCTAGCGTGCCACTGACGAGGAGCTTCGGTGGGCGCGCAACGAAATGGCAAGATCGTTCGCGCTCGTGCGCCAGCAAGAGGCACATCGGTACGTCAAGCGCTGCGAGGCGGAGGAGGCGGCGTACTGCCTCCGCGCTGGGAAGACGCCGCGCACCAGGGAGCTGTTGGCGAGGGGCTGCCGGAATACTGCCCCTAGGAGGGATTATTAGTTTTAGTATTGTTAGTTTTTAATTTTATGCATTGTACCTAGTAGTTAAGTATCATCACGTATATGTGATGATATTATATATATTCTGTGATGAGCTAATGAACAATTAATATATATTATGAATTTCATTTTCTATCTGTTTTCGTATACTAATTTGTATCTGGCTGTTGTCATCCACTTATACAGAATGGAAAGCATATACACACATATTGAAACAGAACATATAAGAACGGAAAACAAAGTACACACATTTAAACAGAGCAATAAACAGAGCAATATTATGATTGCTGTGAATACATAGCAATCCAAGTCGAAACGACTCAACAAAATAAAACGCGTCCATGAGACCATGACCAGCAGCCCTTGCCTACGGTAGCTCTTGGCTCTACCTGAACTCGTGCAGGCGTTCGTCCAAGCGGTCGACACGCTTGTGGTACATTTGGAGAGCGATCTCGAGCTCCAAGTTGGCTATTTCATCGGAGATCACCAGCTCGAGGATGCGACGGCGATGTTCCTCTACTACACCCAGGTGGACACCTGGGCCAAGGAGGCGGTCGAGCCTAGCGACCAGCGCGTTGGCATCGAGCGGGCCGCGGACAAGGCGAACGGCGTGACCCATGCGAACGGTGTGGCGGGTGTCCGGTGCAAGTACGGCGCGGCCGGCCTCTGGTGCAAGTACGCCACAGACGGCCTCTGCTCACTCATGGCGAGGAATGGGGGTACTGACGGGACGTGTACCAAGCTGCGACGCCCTGTCGACAGCAGGCAAGCACCGATGGATCCGCTCTTGTGGTACGGTGCGCCGCGCCTCTCGCTCTACAGCGAGCCGCAGCCTATCAGCGCGGACGCGCCTAGCTTGCTCTGCGGTGCGCCATCGATCATGTTATGCGGCGAGCTGCAGCCTCTCGGCGCTGACATGCCTATCTTGATCCGCGGCGTTGAAGCGTCATGCGCAAGGGTCTGGTCAACCCTGGTGATGACGCGCATCACGACGTCGTCCATCGCATTGCCGGGGAGCGCCTCGGCCTCGACGGGCCGTGGCGCCTTCTCGTTTTCCTCGTCGAGGAGGTTGATGGCATAGGCGGCGCTTTGGTGGGTTGGCATGTGTGATGACCCCGGCTTAATCGTGCACTAACCATACACGCAAATGCACACGATCAAGCCTAAGGACTCACTTGAAGATATCACAACACAACTCTAAAACATAAATAAAGTCATACAAGCATTATATTACAAGCCAGGGCCTCGAGGGCTTGAATACATAAGCTTGATGACAAACAAGCATCAGCGGAAGCGTTAGAT
This sequence comes from Thinopyrum elongatum, assembly GCA_011799875.1. Taxonomy (NCBI): domain Eukaryota; kingdom Viridiplantae; phylum Streptophyta; class Magnoliopsida; order Poales; family Poaceae; genus Thinopyrum; species Thinopyrum elongatum. Next base: position 139,688,830 of record CM022302.1, on the reverse strand, counting down.
ATCTGAGTACAGATATAATACAGAAACAGAGATAAGCCTTAAGAAGGCGGGGCAAAACAAAAGCTACGATCGAAAGGCGCAGGCCTCCTGCCTGGGACCCTCCGAACCTACTCCTGGTCGTCGGATGGCTCCTCGTAGTAGTACTTGCCAGGAGGGTAGTAGTAGTAGCCGTCGGCGGGGGCAGCGGTCTCAGGGGCTCCGTCATCTGGTTGCATCAAACGGATATAGGAAGAAAAAGAAAGCAAAGCAAACGTGAGTACTCATCCGAAGTACTCAGCAAGCAAGGATCTATACTACATATGTAACATTATCAAAGGGAGGCTGTATATGTGGACTGGGCTGCAGAAATGCCAGAATAGAGGGGAAAGCCTAGTCCTATCGAAGACTAGCATCTTCATCACCTTCAGCGATCTTGCAGCATTAGAAGAGTGCAGATTAGCATAATATAAAGTAATAGTAGTGTCATCAACCTCGCCCAGAGATTCTTCCTCGACTCCCTGCGAGAAAGCAATCCCAGAGCCATACTATCCAGTTATGATCTCAAGTGTCTAGTTCTAGTTGTACCGATCAGGATACAACTCCGAGTGTCCGTTACCGTAGGACAGGCTATCGATAGATGTTTTCTTCCCTGCAGGGGTGCACCAACTTACCCACCATGCTCGCTTAACTCCGGCTGGACATACTTTACTGGGTCATGCCCGGCCTCGGCCAAACGATACGCCGCAACCGGATCGAATACTTAACAGAGAGGTCAGCACGCCAGACTAACCTATGCGCCCAGAGTTCTTGGGCCTTCGCCCCGGGGACTCCTGTGTGTTACGTGCACCACCGGTGAGCAGACCTAGCAACCCCTTAATAAAAGTGCGGTTGCGTTCCCAGTCCAACCCAGTGTGTGCCGCTCCTCGCTGACGTCAATTAAGCTTCGGCTGATGTATACGACGCAGAACGCCCATACTATGCCCGCGTGATGGTTAGAGCTATCAGGCCAGGGGCCCCTCGAATCAAATATCCAAACCGTTAGTGGATTAGGAGCGCGCGGTAACGAGCAGAGGCTCACGATCGATGTGACCCCGTCGCCCCGTCTCGAGGACTTGCGGCAAGGGCTAAGAATGCCCGGCCACGCCTCGTAATTATCTCGCGGGCACCTTCCAGGTCAACCCGTCTCCACATCACTTTGCAAATATGCTCGCGCGGGTACCCCTCAGGGCCGACCCATCTTTAGTAACATGGTTCAATGTGAAGTCATAGTAACCATAGTAACCGTGTGTCTAAGACCAAGGGGAACCCTGAGGAATCACCCTTGATGGAATTCCACCTGATGTTATCATCAAGGTGAACGAAGGAGGAATCACCCTCGAGGTCCACACTTGAGAAGTTGCACGACGACATCATTATCGGGGGTGGTGTAGGAGGAATCACCCTCGCTGACCACGATCGATTAACTAACCTACAAGGTTATCATCAGAAGTACTGACGAGGTATCACCCTCGGCACTCGATAGTAACCCAGTAGTGTCGAGCAACTAAGGGGGAAGTGATGTGCGGTGCCGGGGCCTAGTCTTCGATCCCGTTGATCGGGTCTTCTGATAATCCAGCGGGGCAGTCGGGACGAAGTGGGGGTCTCTGATGGGTCTCTACCCAGACTATACTAAACAGTTTAGGATAAGCAGGTAGGTAACAACATCAGGTTACAATAAACAGCCTATGTAGCAGAAATAGGATAACAGTAACAGCAGCAATTTCTAATGCAAGCATAAGAGAGAAGAGAATAGGCGATATCGGAATGTTCAACGGGGGGGGTGCTTGCCTGGTTGCTTTGCAAACACCAATGGGTCTTCGACGAGGTAGACGATCATCGGGTCATCATCGGTCTCGGGGTCTATCGAGAGAGAAGACGGGGAAGAAACAATAAATAACAGATCAATCTAAGCATCACAAAATATAACAAGGCAGATACGCGGTGCTAGGGGAGACCTAACGAAGGGCTACACGTTGCAGACGGAGCGGGGAAACATCCGGAGATATTTTACCAGCTTCGGGCAATTATCGGTCAGATGAACCGGAGGGAAAAGTTCCATGTTCATCACTCTAGAGACATGTGTCAGGTATGAGGAGGGCATATTCGGATTCATCTCATTTTTCTGATCATTTTTCATATATAATTTATTTTCATCCGAGCTACGGTTATTTTTCTATGAATTTCCAAAGTTTTAATCATTTTCTGGAATTCTCTGGAATATTATTAAATCCGAAAATAATGGGGTAAAATGCTAAGTGCACCCACTGAAACGTACACAGCAGTGTGCTGTGTGACTGACAGTGGGGCCCGGTCAAAGCTGACGCAGCAGCCGGTTTGACCGCGCCGACTGGTCAAAAGGGGGCCCACTGGACCCACCTGCCAGTGACTGAGCTTGCCCAGTCAGCAGGTTGACTGGGTCAACGGGTCTACTGGGACCCGCTTGTCGGTGACTCCATTTATTTTAACCGCTTTATTAGTTCTAACTTAATCCGGCTACTAATTATGTGGGGCCACATGTCAGTGGGGTTAATACTTTGGTTAGTGGTTAACCTAATGCCTAACCTAATTGCTACAGTAACTGGGCCCATTTGTCAGTGGGATTAGCATCTGGGATTAGTGCTAGGGGCTGACACATGGCATCCCGAAGTTCAAAACTCCGGCGCGCGCACCGGCGCTGCTCCGGCGAGCGGCAGAGAGGGCGGCGCCCCTCGGATCTGTCGCATACGCGACCAAAACGCATGCCGTGGCCACCAAAATGATCGGCGCGTCGGGCCGCATCCGACAGAGCAACGATCACAAGCCGGGGAGGCCGTATGAGGTGCCGGCGACGAGGTACAGCAGCGGTGGAGCTTGGGTAACAGTGGAACGGGCGAAGCAGCGTGCTTTAGGGCGCAGCAAAGAGGCAGACTGCAACTGCGCAGCGCACTGACGAGCTCAGATGATCCTAACGGTGACGGCAACGGCGGCAATGGGCAATGCGGCGGAGCTCTGTCCGAGCATTCATGGCGGCAGCAGCAGCAGTCACCAAAACTCGCTAAGAGGAGGGGGAGGACGACCGTAGGCTCACCGAGGGGCTCATGGTGGCCGGTGAATGGATTAGTAGCTGCAGACGGCGACAAGGCGTGGCAGCGGAGCGGCGGGGAGCCGAGGTGATCGGCGGCTCGATCCGGGCGTTGTGGAGCTCGGCGGCTCCCGTGGGTTGATGGAGAGGAAGGAGCAGCCAGCGGCGGTCCTCCTGGCCATGTCCAAGTGACGAGGCGACGGCGGTGGCCACGTCTATGGCCGCGGCGTGCTCGCTGTGGTGGCCAGCCGAGATGCGAGCGAGAGAGGGAAAACAGGGGAGGAGAGGGAAATGGCAGGAGGAGCCAGGGGAGACGGCTCGGGGTCGTCCTTATCCCCAGCCACCCGCTGCGTCGCGGTGTCGAGCCGTGACCGGAGCGCGCGCGTGCGACCACGGCGGTGTCGACACGGCGAAGGAGAGAGAGGGAGGAGGGAGAAAAGGCCGGCTGGGCTGGCTGGGCCTCGCCAGGTAAGTAGATAAGGCCCAACTCCCCTTTTTCCTTTTCTGTTTTTCAATTTATTTATTTACAGAGAAGGAAAAGAATTATTTGAGACATCCAAAAGATTTTGGGAAATCATGGAACTTAGTCCATTAGACCCAGGGCATTTTTATGCACTGCCACAAATACTTTGGGAGCAAGATGAATCCAAGTGGTATTTTTCATAAATAGAATAGCATTTAAAAATGCTGAATTGGCACTGTATTAATTGCTACTGTTCATATTTGCATAGGTGTAATGTTGTTTTAATTAACAACAAGTTGTTTTGGAATATTTACTAGATGATGAACATTTTTGCAGCAACTTTGGTGCAACTTCAAAATTCACTTGTGATTTAAATTTAATTTCTGAGATGGAGTTGATGATCAAGCACTGTAAATCAAGATGACTTGGCATGATTAAGAAATGGTCACTGTGGTGTGAGGCTGGGGATGTTACAGCATGCTTGGAAAAGGTGGATGTGCTACAGGCTGCGCTTGTTGCCTCTGTGCGTCGTGCGCCGCCTAGGTTTATGCGCAATATCGCTGGGTGGCGGCGGGAAACCGGTGAGGAAATGGCGGGAAACAGTGGCGTGTTCATAAAACGCCATCAATTAATGGAAACTTTAGCATAGAAGGAACATCGAGCTAGCACGACGCGTGCGGGCACATTGCTCGCCCAAGGCTATGATCCATATACTTGTGTGCCCAACAGAGCACACTATTCACAGTAAAGAATATTGTTCCGTTTATCCTAGTAGAGCAGTGGCGGCAAGCGTCACAAGAAGTAGATGATGATCAGATGATCGTTTATCCTAGTTAATTATGCATGTAATAGTTTACTTTGGTGTGTGGAAATGTCATGTGCTAGCCACCTATGTAATTTGATGTTTGCCGTGTATCACACACATCTTGTTTATGTGAAACGTTTCTGTTCTCTTGGCTCAACACAAACAGTTTATTGGAATGAAGTGTATGCCCTCCATTGCACACACCTTCATCTGGCTGAACCGTTTCCGTTGCGTTGCCTGATCGAAAATAGTTCATCCGAGTGAACCGTATGCCGTATATCACACACACCTTGATCTGGCTGACCGTTTCTTTTGTGTTGCCTAATCACAAACAGTTCATCCGAGTGAACCGTATGCCGTGTATCGCACACACCTTCATCTGGCTGCCCGTTTCTGTTGTTCCACCTCATCAAACAGTTTATCCGAGTGACCTGTATGCTGTATATCGCACACGCCTCCATCTGGCTGCCCATTTCTTTTGTTCTGCCTCATCACAAACAGTTCATTGAACTGAACCGTATGCCCCGCAATGCACACGCAACTAAATTCTGAACCGTGTTTGATGTATCCGCCATCGCAAATGTTTTGCATCTTTTTTATGCTTTTTTTACGTCATTGTTTGCGATTAATGCATCGCACACAATTTCGTCGAAGGGTCTCTGATTGTAGTGTCGTGTTAGCAGCATCCTGCAGTAGTGCGAGATGGCTTGACCAACTCTCTGTTACCTATTGCTTCAATTCGGTCTCACCGAATTGATGCAATCTGCGCCACCGAGACGCGGTTTGCCCTAAGCCCTAGCACATCGGTCCCACCGAGTTGTTCCAGTGAGTCCCATCGAGATTCCTAACATTCACATTTTTGAATTGATCGGTGCCACTGAGTTTAACTATTCGGTCCCACCGAGATGAGCCAAATGAGTGTAACGGTTGGATTTTGTGTCGAGGCTATATATACCCCTCCACCCCCTTCTCCATTTGTGAGAGAGCCATCATAACGTGCCTACACTTCCACCATTCATTTTCTGAGAGAGAACCACCTACTCATGTGTTGAGATCAAGAGATTCCATTCCTACCATTTGAACCTTGATTTCTAGCCTTCCCCAAGTTGCTTTCCACTCAAATCACTCTTCCACCATAGCCAAATCTAAGAGAGAGAGTTGAGTGTTGGGGAGACTATCATTTGAAGCACAAGAGCAAGGAGTTCATCATCTACACACCATCTATTACCTTTTGGAGAGTGGTGTCTCCTAGATTGGTTAGGTGTCGCTTGGGAGCCTCCGTCATGATGTGGAGTTGAACCAAGAAGTTTATAAGGGCAAGGAGATTGCCTACTTCGTGAAGATCTACCCGAGTGAGGCAAGTCCTTCATGGGCGATGGCCATGGTGGGATAGACAAGGTTGCTTCTTTGTGGACCCTTCGTGGGTGAAGCCCTCCGTGGACTCGCACAACCATTACCCTTCGTGGGTTGAAGTCTCCATCAACGTGTATGTACGATAGCACAACCTATCAGAACCACGCCAAAAATTCTCCGCGGCTCCATTGCGTTTGCACACTTCAATCCCATCCCTTTACTTTCTCACAAATTGCATGCTTGACTTTTTGCGCTGCCTATACTCTTGTCATGCTTGCTTGAAATGTATTGTGAGTGCTTTAACATGTGCTAAACTCAACCTTAACTTGAAGAAATTAAAAACTGCTACTTTTGCTTGTTAAGGGTCTAATCACCCCCGTCTAGACCCCTCTTCTCGATCCTTTCAATTGGTATCAGAGCTTTGGTCTCCATTGCTTTGGTTTAATCACCATTGGAGGAAGATGGATGAGTCTACGTTTGGGAGTATTAGATGTAGAGTGCCTATTCTTGATGGGGAGTTTTATGGTTCATGGAAACATGAGATGCTTGAGATTTTCAATGAATATAATTTGAACAAGTATATTCTTAGCCCTTATGTGCCTCCTATTGATCCTTTGCATCCTACCCCCGATGAGTATCTTGACATGGTTCGCAATATGAGGACTATTGATCTTATCATTAGAGGATTGCCTAGAAATTTGCTTGTGTGCTTGCCTACTTTTGAGTGCGCATATACTATATGGAACTATCTTGAAGAACACTTTCCAAATTATTCCTTGAAAAATCTAGATGAGATTCTTCAAAAATCCATTGCGTTTCAAAAGTTGGAGGCTAGTGATCCGAAGTGTGATGAGTGTCTAATTGAACTCTGTGATCTTATGCGTGCTAAGGGAAATATTGGAGTCATTAGTAGCATCATTTCGGAGACAATTAGAATTCATAAACTTGAACATTGTCATGGTCATAAATCTAATGAATCACTTTCTCTAGGTGATGATCACATACATGATGATGACATTGAGCATGGCTATTATGATGAAGACGAAGAAAGTGATATTGACTTTGAGGAGACTATGAGAAATCTTAGTCTCATGGCAAACTTTTGTGACTACATGGCCAGAGGGATAGAGTGGATTCTCGATAGTGGATGTACTGATCATATGACCGGAGATGAAGACATGTTTCGTGAGCTTGTTAAAAACAATGACCCACGCAAGTATGTAACTTTTGGAGATAACTCCAAGGGTAAGGTACTTGGCCTTGGTAAGATGGCCATATCCAATGATAGCTCTATTCAAAATTTTATGCTCGTTGAATCTCTTGGTTACAATCTTCTTTCCATATCTAGACTAGCCGACTTTGGTTTCAATGTTCTATTTACCGAAGTAGATTGCCAAGTGTTTCGTAGAGATAATCATAGAATGGTCTTTACCGGTATCCGTAGAGGTGATCTATACATTGTTGATTTCACTAAGAGAGCCCAACCTCGTACTTGCTTAATTGCTAAATCTTCTAAAGGTTGGTTATGGCATAGAAGGTTAGGTCATGTGGGCATGCGAAACCTTGATAAGCTTATTAAAGGTGATCATATCCTTGGTGTTAAAGATGTTATATTTGACAAGGATAGACTTTGTAGTGCTTGTCAAGCAGGAAAACAAGTTGGAGGAAGTCATCCCATGAAGAACATCATGACCACGAGAAGACCACTTGAGCTACTTCACATGGACCTCTTCGGTCCCAATGCTTATAAGAGCCTTGGTGGTAACTCTTTTGGTTTGGTCATTGTTGACGACTTTTCAAGATTTACGTGGGTGTTCTTTCTTGATGACAAATCGCAGGTCCAAAAGATCTTCAAGAACTTCGCCAAGAAGGCCCAAAACCAATTTGAAGTGAATATCAAGGAGGTTCGAAGTGATAACGGAACGGAGTTCAAGAACGCCAATGTGGATACCTTTCTTGACGAAGAAGGGATTTCACATGAGTTCTCAGCTACGTACACGCCTCAACAAAATGGAGTTGTTGAGAGGAAGAACCGGACACTTATTGAGATGGCAAGAATGATGCTTGATGAATACAAGACACCAAGACACTTTTGGGCGGAAGCGTTTGAGACAGCTTGTCATGCTACGAATCGACTATATCTTCACAAGCTTCTCGGCAAAACGGCATACGAGCTACTCACCGGTAACAAACCCCAAGTTGGATACTTTCGAGTATTTGGCTCAAAGTGCTACATTCTTGATAAGCATCGTCGCTCAAAATTTGCTCCTAAATCTCATGAAGGTTTCCTACTCGATTATGGCTCAAACTCTCACACTTACCGTGTCTACAACAATTTCACCCGAAAGGTTGAAGAGACGGTAGATGTGAAGTTTGATGAATCTAACGGCTCGCAAGTAGAGCAATTACCAATTGATGTAGGAGACAAAGATCCATCGAAAGCAATCCAAGATTTGTCCATTAGTAAAATTTGCCCAATGGAGGTGAAGGAGAGTACTTCGTCCATTCAAGTGGAAGTCTCAACTTCACATCAAGGTGAACCACAAGTTGACTTGGAGGCATCCACAAGTGGAACGCGTCAAGACAAAGGAAATGAGGAAGTACAACAAGATGAACCACCTCGACCTCCTTCTCCACCTCCACAAGCGAACGACAACGCCACCAACAATGAAGAAGAAGATGATGATGAGGATGTTCCACCCCAACCCAAGCAAAAGCTCTCACGAGTTAGAGCAAGAGTCTCAAGAGATCATCCCGTCGAACAAATCTTCGATGACATTCATACCGGGAGAATCACTCGCTCTAAAACTCGTTTGGCTAACTTTTGTGAACACTAATCATTCATTTCTAGTGTTGAACCTATGAAGGTAGAAGAAGCCCTTAAGTATCCGGATTGGATAAATGCTATGCACGAAGAGCTACACAACTTCGAGAGGAATCAAGTGTGGACATTGGTGGAAAAGCCCAATGATGATCATAATGTCATTTGAACCAAATGGGTGTTTCGGAATAAGCAAGATGAAGATGGACAAGTTGTACGCAACAAGGCCTGCCTCGTCGCTCAAGGCTACACTCAAGTCGAAGGTATGGACTATGGTGAGACATATGCCCCCATTGCTAGACTTGAGTCCATTTACATTTTACTTGCTTATGCCAATCACCATGATATCACTTTATACCAAATGGACACTAAAAGTGCTTTTTAAATGGTGAAATTGAGGATGAAGTGTATGTTAAACAACCTCCCGGCTTTGTTAATCCCAAGAAACCTAATCATGTCTACAAACTTCACAAAGCGCTTTATGGTCTTAAACAAGCTCCTCGAACTTGGTATAAATGCTTGACTAAGTTTTTTATTGAAAAAGACTTTGAAATTGGGAAAATTGATTCTACACTTTTTACTAAAAGGGTTAATGGTGAATTATTTGTGTGCCAAATTTATGTGGATGATATCATATTTGGTTCTACTAACCCCCATTTTAGTGAAAAGTTTGGAAGGATAATTTCGGAGAAGTTTGAGATGTCTATGATGAGTGAACTCAAAATTTTCCTTGGTTTGCAAATCAAGGAAGCTAAGGAAGGTACCTTTGTCTCACAAACAAAGTATACCAAGGATATTTTTAAGAAGTTCAACATGCAAGAAAGCAAAGGTATGAAAACACCCATGCCTACTAGTGGACATCTTGACTTGACTAAGGATGGCAATCCGGTTGACCAAAAGGTTTACCGTTCTATGATTGGTTCATTGTTATATCTATGTGCCTCCCGTCCCGATATTATGCTAAGTGTGTGCATGTGTGCACGATATCAAGCGGCTCCTAAAGAATGTCATCTTAAGGCCATGAAAAGGATAGTGAGATATTTAATTCATACACCAAACTTTGGCATTTGGTATCCTAAGAGGTCATCTTTTGATCTTGTTGGCTATTCCGACTCGGACTATGCTGGTGACAAGGTTGATAGGAAGTCCACTTCAGGTACTTGTCAATTTCTTGGTAGATCTCTTGTCTCTTGGTCCTCCAAGAAACAAAACCCGGTATCCTTATCCACCGCCGAAGCGGAATACATTGCCGTCGGATCATGTTGTGCTCAATTACTTTGTATGACCAAAACTCTTAAAGATTATGGGATACATGTGAAACATGTTCCATTGCTTTGTGACAATGAGAGTGCTATTAAGATTGCTCACAATCCCGTGCAACATTCTCGAACTAAGCATATTGAAGTTCGTCATCATTTCATTCCTGATCATGTTGCTAAAGGAGACATCAATCTTAAGCATGTTCGCACCGACAAGTAATTGGTGGATATATTCACTAAACCGCTTGATGAAAAGGTATTTTTCCATTTGAGAGGTGAATTGAACATCATTGATGCCTCAAACTTGGAATAGAGATTCCATTTGGATACATGCAAGGCATGAGCCTATGTGACTAATCCTTGATTTTTCTCTTATGATAATGATCATTTATCTTGGATATATATTTGCACCCTTGCATGTTATCTAACCCTTGTAGGTACTTGGATGAACCTCAATCTATGAGATTGTAAATCACTCACATCTTCAGCGATCTCTACATCACCAAGTATCTATGATTTGGTTGTAGAAATCAAGGAAGCACGAACTCACTCAACATATCCTTTGACTATTTCAATATATCAAATCTCAATTGGTATCAAATTTCATGATTGTCAATTTGGATACACAAGTGATATTCCTTGCAAGACTAACCCATGTAGGAAGATGAACTTCAACTCCAAAGGATGCTTACAACTCTTGATGGACCACATCAACCTTGAGCATCCAACACAAGTTCAACTACATGATCAAGATCAACACCACAACCCAAGGTATGTCATTCCATCTTAGAGAAGCTTTACTCCAAGTCATGAGTTAAAGCAACTCAACAAGATGTGAATATATCAAAATGCTTAAATGAAAAATGGCAACCCCATTTTGAGCTTAACGATGAGTATGACCTATGATAAAGTGATCTCACTTGACTCCTAAGTCAACATACTCTAACATAGGTGACTCTGTCGCCGACCACCTCTAGATGAAGTTCTCTAGTGTTCTTTTTGTAAATTGCATTTCCATTGCATGTTTTCTTGCTATTGTGTTTTCCTTCTAAACTTAAAAAAACTTCATCTAGATCTCTTTTATTTTCTACTTCATGTATCTCTGTACCTAAGTTTAATTCCTTGAAAATCCTTATGAAAATTTCTTGAAAATCTTTGTGAAATTTCATTTGCCAAGTGAGCTGAGTTGACAAAAAAATTCTCTACATTGAACTCGGTTCCACCGATTCAAGCCCATTGGCCAGACCGAAATACAAGGTTTCCTTGTACACAGTTCATCGGTACAACTGACACGGACTAACTCGGTCTCACCGATGAGCACCTTCAGTGGCTCTGCTATCTCGGAGTCACCGATTGAAACCGATCGGCGCCACCGATTTCACTACTGAGAAAACTTTTCTACCATCTTACATTGCCTATTTCTTCAGCTCCACTCAATGATTCTTTTCCTCTATTAGCACCTTAAGCTACATGATGCTTTGTAGTGTCTCTCAAGGACCGCACCTACCTGACTCATGTTCCTGAAGTTGCCCTTCTTGGAAATTGATGTCAAAGGGGGGAGAGAGAGCACATCAAAGCTTATCAAATCAATGCTTATCAAGAGAAAGAGAGCACATCTAAGCTCTTCTAGAGATGCATGTTAATAAGAGGAGAGAAGTCACATGTCTTTAAGAGGGGAAAGCCATGTTAGTATAATTGTAATTGATTTATTTTTGCTATGATTTTAATTGATTCATCTTTGCTCTGATTTTATCTCACCCTACCTTCTCCTAGAGGCAATAATAAAATGGTTATTATTATATTTCCTTGTTCATGATAATTGTCTGTTATTCATGCTATAATTGTGTTATTCGGAAATCGTAATACATGTGTGAATACATAGACCACAACATGTCCCTAGTAAGCCTCTAGTTGACTAGCTCGTTGATCAATAGATGGTTACGGTTTCCTGACCATGGACATTGGATGTCATTGATAACGGGATCACATCATTAGGAGAATGATGTGATGGACAAGACCCAATCCTAAGCCTAGCACTAGATCGTGTAGTTCGTTTGCTAAAGCTTTTCCAATGTCAAGTAACTTTTCCTTAGACCATGAGATTGTGCAACTCCCGGATACCGTAGGAGTGCTTTGGGTGCACCAAACGTCACAACGTAACTGGGTGGCTATAAAGGTGCACTACGGGTATCTCCGAAAGTATCTGTTGGGTTGGCACGAATCGATACTGGGATTTGTCACTCCATGTAACGGAGAGGTACCTCTGGGCCCACTCGGTAGGACATCATCATAATGAGCTCAATGTGATCAAGGAGTTGTTCACGGGATGATGTGTTACGGAAACGAGTAAAGAGACTTGCCGGTAACGAGATTGAACAAGGTATCGAGATACCGACGATCGAATCTCGGGCAAGTATCGTACCGATAGACAAAGGGAATTGCGTACGGGATTGATTGAATCCTCGACATCGTGGTTCATCCGATGAGATCATCGAGGAGCATGTGGGAGCCAACATGGGTATCCAGATCCCGCTGTTGGTTATTGACCGGAGAGTCGTCTCGGTTATGTCTGCGTGTCTCCCGAACCCGTAGGGTCTACACACTTAAGGTTCGGTGACGCTAGGGTTATAGAGATATTAGTATGCGGTAACCCGAAGGTTGTTCGGAGTCTCGGATGAGATCCTGGACGTCACGAGGAGTTCCGGAATGGTCCGGAGGTAAAGATTTATATATGGGAAGTCCTATTTTGGCCACCGGAAAATGTTCGGGATTTTTCGGTATTGTACCGAGAAGGTTCTAGAAGGTTCCGGAGTGGGGCCCACCTGCATGGGGGGACCCACATGAACGTGGGTAGTGGGGGCAAGGCCCTACACCCCTAGTCAAGGCGCACCAAGATTCCCCCTTAGAAGGAATAAGATCATATCCCGAAGGGATAAGATCAAGATCCCTAAAAAAGGGGGATAACAATCGGTGGGGAAGGGAAAGGATGGGATTTCTTTCCTTCCACCTTTGCCAACGCCCCAATGGACTTGGAGGGCAAGAAACCAGCCCCCTCCACTCCTATATATAGTGGGGAGGTGCATGGGAGAAACAGCTCAGCCCCTGGCGCCTCCCTCTCCCTCCCGTGACACCTCTTCCTCCTCCAGTAGCGCTTGGCGAAGCACTGCTGAAATCCCGCTGCTTCCACCACCACACCGTCGTGCTGCTGGATCTCCATCAACCTCTCCTCCCCCCTTGCTGGATCAAGAAGGAGGAGACGTCTCTGCTCCGTACGTGTGTTGAACGCGGAGGTGCCGTCCGTTCGGCGCTCGGTCATCGGTGATTTGGATCACGACGAGTACGACTCCATCAACCCCGTTCTCTTGAACGCTTCCGCTCGCGATCTACAAGGGTATGTAGATACACTCCCCTCTCACTCGTTGCTAGATGACTCCATAGATTGATCTTGGTGATGCGTAGAAAATTTTAAAATTCTGCTACGTTCCCCAACAGTGGTATCAGAGCCAGGTTTATGCGTAGTATCTTGCACGAGTAGAACACAAAGTAGTTGTGGGCGTCGATTTGTCAATCTTCTTGCCGTTACTAGTCTTATCTTGATTCGGCGGGACTGTGGGATGAAGCGGCCCGGACCGACCTTACACGTACGCTTACATGAGACAGGTTCCACCGACTGACATGCACTAGTTGCATAAGGTGGCTAGCGGGTGTCTGTCTCTCCCACTTTAGTCGGATCGGATTCGATGAACAGGGTCCTTATGAAGGGTAAATAGAAATTGGCATATCACGTTGTGGTTTTGGCGTAGGTAAGAAACGTTCTTGCTAGAAACCTATAGCAGCCACGTAAAAACTTGCAACAACAATTAGAGGACGTCTAACTTGTTTTTGCAGCAAGTGCTTTGTGATGTGATATGGCCAAAGGATGTGATGAATGATATATGTGATGTATGAGATGATCATGTTCTTGTAATAGGAATCACGACTTGCATGTCGATGAGTATGACAACCGGCAGGAGCCATAGGAGTTGTCTTAATTTATTATATGACCTGCGTGTCATTGAAATTCGCCATGTAATTACTTTACTTTATTGCTAACCGTTAGCCGTAGTCGTAGAAGTAATAGTTGACGAGACAACTTCATGAAGACACGATGATGGAGATCATGATGATGGAGATCATGGTGTCATGCCGGTGACGATGATGATCATGGAGCCCCGAAGATGGAGATCAAAAGGAGCAAAGTGATAATGGCCATATCATGTCACTATTTTGATTGCATGAGATGTTTATCATGTTTTTGCATCTTATTTGCTTAGAACGACGGTAGCATATATAAGATGATCCCTTACTAAAATTTCAAGAAAGTGTTCCCCCTAACTGTGCACCGTTGCGAAGGTTCGTTGTTTCGAAGCACTACGTGTTGATCGGGTGTGATAGATTCTAACGTTCGAATACAACGGGTGTAAGCCAGATTTACACAGCAATACACTTAGGTTGACTTGACGAGCCTAGCATGTACAGACATGGCCTCGGAACACAAGAGACCGAAAGGTCGAGCATGAGTCGTGTAGAAGATACGATCAACATGGGGATGTTCACCGTTGATGACTAGTCCGTCTCACGTGATGATCGGACACGGCCTAGTCGATTCGGATCATGTAATCACTTAGATGACGAGAGGGATGTCTATCTGAGTGGGAGTTCATTACATAATTTGATTAGATGAACTTAACTGTCATGAACTTAGTCTAAATGTTACATATCTATCTTGTAGATCAAATGGCCAACGCTAATGTTACCCTCAACTTCAACGCGTTCCTAGAGAAAAACAAGCTGAAAGACGATGGTAGCAACTATGCGGACTGGGTCCGTAACCTGAGGATTATCCTCATAGCTGCCAAGAAATCATATGTCCTTGAAGCACCGTTAGGTGACCCACCTGCTCTCCCAGCACTGCCAGACGATTTGAACGTTTGGCAGACACGCACCGATGATTACTCCTTCGTTCAGTGCGGCATGCTCTTCAGCTTAGAACCGGGGCTCCAAAAGCGTTTTGAGCATCACGGAGCATATGAGATGTTCGAAGAGCTGAAAATAGTTTTCCAAGCTCATGCCCGGATCGAGAGATATGAAGTCTCCGATAAGTTCTACAGCTGTAAGATGGAGGAAAATAGTTCTGTCAGCGAGCACATACTCAAAATGTCTGGGTTGCACAGCCGCTTGTCTCAGCTGGGAGTTAATCTCCCGGATGACGCGGTCGTTGACAGAATCCTTCAGTCGCTTCCACCTAGCTACAAGAGCTTCGTGATGAACTTCAACATGCAGGGGATGGAAAAGACCATTCCTGAGGTATATGCGATGCTGAAGTCAGCGGAGGCAGCGATCAGAAAGGAACATCAAGTGTTGATGGTGAATAAAACCACTAAGTTCAAGAAGGGCAAGGGTAAGAAGAACTTCAAGAAGGACGGCAAGGGAGTTGCCGCGCCCGGTAAGCCAGCTGCCGGGAAGAAGTCGAAGAATGGACCCAAGCCTGAGACTGAGTGCTTTTATTGCAAGGGAAACGGTCACTGGAAGCGAAACTGCCCCAAGTACTTGGCGGACAAGAAGGCCGGCAATACCAAAGGTATATATGATATACATGTAATTGATGTGTACCTTACCAGCACTCGTAGTAGTTCCTGGGTATTTGATACCGGTGCGGTTGCTCATATTTGTAACTCAAAGCAGGAACTGCGGAATCAGCGTAGACTGGCAAAGGACGAGGTGACGATGCGCGTCGGGAATGGTTCCAAGGTCGATGTGATCGCCGTCGGCACGCTACCTCTGCATCTACCTACGTGATTAGTTTTAAACCTCAATAATTGTTATTTAGTACCAGCTTTGAGCATGAACATTGTATCTGGATCTCGCTTAATGCGAGATGGCTACTCATTTAAATCTGAGAATAATGGTTGTTCTATTTATATGAGAGATATGTTTTATGGTCATGCCCCGCTGGTGAATGGTTTATTTTTATTGAATCTCGAACGTGATGTTACACATGTTTATAATGTGAATGCCAAGAAATGCAAGGTTGATAACGATAGTCCCACATACTTGTGGCACTGCCGCCTTGGTCATATCGGTGGTAAACGCATGAAGAAACTCCATGCAGATGGACTTTTGGAGTCTCTTGATTATGAATCATTTGACAGATGCGAACCATGCCTCTTGGGCAAGATGACCAAGACTCCGTTCTCCGGAACAATGGAGCGAGCAACCAACTTATTGGAGATCATACATACTGATGTGTGTGGTCCAATGAGTGTTGAGGCTCGCGGTGGTTATCGTTATGTTCTCACCCTCACCGATGATTTGAGTAGATATGGGTATGTCTACTTGATGAAGCACAAGTCTGAGACCTTTGAAAAGTTCAAGGAATTTCAGAGTGAGGTTGAGAATCAACATGACAAGAAAATAAAGTTCTTACGATCAGATCGTGGAGGAGAATATTTGAGTCATGAATTTGGCACGCACTTAAGGAAATGTGGAATTGTTTCACAACTCACGCCGCCTGGAACACCTCAGCGTAATGGTGTGTCCGAACGTCGTAATCGCACTCTATTGGATATGGTGCGATCTATGATGTCTCTTACCGATTTACCGCTATCCTTTTGGGGTTATGCTTTAGAGACTGCCGCATTCACTTTAAATAGGGCACCGTCAAAATCCGTTGAGACGACACCGTATGAATTATGGTTTGTGAAGAAACCTAAGCTGTCGTTTCTGAAAGTTTGGGGATGCGATGCTTATGTGAAGAAACTTCAACCAGAGAAGCTCGAACCCAAGTCGGAAAAATGCGTATTCATAGGATACCCTAAGGAAACTATTGGGTATACCTTCTACCTAAGATCCGAGGGCAAGATCTTTGTTGCCAGGAATGGATCCTTTCTAGAGAAAGAGTTTCTCTCGAAAGAAGTAAGTGGGAGGAAAGTGGAGCTTGATGAGATGACCCTCGAACCGGAGAGTAGCGCAGCACAGGAAAATGTTTCTGTGGAGCCTACACCGGCTAGAGAGGAAGTTATTGATAATGATCATGATCAAGCTACCACTGAACTTCGAAGGTCCACGAGGACACGTTCCGCACCAGAGTGGTATGGCAATCCTGTCCTGGAAATCATGTTGTTAGACAACAGTGAACCTTCGAACAATGAAGAAGCGATGGCGGGCTCGGATTCCGACAAATGGCTTGAAGCCATGAAATCCGAGATAGGATCCATGTATGAAAACGAAGTATGGACTTTGACTGACTTGCCCGATGATCGGCAAGCCATAGAAAATAAATGGATCTTTAAGAAGAAGACTGACGCGGATGGTAATGTGACCATCTATAAGGCTCGGCTTGTCGCTAAGGGTTATCGACAAGTTCAAGGGGTTGACTACGATGAGACTTTCTCACCCGTAGCGAAGCTGAAATCCGTCAGAATCATGTTAGCAATTGCCGCATACTATGATTATGAGATATGGCAAATGGACGTCAAAACGGCATTCCTTAATGGTTTTCTTAAGGAAGAGTTGTATATGATACAACCGGAAGGTTTTGTCGACCCTGAGAATGCTGACAATGTATGCAAGCTCCAGCGCTCAATCTATGGGCTGGTGCAAGCATCTCGGAGTTGGAACATTCGCTTTGACGAGATGATCAAAGCGTTTGGGTTCACACAGACTTATGGAGAAGCCTGTGTTTACAAGAAAGTGAGTGGGAGCTCTGTAGCATTTCTCATATTATATGTGGATGACATACTGCTGATGGGAAATGATATAGAATTCTTGGAAAGTATAAAGGCCTACTTGAATAAGTGTTTTTCAATGAAGGACCTTGGAGAAGCTGCTTATATATTAGGCATCAAGATCTATAGAGATAGATCGAGACGCCTCATAGGTCTTTCGCAAAGCACATACCTTGATAAGATATTGAAGAAGTTCAATATGGATCAGTCCAAGAAGGGGTTCTTGCCTGTATTGCAAGGTGTGAAATTGAGCTCGGCTCAATGCCCGACCACGGCAAAAGATATAGAAGAGATGAGTGTCATCCCCTATGCCTCAGCCATAGGGTCTATTATGTATGCCATGTTGTGTACCAGACGTGATGTAAACCTTGCTGTAAGTTTGGTAGGTAGGTACCAAAGTAATCCCGGCAAGGAACACTGGACAGCGGTCAAGAACATCCTGAAGTACCTGAAAAGGACTAAGGATATGTTTCTCGTATATGGAGGTGACGAAGAGCTCGTCGTAAAGGGTTACGTCGACGCTAGCTTCGACACAGATCCGGATGACTCCAAGTCACAAACCGGATACGTGTATATTTTGAATGGTGGAGCGGTAAGCTGGTGCAGTTGCAAGCAAAGCGTCGTGGCGGGTTCTACATGCGAAGCGGAGTACATAGCAGCCTCGGAGGCAGCACACGAAGCAGTATGGATGAAGGAGTTCATCACCGACCTAGGAGTCATTCCAAATGCGTCGGGTCCAATGGCTCTCTTCTGTGACAACACTGGAGCTATTGCCCTTGCCAAGGAGCCCAGGTTTCACAAAAGGACCAGGCATATCAAGCATCGCTTCAACTCCATACGTGAACATGTTCAAGATGGAGACATAGATATTTGTAAAGTGCACACGGATTTGAATGTAGCAGATCCGTTGACTAAACCTCTTTCACGAGCAAAACATGATCAACACCAGTACTCTATGGGTGTTCAATTCATCACAATGTAACTAGATTATTGACTCTAGTGCAAGTGGGAGACTGTTGGAAATATGCCCTAGAGGCAATAATAAAATGGTTATTATTATATTTCCTTGTTCATGATAATTGTCTGTTATTCATGCTATAATTGTGTTATCCGGAAATCATAATACATGTGTGAATACATAGACCACAACATGTCCCTAGTAAGCCTCTAGTTGACTAGATCGTTGATCAATAGATGGTTACGGTTTCCTGACCATGGACATTGGATGTCATTGATAACGGGATCACATCATTAGGAGAATGATGTGATGGACAAGACCCAATCCTAAGCCTAGCACTAGATCGTGTAGTTCGTTTGCTAAAGCTTTTCCAATGTCAAGTAACTTTTCCTTAGACCATGAGATTGTGCAACTCCCGGATACCGTAGGAGTGCTTTGGGTGCACCAAACGTCACAACGTAACTGGGTGGCTATAAAGGTGCACTACGGGTATCTCCGAAAGTATCTGTTGGGTTGGCACGAATCGAGACTGGGATTTGTCACTCCATGTAACGGAGAGGTACCTCTGGGCCCACTCGGTAGGACATCATCATAATGAGCCCAATGTGATCAAGGAGTTGTTCACGGGATGATGTGTTACGGAAACGAGTAAAGAGACTTGCCGGTAACGAGATTGAACAAGGTATCGAGATACCGACGATCGAATCTCGGGCAAGTATCGTACCGATAGACAAAGGGAATTGCGTACGGGATTGATTGAATCCTCGACATCGTGGTTCATCCGATGAGATCATCGAGGAGCATGTGGGAGCCAACATGGGTATCCAGATCCCGCTGTTGGTTATTGACCGGAGAGTCGTCTCGGTCATGTCTGCGTGTCTCCCGAACCCGTAGGGTCTACACACTTAAGGTTCGGTGACGCTAGGGTTATAGAGATATTAGTATGCGGTAACCCGAAGGTTGTTCGGAGTCTCGGATGAGATCCCGGACGTCACGAGGAGTTCCGGAATGGTCCGGAGGTAAAGATTTATATATGGGAAGTCCTATTTTGGCCACCGGAAAATGTTCGGGATTTTTCGGTATTGTACCGAGAAGTTCTAGAAGGTTCCGGAGTGGGGCCCACCTGCATGGGGGGACCCACATGAACGTGGGTAGTGGGGGCAAGGCCCCACACCCCTAGTCAAGGCGCACCAAGATTCCCCCTTAGAAGGAATAAGATCATATCCCGAAGGGATAAGATCAAGATCCCTAAAAAAGGGGGATAACAATCGGTGGGGAAGGGAAAGGATGGGATTTCTTTCCTTCCACCTTTGCCAACGCCCCAATGGACTTGGAGGGCAAGAAACCAGCCCCCTCCACCCCTATATATAGTGGGGAGGTGCATGGGAGAAACAGCTCAGCCCCTGGCGCCTCCCTCTCCCTCCCGTGACACCTCTTCCTCCTCCAGTAGCGCTTGGCGAAGCCCTGCTGAAATCCCGCTGCTTCCACCACCGCACCGTCGTGCTGCTGGATCTCCATCAACCTCTCCTCCCCCCTTGCTGGATCAAGAAGGAGGAGACGTCTCTGCTCCGTACGTGTGTTGAACGCGGAGGTGCCGTCCGTTCGGCGCTCGGTCATCGGTGATTTGGATCATGACGAGTACGACTCCATCAACCCCGTTCTCTTGAACGCTTCCGCTCGCGATCTACAAGGGTATGTAGATACACTCCCCTCTCACTCGTTGCTAGATGACTCCATAGATTGATCTTGGTGATGCGTAGAAAATTTTAAAATTCTGCTACGTTCCCCAACAAATACAACATCATAAGAAGCTTCGTGTGACTAATGATTTTAGTCACGTGATCTTGTATTATGGAACGAGTAAAGAGACTTGCCGGTAATGATATTGAACTAGGTATGGAGATACCGACGATCGAATCTCAGGCAAGTAACATATCGCCGGACAAAGGGAATTGCATACGGGATTAACTGAATCCTTGGCATCGTGGTTCAACCGATAAAGATCTTCGTTGAAAGTGTCAGAATCAATATGGGCATCCAGGTCCCACTATTGATTATTGATTGGAGAGGAGTCTCGGTCATGTATGCATGTTCCCGAACCCGTAGGGTTGCACGCTTAACGTTCGGTAGCGCTAGGGTAATGTTGAGATATTAATAGTGTAAGGTCCAAAAATAGTTCGGAGTCTCGGATGGGATCCAGGACATCACGAGGAGCTCCAAAATGGTCCGGAGGTAAAGATTTATATATGGGAAGTCATATTCAGGGTTCCGAAAAACTTCAGGAATTTTCGGTAGAGTACCGAGAGGGTTCTAGAAGGTTCCGCGGGTTCCACCATAGGGCCCAACGCCCCGGGAAGGGCCCACATGGACAGAGGGGTGGGGCTATATCCCACATGGGCTGACCGCACCATTCCCCAAGGCACATGCCATTTAAATCTAGAGATAAGGTCTTATCTCTAAATTTAAAGGGTTGAATCTAGAGATGAGAATCTCCAAGTTTAAAGGGATTTCTCCCATGTGGCCGGTCCTAGGAGGGTTTTTGACGCCCTCCCCTGTCCTCCTAGCCTATATATAGAAGGGGCGCATGGGGGCAGCCACCCCTTCACCCTTGCCCATTGCCTCTGCCAACACCTCCCACGTTTCTCTGGTACGTGCTTGGTGAAGCCCTGCCGGAATTCAGCTGCCACCACGACCACCATACCGCCATGCTGGTTCCGATCTCATCTAACTCCTCTCACTCACTTGCTGGCTCAAGAAGGAGAGGACGCCATCGAGCTGAACGTGTGCTAATCTTGGAGGTGCCGTCCGTTCGGCACTAGATTGGATTGGATCACGATTGGATCGTGAAGAGTACGACTACATCAACCGCATTACGACGCTAATGCTTTCAGTCTACAAGGGTATGTAGACACACTCCCCTCTCGTTGCTTTGCATCTCCTAGATTGGATCTTGGGTGTTTTGTAGGAATTTTTTTGATTTTCATGCTTTGTTCCCCATCATTGGGTACAGTCCTTGTTGCGAGAGTTGGGTATCTCTCAAGATAGGCCTCCGGTTCTTTGGTGTGATAATATTGGAGCTATTTATCTCTCATCTAATCATGTCTTCCACAGCAGGACAAAGCATATCAAAGTTGATCTTCACATCGTGAGGGAACGCATTGAGCAGAAGCTATTACAGATCAAGTTCATCCCGTCTAAAGATCAACTTGCGGACGTCTTTACCAATAAACTGCCACTTTCGTTGTTCGAAGTCTGTAGGCACAATCTCAACCTTCTTGACACCGGTTAAGATTGAGGGGGGGTGTTAGACTTAGTATTGTATACGAATAGGGTTTTACATATTGTATATGACTTGTATTTGTATTGACCCTCTGGATATATAAAGAGCTATGCCGCACCCCTGGTGATGTGCTAGTCGCTCAACACCAAAACCCTAAACCTTAAAATACTAACAAAATAATGACAAAATCCGTATATCGCTGCCATGAACGAACATGCAAAAATCTAGCACTATAATGAATTAAGCGAGACCCCGGGCGTTGATCTGGGTTATCCTGACGTAAAAATGGTGATGTCTAAGTCGCTGACGTTTCCATGCGAGTTTTTTTCCAGCAAGGTCACGAGCCGTCAGATCCATCGTGTGGTAGTTGTCCGATCCAGCTGACGAGGTTTGCAACATTGGTCATGTTGTGCATCAAGGTTGCAACGCCGGTCATGTTGCACTTGAAGATTTAAATGATGAGTGCTTGACATGCTTGGAGGTTTGCAATATAACCTACTTCGTGCTCAGAGGTCTGCCAATCAATCATTTGCAAATATGAGCCATGTTGCCACCGCAACATCACTTGTGTTGCAACTGTTGTCGTTGAGCTGCTGCGGTTTGCAGAAGCATGCCTCTTCCAACACTGCTTGTAGCGCGGCGGCGCCTCCCGCGATGCTAGTTTGATGGGGACCTCCATGGGAGGAGCCATGAAGAGGGAGGGAGAGAGAGAGACAGAGAGCCATGGCTTGCTGCAAAGGTGTGTGAAAGCTGCTCTTGTTGCTGCAGGGGGAGAAAACCATTGTGGCAGTTTGCTGCAAGGAGCGTCACGGTAGGGACGCCGTGGAACAAGGACAATGAGATAAAATTGCTTTTGGGAGAGATACTGCACATCAAGAAAAGGGACTTTAGGAAAGACAACGCGAGGAATCTTGATGTAATTTTTATTATGTTTAAGGTGCTTCGTATTTATGGTGAACTTTGATAATACATTTGGATCATTTTCACAAAAAAAAAAGATAAGATTGAGAACTAGGATGTGGAGACATCGGAGCACGTGGCCGGACATGAAGGTAGCCGAACCGCACGTGTTATCAACCGCCTTAATGTACGATTTTTTTTTGTTTTGCATTTCCAATTTATTTTGTGAGGGACGTTTTCCATTTACTCTTTTTTGGTTTAATTACTTTCTATGTCCGAAATTAGTAAACGCTCAAACGGCTGTATCTCTAGGAGTATTTTTTTAGCACAATTTTCTAATTAGTTTTTTTGCCCAAATGATAAGTGTTACACGTGTGGCACAAAACAACATGGTTCAAATGCCTCCATTATCATCCATTTTGCCACATCATACATATGACATCATCAGAATCTTTTTAGATTTTCGGACTTAAAAATGTTTTACCTCTTAAATAAAAAAATCTGATTAAAAATCTGTTTTCATCATTAAATCCGTCTCGAAGAGATCTTCAAAACTAGATCCTACATTGATATGTTTTGACGATTTTTTTTGCCAAAAGTTGCCATGATGTTACACTGAAGTTGCCATAGTGTTTAGACTAAAATTGCCATGATATGTTTTATCTATTTTTTTTCCTAGATTTAAAGTTATCATTGTATTTCAACTACTTTTCTTGGCAAATTTTATTAATTGACCATGGCAATTTTTAGTAATTAACCATGGCAAATTTAATTCATGGATCATGACAATTTTTAGTAATTCATCATGGCAAATTTAGTTTATAGATCATGTCAATTTTAGTTTATAGATCATGACAATTTTAGTATTTTGACCGCGAAAATTCTAGTATTTTGATCATGAAAATTATTTTTTCGATGAACCATGGCAAATTTGAGTAATTGACTGTGGATTATTAAAATAAATTAACGATGAATTTCTTTTTAATTATGAACCATGTCAAAATTATTTCATATAGCATGACAAATTTTAGTAATTCTCCATGGCAAGTTTTGTTTCTTAATTCCCTTTTTTATAAATATCAAAATTTACTTTAAATGTAGAAGAAAAAGTAGTTAAAATATATCATGTCAACTTTAATGTTAACACCATGGCAATTTATGTACAATAGACATGACAACTTTTAACCGCCAAAAAATATCGTCGAAACATATCGATATGGAATTTAGTTTCGAAGTCTTTGCCGCGACGAATTTAATGGTGAAAACGGATTTTTCATTGAAGAGTTAAAACATTTTAAAGATTTAAAACCCCAAAAGATTCACGCTAACATCATTTATTTTTTTCCTGTTTGCATGCATGTGTGAAAAAACAAAAAGACTGACGTATTACAATTGATGGCTAGAAGAGCGTTTGATCCGACCTTCTTCGACCCACACATATGAGCGAAATTGTTTCGTGCCACACGTGTTGCATTTATCAGGGTCTTTTTTAAGAATCCAATTAGTTAACGCATATGGCGTAGCACCGCCCTGTCCACCAGTACCGTCTATCACCAGCCCGACCACACAGGCGGCGGCTGGTGCGCGCGCCGGCGAGGAGGGCTCCGGCAGCCGGGAGGCCAGCCAGCGGAGAGTAAGCACGTCCGGTGCATGCTCTGCCCTGGCAGTTCCCCGCGAGAATAAGCACGTCCGGCACGTGCTCTGCAAACTCACGGCGACGGCTGAGGTACGACGCGCGCGTGTTCCTCGTTTGGTAGCTGCACACGATGGCGATGACTCCCTCGCTGGAATTGAGTGATCGCACGCGATCGCCGTTTTACCGTAAGGCTTGTGATTGATGTCTGTCGTGTAGATGTTTAGTACCACATCGCCAGTTTGGCCAGCACCCCACAGCATAAAACGTGGCGGTCGGGAGCCTGTTCCACCGTGCGGCAAGCACGGTTTAAAGCAATAGCTTATTCAGCTATCAAATTCTATTGAGAAAACTTCCACAAGGTAATTACTATCTCTATGATTCTAAACCCCGGCCCAGTTGATGGATTATGGAAACTAACCATGGAAGCCCGTCGTTGCAGGGCGGCCTTTTTTCTTTTTCTTTTGTCTGATTTTTTTTCCCATGACCTTGTGAACAGTCTCATACGTGCTGTCTTTTTTTCTGTTCTTTTTTTGCGGATCATACGTGCTGGTTATTATGCTCTGCTGAGGTTGTGCACGAATTCAACATGGTGCACTATTTGCGCATCTACTCCCTTCGTTCCTAAATATTTGTCTTTTTAGAGATTTTAGATGGACTACCACATACGGATGTATATAGACATATTTTAGAGTGTAGATTCACTCATTTTGCTTCGTATGTAGTCATTTATTTAAATCTCTAGAAAGACAAATATTTAGGAACGGGGGGAGTATAACACAACATATTGACCATTTAAAAAAAAAGAATTGAATTGTTCAAATCAAAGGCCCAGCTCGAACTGGAAAATGGGCGCGGGGAACGTGCCCAGGTCCCCAAATAAGAACGTGTCAACCTCTGCGCAGCCAATGATTTGTCTTCACCGTCGCACCCGAAGTAGGTCTGCGCGTCATCCGGGAAGCTGCACCGCGTTGACGAATATCCAGTCTTCCGCTCCTACTGCTCGGTTGTCGGTGGTGACAGTGAAGAGGAACACGACGGTGAAGACGGCAAGTCGGTGCTGCTCTCTGAGACCGTCACCAGCTCCATCATCTTCTTGAACCTGGGCGGCTGCAGGAGCGGAAGCATCACACCTCCATGAATTGTAGGTGCCAAGAGCCGTTTACGGTGTGGTTACCCGCCGTTGTGCGTGTAGGTGCCAAGAGCGAGCGGAAGCATCAGACCTCCATGAATTGTATGTACTTACCGTAACAAAATAACTAATCAAAACCAGTTTCCTAAAAGTCCTTCAAAAACTCGTTTTCTAAAATCTCACATCAAATTCCTTAAATCGAAACAACCATTTAGAGACTTTCAAAAGCCACACGAGCCACCCGCTAAAAGAGGTCAAATTCTAGGCTTGTTGAATACACCATGGCCGAGAACATGACTCTCGTGAGATAGAATGTCAAACCACTACTCCCTTCGTCCGGGTTTATTGGGCCCATGGCGGAGGGAACGCGTCCGCTCCTATTCGGCCCCTCCCTCGATCCGGCTGCGAAAAGCAAAAACGCTTCGTTGCTTCTCGATCTCCCCCGCAATGGTTCGTCTTCCGGGGCATAGTAAATTCCCACCGATTCTGAGAAGAAAACTAAAGACAAGAACCACTGATCAAAATAAACTCATCATCGTGTTCACCAGCACAATAACCATGTCAGGCCAAAGTGTTGGTGGGTAATTCGCTGATCGAGATCGGTGTTGGCTACCGCCCCACATGAAGACAGAGGTAACTTTTTTTATACTGAACAAAACAATTCTGTTTTTATCATTTACCTACTCGAGGACGAGCAGGAACTAAGCTTGGGGATGCTTGATACGTCTCCAACGTATCTATAATTTTTGATTGTTCCATGCTATTATATTATCTGTTTTGGATGTTTTATATGCTATTTTATATTATTTTTGGGACTAACCTATTAACCTAGAGCCCAGTGCCAGTTTCTGTTTTTTCCTTGTTTTTGAGTTTTACAGAAAAGGAATATCAAACGGAGTCCAAATGACCTGAAAATTTACGGTGATTTTTTATGGACCAGAAGAAGCCCCTGAAGTAAAAGAGTTGGGCCAGAAGAGTCCCGAGTCAACGGCAAGGGTGGAGGGCGCCCCCACCCCCCTAGGGCGTGCCCCCCTGCCTTGTCGCTGAC
This sequence comes from Thinopyrum elongatum, assembly GCA_011799875.1. Lineage (NCBI taxonomy): Eukaryota > Viridiplantae > Streptophyta > Magnoliopsida > Poales > Poaceae > Thinopyrum > Thinopyrum elongatum. The sequence goes on along the minus strand of CM022302.1, from coordinate 139,662,333 downwards.
TCGTGGACCCCCTGACGTGAAACCGACGCCAAAAATTCCTATAAATCCAGAAACCCCCAGAAAGAAACCTAGATCGGGAGTTCCGCCGCCGCAAGCCTCTGTAATCACCAAAAACCAATCGGGAGCCCGTTCCGGCACCCTGCCGGAGGGGGAAATCATCACCGGTGGCTATCTTCATCATCCCGGCGCTCTCCATGACGAGGAGGGAGTAGTTCACCCTCGGGGCTGAGGGTATGTACCAGTAGCTATGTGTTTGATCTCTCTCCCTCTCTCTCATGTTCTTGATTTGGCACGATCTTTATGTACCGCAAGCTTTGCTATTATAATTGGATCATATGGTGTTTCTCCCCCTCAAACTTCTTGTGATGAATTGAGTTTTACCTTTGGGGTTTCACTATTATCGGATTGAATACTATTATGGATTTGAGAACACTTGATGTATGTCTTGCGTGGGATACCCGTGGTGACAATGGGGTGTTCTATTGATTCACTTGATGTATGTTATGGCACTCAACTCGCGGATTCCCAAGGTGACATTGGGGTAATTTATGCATAGGGGTTGATGCACGTTTTCGTCCTTGTTTCTCCGGTAGGAATCTTGGGGCACTCTTTGAGGTTCTTTGTGTTGGATTGAATATTATGAATCTGAAGTTGTTTGATGCATATTGTATAATTGACCCACGGATACTTGTGGTGACATTGGAGTATCTAGGTGACATTAGGTTGATTGATGTGTGTCATATGGTGTTATTTTACTACGAACTCTAGGGCTGTTTGTTACACTTATAGGAATAGCTCAATGGATTGATCAGAAAGAATAACTTTGAGGTGGTTTCGTACCCTACAAGCAATTTCATCTTATGTTCTCCGCGATAGGAACTTTGGAGTGACTTTTGTCGCACGTTGAGGGATTGCCATATGATCTAATTATGTTATCATTGTTGAGAGAACTTGCACTAGTGAAAGTATGAACTCTAGGCCTTGTTTTCAAGCATTGCAATACCATTTTTGCTCACTTTTACTATTTGTTACCTTGCTGTTTTTATATTTTCAGATTACAAAAACCTATATCTACCATCCATATTACGCTTGTATCACCATCTCTTCGCTGAACTAGTGCACCTATACAATTTGCCGTTGTATTGGGTGTGTTGGGGACACAAGAGACTCTTTGTTATTTGGTTGCAGGGTTGTTTGAGAGAGACCATCTTCGTCCTACGCCTCCCACGGATTGATAAACTTTAGGTCATCCACTTGAGGGAAATTTGCTACTGTCCTACAAAACTCAGCGCTTGGAGGCCCAACACGAGTCTACAAGAAGAAGGTTGCGTAGTAGACATCAAGCTCTTTTCTGGCGCCGTTGCCGGGGAGGTTAGTGCTTGAAGGTATATCTTTAGATCTTGCAATCGAATCTTCTAGTTTCTTGGTTTATCACTAGTTTAGTTTCTAAAAGAAAACTACAAAAAAATGGAATTGAGGTTGCCACATATGCTTCATCTTTTTAATGTCTTTCGTGAAAATAAGGATTCCGATAATTGTGCTCAATTGCTAGCGGAAGAAGTCAATAAAATGTTTGGTCCTAAATCTTTGAATGATGAGCATGATTGCAATGTTGTTAGTATGAATTCTTTGAATATCCATGATGCTAATCATATGCAAAGCTACAAGCTTGGGGATGCTATGTTTGATGAAGATGATATTTTTAGTCCCCCAAGTTTTGATGAGAAAATTTATTATGATGATAGCATGCCTCCTATTTATGATGATTATATTGATAAAAGTAGGTTTGGAAGAGTGTCAACTCTAGGTACTAATGATCCCACTATTTTGGAAGGTGTTGAATCTTATTATAATGATAAAAGTGGTTTTGGAGAGGTCATGACTTTATTTAGTAATGATTCCACTATTTTGGAAGATGATTATGAGAACAAAGTTGCTATCTATGATGATTATTGTGATGACATGTATGCTATAAAGAACAATGATAACCATGAAACTTATCATCATGATTTTAATTTTCAATTGGATTATGCCTCACATGATAGTCATTTTGTTGAGTTTGCTCCCACTACTATTCATGAGAATAAATTTGCTTATGTGGAGAGTAATAAAATTTCCATGTTTGTGGATCATGAAAAGAATGCTTTATGTGATAGTTATATTGTTGAATTCATTCATGATGTTACTGAAAATTATTATGAGGGAGGAATATATGCTTGTAGGAATTGCAATAATATCAAGTTTCCTCTCTATGTGTTGAAAATCTTGAAGTCATGCTTGTTTTGCCTTCCTATGCTAGTTGATTCTTGTTCCCATAAATTGTTTGCTCACAAAATCCCTATGCATATGAAGTGGGTTATACTTAAATGTGCTAGTCATATGCTCCATGATGCTCCCGTTATGTTTCAATTCTTATCTTTTATGTGAGCATCATTGAAATCATCGTGCCTAGCTAAAAAGGCATTAAAGAAAAGCGCTTGTTGGGAGACAACCCAATATTTATACCTACTATTTTTGTGTGTTCACATGATTAAGCTACTATAGTAATCTTTTTTATAGCTTTTGTTTCAATAAAGTGCCAAGTAAAGCCTTTGGGATAGTGTGGTTGATAGTTGATTTGATTCTGTGCAAAAACAGAAACTTTTGCGTCCAGTACAGAAATTCCTATATTTTACTGGAACGTGAAAAAACTCTGATTTTTTTTCCAAAGGATTTTTATACAAATTGTCTAAGTTTTCCTAATTTTTCAGAATCATTGGAGTTACATAAGTATGACCTTAATTCATATCTTTACGTACTATTCTGTTTTTGACAGATTCTGTTTTCGATGCATAGTTTGCTTGTTTCTTAGTTTCTATGGCTTATATTGCTTAATATAAATTGTAGAAATGATAGGTTACAGTAGTCATTGTGTGAGAACAATTATGAATCTTGTCTTTGACAGTACCCAAGTGAATGATTTGTTTTATTATACTAACGGATCTCACGAAGGTTTTGTTAAGTTTTGTGTGATTGAAGTTTTCAAGTTTTGGGTGAGATATCGATATGAGGAGAATAAGGAGTGACAAGACCCTAAGCTTGGGGATGCCCAAGGCACCCCAAGGTAATATTCAAGGAGGATCCAAGCAACTAAGCTTGGGGATGCCCCGGAAGGCATCCCCTCTTTCGTCTTCAACATTATCGGTAACCTCACTTGGAGCTATATTTTTATTCGTCACATGATAGGTGTTTTGCTTTGAGCGTCATTTTATTTTATGAGTATTTGCTTTATGTTATTTAGATTAATGTTTTTCATATTTTATTTCAATAAAAGTGTCAACTTTAGCCTTTACCATGCTTATTTTGCAAGTCTATATGTTGCTGTTTTTAAAACAGAAAGTTTTCTATCATTGTCTGAATTCTTCTGGAAAGTCAGAACGTGGTAAAATCTTGAAATTTTGACGCAATGAGTAACAACAAATTTTCTACAGTGTGGTAAATTTTCAAAAAATTTGGAGTTAGGGAAGTATGAGTACAATTGCACTCTTTACAGACTGTCCTGTTTAGACAGATTGCTGTTATGTTTGCATTGTTTGCATATGTTTACTTGTTTAATGATTCTATTTGAGGATAGGAGTATTAAATATGCATAGGAATTTAGTATGCAATGTTAAATAATAATTTTAGTGATTTTCTACAGTAGAGAATGATAAGGTTTTGCATTTGATTTATACTAACTTTTCTCACAAGTTCTTGTTGAGTTTTGTGTGCATGAAGTTTTTAAGATTTAGGGAAACCGTGATATAAAAGGAATTAAGGAGACACAAAAGCTCAAGCTTGGGGATGCCCAAGGCATACCTAGTTAATATTTCAAGAAGTCTCAAGCATCTAAGCTTGGGGATGCCCGGGTTGGCATCCCACCTTTCTTCATCAACAATTATCGGTTGAGCCTAAGTTTTTGCTTCTTCACACGATGTGTGCTATTTTTAGAATGTCATTTTTTTATTGTTGTTTGAATAAAGTACTTAAGATCTGAAATTATTTTATGAGAAGAGAGTCTTCACATAGCAACATAATTATTTGACCACTCATTGATCTTCACTTATATATTTTTGGAGTAGTTTGTCAGTTGCTCTAGTGCTTCACTTATATCTTTTTAGAGCACGGCGGTGGTTTTATTTTGTAGAAATTGATGAACTCTCATGCTTCACTTATATTATTTTGAGAGTATTTAAACAGCATGGTAATTTGCTTAGGTTATGAATTTAGTCCTAATATGATAAGCATACAAGAGGGATATAATAAAAACTTTCATATAAAGTGCATTGAATACTATGAGAAGTTTGATTCCTTATGATTGTTTTGAGATATAAAGATGGTGATATTAGAGTCATGCTAGTGAGTAATTGTGGATTGTAGAAATACTTGTGTTAAAGTTTGTGATTCTCGTAGCATGCACGTATGGTGAACCGTTATGTGATGAAGTCGGAGCATGATTTATTTATTGATTATCTTCCTTATGAGTGGCGATCGGGGACGAGCGATGGTCTTTTCCTACCAATCTATCCCCCTAGGAGCATGCGTGTAGTACTTTGTTTTGATAGCTAATAGACTTTTGCAATACGCATGTGAGTTCTTTATGACTAATGTTGAGTCCATGGATTATACGCACTCTCACCCTTCCACCATTGCTAGCCTCTCTAGTACCGCGCAACTTTCGCCGGTGCATTACACCCACCATATACCTTCCTCAAAACAGCCACCACCTATTATGGCATTTCCATAGCCATTCCGAGATATATTGCCATGCAACTTCCACCGTTCCGTTTATTATGACACGCTTCATCATTGTCATATTGCTTTGCATGATCATGTAGTTGACATCATATTTGTGGCAAAGCCACCGTTCATATTTTCTATACATGTCACTCTTGATCATTGCACATCCCGGTACACCGCCGGAGGCATTCACATAGAGTCATATCTTTTGTTCTAGTATCGAGTTGTAATATTGAGTTGTAAGTAAATAAAACTATGATGATTATCATTATTAGAGCATTGTCCTAGTGAGGAAAGGATGATGGAGGCTATGATTCCCCCACAAGTCGGGATGAGACTCCGGACGAAAAATAAAATAAAAAATAAAAAAGAGGCCAAAAAAAAGAGAGAGCCCCCCAAAAAAATGAGAGAAAAAGAGAGAAGGGGCAATGCTACTATCCTTTTTTCACACTTATGCTTCAAAGTAGCACCATGATCTTCATGATAGAGAGTCTCCTATTTTGTCACTTTCATATACTAGTGGAAAATTTTCATTATAGAACTTTGCTTGTATATTCCAATGATGGGCTTCCTCAAATTGCCCTAGGTCTTCATGAGCAAGCAAGTTGGATGCACACCCACTTAGTTTTCTTTTGAGCTTTCATACACTTATAGCTCTAGTGCATCCGTTGCATGGCAATCCCTACTCACTCACATTGATATCTATTGATGGGCATCTCCATAGCCCGTTAATACGCCTAGTTGATGTGAGACTATCTTCTTCTTTTTTGTCTTCTCCATAACCACCATATTCTATTCCACCTATAGTGCTATGTCCATGGCTCACGCTCATGTATTGCGTGAAAGTTGAAAAAGTTTGAGAACACCAAAAGTATGAAACAATTGCTTGGCTTGTCATCGGGGTTGTGCATGATTTGAATATTTTGTGTGATGAAGATGAAGCATAGCCAGACTATATGATTTTGTAGGGATAAGCTTTCTTTGGCCATGTTATTTTGAGAAGACATAATTGCCTTGTTAGTACGCTTGAAGTATTATTATTTTTATGTCAATATTAAACTTTTGTTTTGAATCTTATGGATCTGAACATTCATGCCACAATAAAGAAAATTACATGGATAAATATGTTAGATAGCATTCCACATCAAAAATTCTATTTTTATCATTTACCTACTCGAGGACGAGCAGGAATTAAGCTTGGGGATGCTTGATACGTCTCCAACGTATCTATAATTTTTGATTGTTCCATGCTATTATATTATCTATTTTGGATGTTTTATATGCATTTATATGCTATTTTATATTATTTTTGGGACTAACCTATTAACCTAGAGCCCAGTGCCAGTTTCTGTTTTTTTCTTGTTTTTGAGTTTTACAGAAAAGGAATATCAAACGGAGTCCAAATGACCTGAAAATTTACGGTGATTTTTTATGGACCAGAAGAAGCCCCCAAAGCAAAAGAGTTGGGCCAGAAGAGTCTCGAGTCAACGACAAGGGTGGAGGGCGCCCCCACCCCCCTAGGGCGCACCCCCCCTGCCTTGTCGCTGACTCGTGGACCCCCCTGACGTGAAACCGACGCCAAAAATTCCTATAAATCCATAAACCCCTAGAAAGAAACCTAGATCGGGAGTTTCGCCGCCGCAAGCCTCTGTAGCCACCAAAAACCAATCGGGAGCCCGTTCCGGCACCCTGCCGGAGGGGGAAATCATCACCGGTGGCCATCTTCATCATCCCGGCGCTCTCCATGACGAGGAGGGAGTAGTTCACCCTCGGGGCTGAGGGTATGTACCAGTAGCTATGTGTTTGATCTCTCTCTCTCGTGTTCTTGATTTGGCACGATCTTGATGTACCGCGAGCTTTGCTATTATAATTGGATCATATGGTGTTTCTCCTCCTCAACCTTCTTGTGATGAACTGAGTTTTACCTTTGAGGTTTCACTATTATCGGATTGAATACTATTATGGATTTGAGAACACTTGATGTATGTCTTGCGTGGGATACCCGTGGTGACAATGGGGTGTTCTATTGATTCACTTGATGTATGTTTTGGCACTCAACTCGCGGATTCCCAAGGTGACATTGGGGTAATCTATGCATAGGGGTTGATGCACGTTTTCGTCCTTATTTCTCCGGTAGGAATCTTGGGGTACTCTTTGAGGTTCTTTGTGTTGGATTGAATATTATGAATCTGAAGTTGTTTGATGCATATCGTATAATTGACCCACGGATACTTGTGGTGACATTGGAGTATCTAGGTGACATTAGGATTGATTGATGTGTGTCATATGGTGTTATTTTACTACGAACTCTAGGGTTGTTTGTGACACTTATAGGAATAGCTCAATGGATTTATCGGAAAGAATAACTTTGAGGTGGTTTCGTACCCTACAAGCAATTTCATCTTATGTTCTCTGCGATAGGAACTTTGGAGTGACTTTTGTTGCACGTTGAGGGATTGCCATATGATCTAATTATGTAATCATTGTTGGGAGAACTTGCACTAGTGAAAGTATGAACCCTAGGCCTTGTTTTCAAGCATTGCAATACCGTTTTTGCTCACTTTTACTATTTGTTACCTTGCTGTTTTTATATTTTCAGATTACAAAAACCTATATCTACCATCCATATTACGCTTGTATCACCATCTCTTCGCCGAACTAGTGCACCTATACAATTTGCCGTTGTATTGGGTGTGTTGGGGACACAAAAGACTCTTTGTTATTTGGTTGCAGGGTTGTTTGAGAGAGACCATCTTCATCCTACGCCTCCCACGGATTGATAAACCTTAGGTCATCCACTTGAGGGAAATTTGCTACTGTCCTACAAAACTCAGCGCTTGGAGGCCCAACACGAGTCTACAAGAAGAAGGTTGCGTAGTAGACATCAGTTCGTAGCACGACAGCACCTCCCGTGATGCCAGTTCGATGGGGACCGCCGTGGGAGGAGCCATGGAGAGAGAGGGAGAGAGAGAGGGAGAGAGAGGGAGAGGGAGGGAGAGGGAGAGAGAGAGAGAGGAAGGGAGAGAGAAAGAGAGATGACTTGCTGCAAAGGGGTGAGGAAGTTGTTGCTGCTGCTGGAGGGAAGGAGAAAACCGTGGTGGCGGCTTGTTGCAAGGAGCGTCACGATGGGAACGTCGTGGAACAAGACGGTGAGATAAGATTGCTTCCGGGGGAGATAGTGAACAGCGAGAAAAGGGACTTTAGCCTTTAGTAAGACAACGCGATGTTCCTGGAGGAGTCAAAGAGATAAGATTGAGAACTATGATGTGGAGCCATCGGAGCACGTGCCGGAAGGGGTGGCAGTCGAATGCGTTTGTGTTATCAACCGCCTGAACGTGAGCGTTTCCCAATTTTATTTTATTCTTTTGCATTTTCCAATTTATTTTCTAAGGGACGTTTTCCAATTAGTTTTTCTAAGCACAGGTTCCCAATTACTTAACACATACCACCGGCAACGGGTCATCCAATCAGCTAGTAACACCTCACATCATATATTAATTTACGTGTTGTATAAAAAGTGTCCCATGTTTATAAAATATTTGGTACTTCGACTGCTGGCCCACCACTGTACTTCACATGTAAGATTGACAGTAATGTGGCAGACCCACACTCTATCTCTTCTCTCACACAATAAATCTACTAATTTCTTTCACCTTGGCTATTTTAAAACATTCATATCTTTTGAACCATATATTTGTTTTTGAAACTTTTATATTTGAACTCCTTGTGCCAAAAACCTTTAAAATGAGACCAATCTTGGATATTTTTCAACAATGTTTAAATTCGAACGTATATTTCACATTTCAAAATAATCAATTACACACTGATGCATTATAATTTCACTTTCTCTAGTTACAATTTCACAACTCCGAATTTACATTTCACTTTTCACCGACTTGTTTCACAAAAATAACATATGTTTCAATTGCGCATTTGTCAAATAATCTATTTCACTCTTTGAAATAATTTATTTCACATTTCAAAATAATCGATTTCACACCGATACATTACAAAGTTACTTTCTGTAGTTATAGTTTCACAACTCCGAATTTAGATTTCATTTTTCACTAGCTTGTTTCACAAAAATAACATATATTTCAATTGCACATTTCTCAAATAACCTATTTCACTCTTTGAAATAATTCATTTCCAATTTCAAATAATCAGTTTCACACTTATACATTACAATTTCACTTTTTGTGATTACTATTTTGCAATTTAGAACCTACATTTCACTTTTCACTGGGTTTTTTCACAAAAAATATCTATTTTAATTACACATTTTTCAAATAAACTATTTCACTCTTTTGAAATAAATTGTTTCACATTATTAAATAATCAATTTCACAACGATGCATTATAATTTCACTTCCTGTGGTTGCTATTTCACAATTGAGAACCTACATTTCACTTTTCATTGGGTTGTTTCACAAAAAAGAACATCTATTTCGAGTACACATTTTTCAAAAAAAACATGTTTCACTCTTTCAGTCTTGAAAAAACCGTTACACATTTTCAGATAATCAGTTTCACAAGTTATCATTTTAATTTCATATTTGGGTTAATATAGGTTTCTATTGAAATAGGTTGGTTTCACATATCTCAATTGAAATAGGTTTTTCCACATTTTTCTATTGAAATAGATTTGTTTCACATATAGAATGTGAAACGTTAAAATTTAAAAGTGATTGAAATGTATCCAAGATTGGTCTAGTTATAACGGCCTCGGTGCCAGGAGTTCAAATATAAAAATTATTTCAAAAACAAACTTATAGTTTAAATGATATGGACGATTTAATTTAGCTAAGATGAAATAAAATGATGGGTTTATGTGTGAGAGAAAACAGAGAGAGCGGGCTGTCACATGCTGTCACCACTGCTATCCCTGCTATATGAAGGACAATGGTGGGGGCCAATAGTTGTATTAGGCATGGTATTCAACTAGATGGATACGCGCGCTTTGCTGCGCCGGGAATCATTAAGGAGGTGTTTGGTTCGACTCTTTTGAACCATTATCCGATTACAGTGTTAACCGATTCCTTTAAAACACGTTTGGTTAAATCGGCCTGTAAACACATACCGCGTTAATAGATAACAGCTCAAGTCAAAACATTGATTCACCGAACCTCACTATTAACAGATTGTGTTACCACCGGCAGCTCCAACAGAACAACAAGCCGACGCCCTCGATCCCCTCCGACTTTGGTCTTCTTCGTCTAGTCGCATCGGCGGCATTGGAGGCCCTGATCCCCGCTCCCGCTACCCCTTGACTTCCTCGTCGTCACGACAGGAGGAGTGGCAGCACCGCCGTGGGCCTATGTCAATCTCTATCGATCAGGAGGCAGCGACACGAATCCAGCACCTCCATCATTTCGGCGCAGCAGATCCAATAGCTACGCTAAATCGAGTGGAAGGGACGCCACCGAGGAGAAGCTGCTGCTTGTGAAAGCCGTATCCGTCGACAAACGCCATGGAGGCCTTGAGGAAGTGTTGCGTACAACATCTCCCGGCGGCGTGGGATTGTGTATTAGCATCGTACTCTTCAAACATCATACTGTATTTCCATACCGTTACCTTGTGAACCAAATAAAATAGTGTTCACCCAATCAATTTGTGATGACGGTATATTCTGAAATTGTTACCGTTACCATTACATTTTTTGCAACCAAACACCTCCTAAGATGATCTATGTGCTAGAGCCATGAGTTGGTCACGAGACCTTATGGGTTTCACCTCTAGCCTACCCCAACTTGTTTGGAACTAAAGATTTTGTTGTTGTTGTTGTTGTTGTGAACACCACCTAAGATGATTCATCAATTACATACTCCGGTATTTCAACATACTCAGGCGACCCAATATCCAAGTGAAATCAACTGCTAACATGCCGTTCAATATAGGGAAGCAGGCATGAGTATTGTTCTATACGCTTAGAAACGGACTGCACAATTAAGTACTCGCATGTTCATGTTAGAAGGCAAAATAAATCACAATAATTTTCAGTGATAGCCTGCCAAAACGAACTTGAAACATGCTGTAAAAATATTCTAAAGGGTACAGTTCTCCGGGCTAAACAAAGTCGGACCTACTTTGAAGTTCGTCATTCTAAATTTAAAATTATGAAGAATAGAGATATACATATTTATAGTGCTTCTCACTATCACAGGTACAATCAGAACTCCCATATACTTGTAGGAAAAACATGTCTAAATAAAATTCCACTATCAAAGTAGGCCACCACATTTCTGTGTGTTGTCTACTATCACACACTGCAAATGAAAACATGGATCACTGGCTGGTTGGGTGGGGCTTGGTTCGTATTATTTGGAGCGATATCCATTACTGAGGTGTTGTGAGGTTGTTGGCATGTAACCTTCTTCCATTGACATCTTACAGATCCAGTAGCTCCACCCAACTAAAACAATATTCAATTAAAACATTGTTGTCAGTGTCAATGGGCCACAGTCAGTAGAGATGAAATGCTATTATTTCTTGTAAAAGATTTATGAAACCATCCACCCAGCCATCAATCAGATTTTATTGAGACAAAGGAAACAATTAGTGTACCAATACATAGGACCATTCCCATGAATGAATTAGTATTTGGAGATCACTACATTGCACCATTACCAGTAATTTAACCACAGAGCTCTATGTTTTAGTTCGAATTTACACAAAACAAGAAATATGTTGCATGATAAGGATGATACACTATGTGGAATAATTTTGTATAAGTACTCCCCTGATACCCTTTATTAAAAGGTCGCTATGTACATAGATAGGGTTTCAAGAACATAACTTTGTGCGCGAATTTTGAAGTAATATATTTAGGAAATTCAACAAAATTAAAGTGGTAAAGTACTTTTCGATACAAATTCACACGTCTCATTTTCACGTTCTAGTCTTACAAGGTATAGCAGCAGTAAGGGGCTGTTTGGATTGCGCCACAACCAGCGCTGCCAATCTATGGGCAAGCCAAATAATTGGTGGAGGAATCCTCTACCCACGACGCGCCAACGATTCGACAAAAATGAACTGGAGGGAGTATGGTGGGCTTGGGCGTACCAAATAATTGGTGCCCAACCAAACGCGCAGCCAGGTCTGGTCAACGACCAATATTTTGGAAGGGACAACTAACTCCCATCCAAACCGAGCCTGAAAAAATGGAAATTTTGACTACCTACCATTGCCAACACAAATAAAAAGCCTGTTGATGACTAAAATGGCATGGAACAAAATCCACTTAAGCTAACTATTGTGCAATGACTAACCATATCAACCAGGAAGTAACAAACTTCATGACTCAACTGGCCTGCAAAAAAATGCAGAACTATGCTATGATGGATATTTGGGAAGGTAAGACTGCTGCCGAAACTTCTCTGTTATTCTGGAGAGCAGAAAAAATCAAGAGCCAGCTCACAGAACAACAATTTTAGGAGGTCATGGACTAATAACATGAACTATTTGCAAGACAGTTTGATAAATAAAAAATGTATTCATATCCAATTGGTGCTATTGTCAACCACGTACAGAAACACTGGAGAAAACTGAATAATAATAAAAGGATCTAGAGGAAGTTCAGGTAAATAAAAAGAAAACTGGTGAACGGGGAGCACCCACTGCCGCAACCACTACACCCACGACAACATGGAGGAACTGTTCGCCGCCACCAAGAACCTCACTGCAGGCACACCGACTTCAAGGAGAAGATGAAGCAAAGGGATGGGACGGAGGAGGGTCGCGCCACGTCCTCCAGCGACCGCACCCCTTCACCCCCGTGATGGTAGCTACACAGAAGAGGCCCAAGAGCGAGGGGAGGCCTTGGCCCATATGGGAAAGACAGGACCTTGCTTAACATTCCTCTGTTTTAGTAATTTTAGTGCAAACCTCAAATGGAGATGCACTATGCTGAATGCTGGAACCAGGCTTTTTTCCAGCACAAAACAAACAAGCTAGGATAATGTTCCTTATGCAAGACCAAGGACAAAGAAAAGAACTATTAACCTGTCGCTTAGTGTGTCAGCTTACAAAGCGCTCTTACATACGCTGATATTAGACAGTATAATTTCGCTAGAATGTACCAAAGTATTTTAGTTTTACTAATAGTACAGTTATTAGAACTGCGTAGCAGGAAAAACAAAAGTGTCATTAAAACAGAGCTCGGTTGGTTAGCATAGAAATGCTAACACCAAACACGTGCTGCTAATAGTCACCAAGAGATTGTAAAATAACACACAGCTAGAAACTAAGAATCATACACTCATGTACGTCGCCTATTGCAACATTTCGGCCAGCACCATTTGGATGTACTCTGGATGCATATTTCATCAAACATATGATGGGTGAATGTGTGTCACAATAATATACATTCAGATTTTGAAGCCCCAAAACAATGGAGGAACTTATCTGTACCATGCGTCCATGCATGTGATAAACACAGGTACTAATTTCTGATATCATGGCAAGCCCTACGTACAGATATGGTGCCACCCCTAATACTTTACCAAATGAATTGTCATGTCCGAGATTATGTAGCCGATTAGCATTAATAATTTGTGCATGTATAACAAAGGCAGAAGGCACAACAAATAAATATATGATCTTATTTTCCATCCTATATGTGGAAAGTTTCTGATAGTTAATCCATGGTAGCACTATATAGCATGCAAGCCATTTTTTGGTAAGAAATAAAATAGAATAAGAACAAAAGGAATGTATGCTATCCAGGTTTGAACAGGGAAAGAGCCTTGAGCAACATGTAATATTGAATAATATATACTGAGCGAAGAAACCTTCTTAATCCCCTTTTGAAATCCCAAAACAAAGAGTGCATAGGGATACACTTACACACAATATAAAAATAGAAGAGTGAAAATTGAAAGGAATTGAGGAAATTAGAAGTAGGTTATGTCTTCCATGACACCTCCCTAAAAAGAGATGCAAATGGTGTAGGTAGGAATGAATGACATTTTCAGTTTTCCATTGTTTTTTCTTAAAGACGCGAATTGCCAAAATGAGATTATGTCTACAACTATACACAGTTTACCATCTGGCACTACCTCATAAATCAAAGGACACATGGAACTTTTGGTGTAACTCCCAGATTTTGGTGAACTTTTTTCTTGAAATAACTCAAGACATGTAGCTTGAACAATTTGCAAGAAATAAAATTGTAAAGTAATTTGTATTTTGCAATCAACTACGATGTCCTAACTCCATAAATTTAACCTCCTAGTAAGGGTCTGTTCTGATCTCCTCCAGCTTCTAACTCCTCGAATTTCTAGACAGAAGCTGTGCCGAACGTTTGAGCTCCTAGAAGCTGTATTCGAGAAGCTGAACCCTTCTCCCGTGTAAAAAATTGAAGCCCGTAAAGCCCAGCTCCAGGAAAACGAGAAGGAGAAGTTTCCTATATTTACAACGAAAATGCCCCCGCTTAAGAAAACGGTTCAAGGAACAGGCCGACTCGATACGGTCACAGGCAGGGCGCTCGAGCAGTTCCCCTCTCCCTCGAATCGTTGCTGCCAAGCAGTTCCCCTCTCCCTCACGACCTACCTTCCAGCCACCGCCGGCCCCGCCGCCACCGCCGGATCCACCCCTCCGCCGGCCGGAGCTCCCTTCCACCGGCAGATCCGGCATATACAGGGCCATCCCCGTCGGTTCCCTTCCAGAAGACCACCCAGAAGGTGCATCCCCGCCGCTACCCGTCGCAACACCCCCACCGGCTGCATACACCGCCCGACGTCGGTGCTGATCTCCACGGACCCCGCCTCAACTTCTGAGCCCCCATCCCGGACGGCATCAACCCTAGGTGAGCTTCCTTTTCCTTCTTCCCCAAGGTCCTCCCATGGCAGCCATGGTGAAGCTGCTGTAGATGCAAATGAGTTTATTTTTTCATAAGAGTGCAAATGTGTGAAGTGGTATGTGTACTGCTGTGTACATGTGATTTGTGCATACATTTGTTAGTTTAATATCTGATTGTGGCTAGGAATGAAATTGTCAATTAGTATTATTTTTTCATAAGTGTGCACTGGCTTGAAGTGTGGTATGTGTACTGCTCTGTGAATGTGGTATGTGCATACATTATTCATTTTATATGATTGTGGCTAGACAAGGAATTTTTTGTTTCCACTCCATGTATTGCTGTCCATGTGTTGCATACATTTGAGGACCAAAGTGACATGCATTTTTCTTAGAGAAGTGTCGAGCATGACTGCTGAATGGAGCGTTGAGAACACTCGGATTGTCTGCGAGTTGTTTGCCGTGCAAGTGAATGCTGGAAATAGGCCAGGAAATTATTTGACACCAAGTGCATTCGATGAGGTGACAAGGCAATTCAAAATGAGAACTGGGCTTGACTACACACAGACACAATTGAAAAACAAATGGGACAAGCTTAAAGGTGATTTCAGCGTATTCAAGAAACTCAAGTTGCGGGAGACTGGAGCCGGATGGGACTATGTGAACAATACTGTGTCACAAGATGATGAATGGTGGAAAAAGGCTAAAATTGTAAGTTCTTTGGCTGATGTA
This sequence comes from Thinopyrum elongatum, assembly GCA_011799875.1. NCBI lineage: Eukaryota > Viridiplantae > Streptophyta > Magnoliopsida > Poales > Poaceae > Thinopyrum > Thinopyrum elongatum. Next base: position 139,647,048 of record CM022302.1, on the reverse strand, counting down.
TCACATATCATAATTCATCCATATCATTTTATTTACTAACAAATTGTTTCCCTTGTTGTATTACAGGATATTAAAGGTTGTGGCAAGTTCAAAAAGAAAGGACTTGCTAATGAAGAAAACTTGCGGACTATTTTTGGAGATATCACAAGTGATGGTACTGACCATTGGAATCCTTCTTCGGGCACACCTCCTCCCTCTAGTGCGGCCGTGAAAGCCAGCCTCAATGTTGATGAGATTGAAGATCTTGATTTGGATGATACCGAAGAACAAGCATCTCAGGCAACACCTAGTTCATCTAAAGTGAGGCTTGGAATTATCATTCCGGAGAAGAACAAGAAACCCAAGACCGCACAAGTGATGTGTGAGCAAGTTACAAGGATTGGTGATATTGCCGAGGCTTCTCACTCATCGTTTCAGTCTTTCCTAAAGCAAGATGAGGCGAATTGTGTCACCTCGGTTATGGACGAAGTCATTGCTTGTGGTGCAGCAGCTGATACCGATGAGTTCTTCATGGCTTCCGAGTTGTTTGTGAAGAGGGCGCAAAGGGAGATGTTTCTTTACATGCCTCTTGAGTCCCGAAAGGGTTGGTTGCGCAGGAAGTATGACTTGAAGTATGGGAATTAGTTAATTTACATGCACACCATTCCATCTATGTGTGATTGTCGATTATCCTTTGCTATCTAAACTATTTGTGTCTTTTATGTTAAACCTAGTGCTTGAACCATCTTTATGTTTATGTTGTTGAACTACTTGATACTATTTCATCTCTTTATGTACGCACTGTGGAACCATCTTTATGTCTATGTTGTTGAACCAAGTGTTCGCTATTTATGTATGCATTATGTCTATGTTGATTCAATTGATGCTAACTTGTGTTTCATATATTGGTGGTTGTTTATATGCAGATGTCATCGGATAGTGAAAGCGATGATGACACAAATTATGAAAGAAAGAAAATTATGGTTTTCCAATATCAACATGATATGGTCATGCGTTGTTCGGGTGTGTCATCCATAGTTGGGAAGTATCGTAAAAGTTGGGTCATGAAGGCCGACCCTAGGACATCTAGGTTGAGTGGTTTTGAATGGTTGCAAGAGACTATTGGCACACCCGGAGAGACGTACACAATGTTGAGAATGAATGCAAATGTGTTTTTTGATCTTCATGACAAATTGGTGGGGGAGTATGGCCTCAAAGAAACATGCTTCGTTACCACTTATGAGTCTCTGGCTATGTTCTTGTGGACCTTGGGGGGGTGTGAATCAAATAGGAGAACCCAAAACCGCTTCAAACATGGAGCAGATACACTCCACCGTAAGTTTCATGAGGTTCTACAATGTGTGGTCAAGATGTCATCTCACTACATTAGGCCTCAAGACCCTAATTTTCGCATCGTGCATGATAGGATTAAGCGTGACAAAAGGGCTTATCCTCATCTCAAAGATTGCATTGGTGCAATAGATGGGACACATGTTAGGGCTTCTATTCCGGAAGGACCTTCAAAAGTAAGGTATATTGGAAGAACAGGTGCAACAACTCAGAATGTGATGGCAGTATGCGACTTTGATATGCATTTCACCTATGCTTCAATTGGACAACCGGGTTCTATGCATGATACAAGTGTGTTATTCCATGCCATCGAAAATGACAAGGCCACATTCCCACATCCTCCAAAGGGTTAGCATTTCTTGATATTGCAACTTATGTAATATATCCTCCAATTCACATGCATGTTTATTGTTGTTGCAACTTATGTATCATAACCTTGAACTCACAATCATGTTTGTTTATTTTTTTGTATAGGCAAGTATTACCTAGTAGACGCCGGCTATCCTAACAGGGATGGCTATCTAGCACCGTACAAAGGAGAACGATATCACGTCCCCGACTTCCAGAGAGGTGCACCCCCAACTACTCCTGTAGAAAAGTTCAACCGGATCCACTCCTCCAAGCGCAATACCATAGAGAGAACTTTTGGTGTTTGGAAGATGAAATGGCAAATCTTGCTTAAAATGCCAAACTACTCGATCAATACACAAAAGATGATTGTTGCGGCTACTATGACACTACACAACTACGTTCGCCTCCATGACAAAGAGGATCTCCACTTTCTTCGGTGTGAGAGGGATCCGGATTATGTTCCAACTATTCCAGATAGATACAAGAAATATGTTATTCCTCCAAATGCATCGGATGCTTCAACATCGGCGGAAAGTACTCCTAATATGGATTTGTTTAGGCATGAACTAGCTACCGCCATTGCTCTTAGTTGGTGAAGTAATCATGCTCATGTCTTTAGATGGGTGGCCATTTTGATTTGCAAACTTATATGCAAATGAAGCTTTTGTTCTATGGCAGAGGACAAAACTTGCTGTTATTCTATATTATATAACTTGTCTTAACTAGGATAACATGTACTAGTAACTTGTCCTGACTACTTTGTACTCTACCTACTGCTATAACACAGTACGTGATTGTAGGATAATGGATAGACTCCACTTGTTTTGGACTCACCCAGAATCGGGCTATAACAGAGTACATGATTGTAGGATAATTGATAAACTCGACATGTTTTTTACTCACCCAGAATCGGACTGCATGCCTCTCTGTACATCTCTCTGTACACTAAAAATTCGCAGAAGCTAGTGCCTGTGAAAAAAATCGAAGTAATTTTCAGCCCACATGTTCTCTGCCTACTGCAGCCCAACCCCTTCTATCTCTAAAAACCAAGCCAGGCCCCAGCTGGGCTGATTCCAGCCAGCCCAAGCTATAGCCTAACAGGCCAGCAGCCTCTCCCAGTGGGCCAAATCGCTGGGAGAAGCTACGACGTGCAGAACGCTTCACAAATCGCTAGGTGGAGTAGAAGCTAGCTTCAAGAAGCTGATTTTGAGAAGTTTTGGAAGTTCAGAGGAGATCAGAACAGGCCCTAAATCTCTCCTACCTTTCTATGGATTTTTTTGGTGAATCAACAATTGTGAAGAGAATCTCGAGAGTGCCAAGTAAACTCGGCTACATTGCAAACTACACCAAAGCAGATACAAATAGTGGAGAAAAATGAACCTTAATCTTGCTTAATAAATAGTGAACATCGCACTCGGAATTAACCCTTTTGCTTAGCTTGTCCCCCATATGCTCTTCTTGGTCACTCTTTGAAATTATGACCCCTCGGGGCTAAGAACGCAAATCACTGAATGACCAAATTTGAGTTGATTTATGCCTTACTGGTATATAAATGGGCCAGCTCAGGCCTTGATTCAGCCTCTCCTGCATAAGCAGTTGAAATATAGAATCTTAGACAAACTCACCTTCAAATATCAATTTAACTGTTTTAGTTAATTCAAAGTGCATACTGAATCTTGAGGTAAGCTTTGGGAAAATCTATAGCAACAAATATTCCGAAACAAATGAAGTATAGTTTGATAAAAATAAAAATTCCTAATTACTCATGCCGCCGGTAAAGAACAAAACGAAAGATACCGCCCGTGATAAGCCATTCATAGGACCAATAAAAGAGAACATCACCAACAGCAGAGCATGACCTACACGCACAAAGCACCAACACATACAAAGGGAGAAAACGGCCAAATCAAGCAACACCACACACTTACAAAGGAGCGCCATCACAAAATCAACCACAAAAAGGACAACCTATCCACACCGACGAACAAATTCAATCCTTTGTCAGTCTTGAAACCTAACTAACCAATAAGCAAGATACCTTTGAGATTGGTAAAAAAGAGCATGAGTTCAGCATTTTTAGAAAAGTTACAGCGATCATAAAATTCCAAACTGAAGGATGGCATGGATTCCTCTATGAACTTGCAATATAGGTGCAGGAGACTTCGGTTAAATGATCTTGCTTTTCACAATGCATTCGACGATGATACACAGGGTGGTGCAAAAGAGATGAACACTTGCAGAAATGCACAAGAAATGCGTTGACCAAGTATTAGAAGTACTTTCGTAACCAAATACTACATGTTTCTGTATAGTTATTTAAAAAAAATAACTGGACAAAGAGAGATAATTAAATATCATATTCTAAAAATCCGCAGGAACACACATCACTGGACGTCACCAGAAGTGCACACATAAGCTATTAATGGCTCTACCACACATAGCTTAAAACATGACCAGGCCATACCCAAGATAACCGTGCAATTCATACCTTTACTCACATATACATGGCCATCGACATCGACAAATGAATGAAATCGCCAATAGCCACCAGATTCATATATCTTCAGTAACAAAATCTATAACACAACCCTAAAGGCAACAACAGCAACACCGACCACCCGAAAAGACCTAAGCAAGCGTACCAACAACATACATCAAACCAAAATGTACTAAATATTATCACATAGTCAGACACACATCAAAGAGGGGAGCACCCCCTGTAACCAACCTGCAGGGCGGCGACGGCGGCGGCGCGAGGACCTGAGCCATGGGCACAATCCTTGAAGACGAAGGAGCCATGGCGCAGCGAGAGCTTGAATGTGATTTGTCTTCTTTTACACCTTTTCCCTATGCTCAGGCATCCATGCAAGAGGCACACACATCAGAAGGTACGTGTAGATGAGAACCCGAAGAAACAAATCAAAAGAGCAGGAATTAGTTATTTGTTAACCATGCATACCAAAAGTCGACCAAATCCACCGCAACTTCATTAACATCTGACGGAAACCAAACCAAAACAGCCAACAAATCAGACATTGGGTAAGATGATCCCCGGCCGCGGCAGGGGGCGGGTGACAACGGAGCTTCCTATCATGGCACCATTCTAGTCGGCCATTTTCAGTGGTGCGTATAGGGAAGGGAACGGGCCGGTGGGATTCGGAGCAGCGGAGAGGATGATGAACAGGGGAACTTCGCCAGTGATCTGTGGAGGAAGGGGCAGGCAGCGGGCAACTTCAGGTTGTGCCATGGATCTCGGCTGGGTAGACAATGGCTAAGGAAAAGACGCAAAGATTATCCGCCGTGCCGGTCGGAGCAAGGCTGGCGGCGGCCACAAACCCTAGCGTGGCTTCGCTCGGAAGGAAAAGGAGAAGAGAGATGGGATGACAGGACGGTGGATACGGGCTTTGGAGGTCACCAAAGAGAGAAAGCCCACCTAGCGAATTACCGACTGAAAAACCAGCTGACAGATGGACCCAAAGCCACGATTAACCACAACGCTCCAATTCCTGGGAGCTTAGTAACTGTACTGATTTGTATCTTTACCTAATATTAAAGGAAGGATTATTTCTCCACTTTTTTTGGTTTATGGTGGGATTCAGATGTTTTTTCATCCGTTGTGGGATTAATGTTTTTCGTCTGCCGCAAATCCTCTTGCGCGAGTTTGCTTTTCGTCCGGTGGAAAATCAACAAAAATCTCTACTCCTAATGGAGCAGTCGGTAGGATTGCGTCCAGGGTTTTTTTCGTCCCACCACTTTCGTACGGTTTATTTTCAACCGGTTTTTTTTCGTCCCCTCCCCCCACCCCCCATGCAGGCAGCCAAAAAAAACACCCCGCAACAAAAGCAGTCCTATCGATCCCCTCGAGAACGAGGCCGCTCCTATCAATCCCCTCGAGGACATGCCGCCGCCGTCCTGCGATCTTCCAACTGACGCAGAAGCACGAGATCGCCGCCGCCGCCGATCTCACAGAGAAGACCCCGGCGGATCTCGTGCGATCTCGCTGCCGCTGATGTACGGGATCGCCGCCACCGACCTCCGGGATCGGCGTCTCTCGCTGCCGCCACGGTACGGGATCGATGCCGCCCAAGGAGAGGGCATCACAGGGACGGGTTCAAGTCCAATCCCTCTCTTCCACCCTCTTCGCTGGCCGTCACTCTGGCCTCGCTCTGGCCACTAGCCCCGCGGGAGCCCAGGAGGTGCTCCACGAACTCACCCCCACCGCCGAACCAGCATAGATCAGGGAAGAGACCCGCGCTTGCGACGGCGCAAGTCCCGACGGGACCTACATTACACCACTGCGAGAATCCCCTTGCGGCCCTGCAAGTTGCTCGAGGACGCCGACGCCATCGAAGAGGACGGCGCTGGTGCCGGCCATGGCCGTAGGGCGTTCAACGCATTGCTGCTGTTCGTCAACATTCTCTTATCATGGATTCGACTGCACCACCAATTCAAGATCAGTGTATTCTCCCGTTTCCATTCTTTTGTCATGTATTCGACTTATCTTGTTCTTATGCAAGAGAGATTGTTTGGTTTGATGCTGCTCAACTGTTGGTTATTTGGGTTGTTGTACACAGGACACTACGACCCTTGGTGTTTGGAGATTACCCACAAGCGATTGAACAAATGCTGGTTCTCGCCATCCTTCACAAAATTCCAATCTGAATTAAGCATGCTATTCATTTCATAGTATGTGAACGATCACCCTTTAAATGAAGGTGGCCGTGACTATGCTGTAGAAATGTCATTTTACCAGAGAGGTAAGCAAATTTTGTATCTGCATCGGTATGTTGCTGCATTGTTCATGAGTTCAACAACTAAAATTGGGAATTTGATTCGTTAAACATATATACTGACCAAATAGTTTGTCGAAGCTTTCAAAACATGTACTTACAGGATATTTTCTTCCGTGATGCAGGCTCTAGAATAGACCCAGCAACAAGTGAGTTAAAAGTTTCCAACTATTTTTGTCAAAGATGCTACTTGCTTCTGCTGTTTTTGGGCTTGAAGTTGTTGAACTGGGAATACAATCTGGTTCATGCAACTTTTTTCTTGAGTGCAGTACGTCCCAACGGCTTATCCAGACGACCCAGAAGGATTAAGAGGCGTGCTGCAGTACCTGACAGAAACCTATGGGTGCATCCCTGGTTATGTCCAAGAGAATGGCAAGTGGTCACACCGATCTCCAAATTTAATTTTAATTACGTTTTCAACTAAAATTAATCGGTTCGGTAAATTTGATGAAGTTTGGCCATGGTTATGCACATACCAGTGCATCGCTGCTTCAAGTCTATTATGATTGATGTGGCATCCCACCTCAGGCAAGGCATCTGCGAATGAGACCGGACAGGTGGAATACTAGAATGCCTACATAGGGAGCACACTGGATGCATTAAGGTCAGTCGTTCAAACAAATTCCACCAAGAATTTTCATGAAACCTTCAGAGATTAATCCCTCTTTATTTGGTAAGTTACTTGCATGTGTCGCCAGATTAAGTGAACCGCTGACTTAAAGTGTTTCTGTTTTCTTAGATTGATGAGTCAAACAGAACGGTACTTCTCTTAATTAGTTGAGGGGCAGATTTGTGGTCTTTGATTGTGAAGATGATTGCAACCAAAACTGAGGTACATAGATCTCCACTGCAGGGTCTTGATATTCTGGAAGCAAGGCACTAACTGAACTTATGTTTTTCATCCTTATATCTGCAGTAAAAAAATAGCAGTTCTAAGTACGGGAGGTTCTTTGCATTGGTTCCCTTTCTGTATGGTGTTCTTCCATCCATTTCCTTCCTTCTCTATAGTCATGTTTGTTTTCAGTTCGATGCCCGCGATAGACATAGACATGTATATGCGGATTGTGGTATAGTTGTAGGTAAAAATGGATCTGTTGTTCTATACCAGTCGAAAGGGATTTCCAGTGAGACTCCAGGTATCTAGCCGTGTTTTTATTTTAAATTGGTAATAATACTAGAATGATTTCCTGACCAGGACAAATTGACGTGTGTCAATACCATTGAACTGCTATGCTAAAATCTCTACTCCTAATGGAGCAGTTGGTAGTCTCGCTTCCAGGTTTTTTTTCGTCCCACCACTTTCGTCCGGTTTTTTTTCGTTGGTTATTTTTCGTCACATCCCTGCTGCCACGCCTTCGTCCACCGGTTTACGAAAGAAAAAAAAAATAGCCCAGCCACCCCGCAGTCCCGCACGACCTTGCCTCCTCGATCCCACCTCGACATCCATCTCGCCGCCACCTCCTGCTCCGCCCCGCCGTGCGCCGCCCGCCGCCACCGTGCCTGCGTCGCCGTCCCCCGTATCGACTCCGCTGTCCGAATCCCGCCGTCGCCGCGCTTGCGCCGCCGTCCCCAGTATCCACTCCGCTGTCCGAATCCCGCCGTCGCGCCCATCTCGCTCACCGTGGCCGATGATCGCGTCGACCGGGACTGCGTCCCTCCCCAAACGGCGGCCATGATGAAGGGCGCCGCTCGGCTATGGAGGCGGCGGAAGATGTAGGCGACGCCGGCGGCGGCCACTCCACCGGCCACCGCCCGGAAGCTGGTGCCGTGGTCGAGCTGGGCGGAGTGGCGCTTCGTCCGCGACGCCATCTTCTCCCCATACCCCGACCCTGGCGCCGCTCTTCGCATGGTAGGTATCCTCTTCCTGAGCCCCCACCCCCCCCCCCCCCCAAAAAAAGTATCAGGTGAATGGTGAGAAATCTCTGACTGTTTCATTGGTGCAGATCGCGGCGTGGCGGAGGGATCCCTGCTTCCGGTACGTTGTTTGGATGCACAGTTCCAACCTTTTTCTATTGTGTGTGGATTGATTTGGGACCAAGTTATATATGTGATAGAAAATTTTCCTCTAGGACTGGAGTGGCTTCGGATGATAAGCTGGAGTCGGACGAGATGCTCGCCTTGCTGTACAGTATGGCAATCATCAGGAGAGGAAATTGCTGGTGCTATTTTCGCCTGAAGTGTGGAAATTGAATAGTACTGTTGATTTACTTAGGGAAAATGGGCCAGTGGTTCTATCACGGTGCCAAAGGCAAAACACCGCCTTTTATCAGTGTTAGAAATTTAGGGTTTTTGTCTACCCCATATTTATCTACGCTTATCCGTGGTGCCGCTCACAATTCACATCTCTGAGGCTAGGGGGTAGGGACCTTCTTATACTGTCTTTCCTGACCGACGGACGGACTCGCCGGGTCCCCGCTCCTCAGGGCCAGCCCCTCCTCCGTGCCGGATCGCGCATCGGCTTGGAGGCCCCTCGGGGCTGCCGCCAGTGCGGGAGTCCTGTGTGGCCGTGCGGGCTGGGGACTGAGCGGCGGGGCCCGTGTGCGTTCCTGGCGAGGGCTTGCTGGGGCTGGCCGGGATCTGAGGTTGGTTGATATGTTCATGTAAAGAGTGACATTCCCTCCTTTTCCTTTTTGTCCTCATCCCAGTTCACGTGCAGGGACTAGATTGCTGGCTAGATCTTCCTAACTCAACCACTTGATGTTAAACGTGTATAGCTAGATTGCTTGCTAGATCTTGCTTTATAACTTATTCATTGCCTGCCATATAAAGGTTCCGGTTTTGAATTTTGTTTCAGATTTTAATTTTTGTTCTAGCTCTTTTTTGTACAGACAATGTGTATGCCGTTTAAACGATGATTATGACTTTGCGAGGCCTGGTACAGATTGTATTTATAATTTATTTATTTCCAGTTTTGGTTAAGAGTTGTTACTTGATACACCTACGTGCTTTTCAATTGCAGGTCCATGATGCAGTTCTACCTCTCTACGTGCTTTTATAATCATGTGTTTGTTTTAATTTGATTTTCTCATATATACATTGTAGGTGTTCCTATTTATGTTTCTTGCTGTCACAAAAACGCTATCTTTGTTGTGGCCAAATAATAAGGAGAGACAAACATTGTCGCTACATTATGTGCTTATTCCATCATATGTAAATATTAAATTAATACGCGATCATCCCTCACAGTAGGTGACACCTTTTATTTCGTATATCAGACGTATAATGCACAATCATCTCTCGCTGTACGTGAGGACCATCAAAAGGTTTGCTAAAGTTTAAAAAGTGCCCAATTGATAGGTCACGTCAGGATTGGGCGTGCATCTCTAGAACAGAAGGAGTGGAGTAGAAGGCATTAGGTATGTGGTTACGGCTTTGCTGTGCTCGCTGGGCTCTCTCGAACAAGAAGAAGATGTGCTACCATGAATTTCACATCTTGCCGCTTGCTGTTTAATGGTATTCACTTTTCACTTTGAGTAGTGATGCTGTGGCTATGTGGATTTGTCGGTGAATTGCCAGCTTTGATGTGTTCGGGTTGGTGATGAAGTGAGATGGTTTGTCGGTGCAGGTGTGAAGCATCCATTTGAGTATAGGAGTACCGATGACATATGTGCTGAGGTGCTGAGGCTTAAGGGTGCACACAAGTCAACCAGCATCTGGCCCCATGACCTCAACAGTGACGGAGCCAGGTACACAGCCAACCATTCACTTTCCTCTGAATTGGGACATATGCTTTCAACAATGAGGCTGGCCTGTGTGTGTGGTATAAGTCCACGATGCTCAATCTCTCGTTGCTTCTTTCTCTAAATGCTCTAAATGCGTGGTAGAAGTCGTTCGAGCATGCACAAATCAATGCCAAAATTTACCTGTTTCTTTCTATATGTGTGTACAACTTTCTCTTTGAGGAGCGAGTAGGTGAAGCACAAGGGCGATTTGATACGCCAAATTCCCACTAAATTGCATAGTTAATGATTCAAATCTTAGCATCTCATAATGGATGTCCAATTACTTAAAACTAATTTTATTTGTATATGGAGTATGGCGATCTGTTGTAATGTACATATCGTTTTTCGTATATCATGACCTCTTTGTAATGTTTGCTTCGAGCACTTGTTTCTGCTATCCCTTGAAATTAACTTTCGGAAAACTAATTCGCCTTATTTTGAAATAGAGGTATTAATTGTTGGGATCATATCCATGCACCATCATCTAAAACCCATGCATTCATGAGGTGCGGCGTTAATTTCGACTAATCTTCCCATGGACGGAATCTCAAGACCATGATTGGCAGACCAACCCACATACAATTCCTTGAGACTAACATCTACCCAAAGTTCATCTTCTGGTATGTCTCGAACTTCTCTGATGACAATGCTCTTAGTTGGTACGACATCAAGTTCCAAACCAAACCAAACTTGGCAGCACTACTTACCAATAAATTAAGATAACTTTTGCAAAAAGGTTTTGTCGTAATTTGTGATATCAAGATGAGTAGCACTATATTGTTTCCTAGCAGTAAGCTTTTGCCAGCTTCTTAGATTTGATCTGTATGAATACTTGATTAGTTCATTTTCATTTATAGCATTGTAGATGTTCGCCTCTGCTACTCGATTTCCATAACGGAACATCCAGTTTAGGTGGGCCAAACAGCCGGTAAGCTTAAGAATTGGTGGTAAGCTCTTGCAAGAACTTGCAAGCTTCTTGTGTTAAATTTCATTTATGTGCCTGTATTTGTTCTTGAATCCTTGTTCTTTTTGTGTACTTTATACGGAGGTTGCAGTAACTCACAACACTACAATTTTCTTTCCCTGTACTTTGTAACATATAGCTGTACATAGTTACTGTTTTTTGCGTTTTGATTAAAACGAGAACATAATTCTTATGATCTACAATGTCCATATAGTGTATCTCTTCTAGATGGAAAGGTGTGCGGAAGGGATTTGTACCAATTGACCGGGTAGCAATTGAACAGGAAGAGGCTTAGTAAGGTAATCTGTTGCTAACTAGAAGGATTGCAAAATTTTATGCTGTAGATTAATATAAGTTGTTTTGTGTTACTAGGATAAAATAGTAGAAGAGCACTAGAGGATGCTTGAAGGAATTGTAAAGCGGGATGAGAAGTGTCGCAAAAGAATCAATTCTGCTGGTATCGATTACGAGTGTCCAGCCCCTGTAAGTAACACTTGATGATGTTCATTTATTTAATAAATTGATCTTACTTCATCAGATTTGAATTAGCTCAGCAATTTGCCACATAATTGTAATTGTATTAAGACAATTTCAACTTTTTGTTGACTTGGAGCAAAAGGCATGCAATTGTAGTGCCCTAGAGCCAAATTTGCCATGTGTTACTGTGTAGGTCCTTGATATTTATAGTACTAGTTGTTTATTCTTATCTACATTTGCTTACTGAAATAATTTATGTATTGGCACCAAGGTTCGTCCCAGGCTTTGCTTAACCATATTTTGAGTTGTGCTTCAATTGTTTTTCGTTTCATGCCGTATGTGGCAGTTACTCTCTGGAGATAAGTTGTACCGAATAAACAGTTCATAATTGATCACTACATTAGCTCCATGTAATCTCATGTAAAAATGCAGCTCCATGACCCGCTTGAAAGAGAGGAGAAGGGTTGCCTCCCGTCTGTCTCATCCCATCCCCTTGTGCCAGCCATGAAAGAGAGGAGGGAGAGCAGAAAGGAGCGTGGTGGCAATGCGCCGATGCTGGCCGGTTGAGGCATGGTCGACGTGTCAGTCAAGGGGTCCCTGCATTTGTGATCTATGATGGTCGGCTCGCTGTGGCGGTCGGCCATGGAATAGTTGTGAGGGAGAGCACCCCTTTAGCGCCTCTCCGCATAGTTCTTCCTTCCCCTACCGCCGGTCAACAGTTCGAGATCCTTGTCCAAGGCCGGTGTGTACAGTTTCAGCCTCGTTCCCATGGATGGCAAAGTCTGTCTTGTCGTGATGCGTAGGTACACACATAGGCATACCAAAATCGTTATTGATTTATCCATACAGTTTCATGTCCAGATTGACATTTATTTGGGGGAAGTGCTGTTGATTTATTTTATTCAGCGCCATGAGTGTTCAGTGTTGATTTTGTGGGCAAGCGTTTTAGTGAGCTAGCAAGGGGGCGCAGTGGATCTGTCATCATTTTGTTTAAAATGGTTGAAAGATGTTCAACATTGGCTCTATATTTTCAAGGGCATGTGCTTCTCTGAAGATGCTTCGGCTGCATTTTTGTTTACCCATCATTCAGTGGAAAATCACTGATTCCTCACGGGATGCAGATGATGAGTACTCACATTTTTGGTCTTACAGATTTTGTCAGACTATGATGGGTGTACGACAATTTTTGTCTTACTGATTTCGTCCGGGAGATAATCAGACAAGACAGACACTTGACCCCCAACTAACCACATCTAGCTTAGCTTCACTAGCCGCCATTAACTAATCACTCACTCAACTCGTAGCTTGGTGTCATTCTGAATGATTCCATATCCGTTACGTAGATTCAACTGGATGCTCTTGCTTGATCCCTAAATTATGCCCTACTCCTACCAAATTATTAGCAACTATGTACTCGATTCATGGAATCTGTCGAGAAATGTATGCACCTTTTCCTTGCATATTTATACTAGGGGCATCATTTTGAAGTTAGTATTCATTTCGTGATACACTACACATTACCATTCATTCTGTGCTAGCAAAATATTTGTTTATATAGCTTGCTATCATCTAATTTAAGATTGAATTTCCTCAATGTAAATTCTCAAATATGCGGGCAGCATGGACCTCAAGATAGGTAAGCAAGAGAAGGACCAGTTCCTAATCATTCTGTTTGTTCTTCTTGGACTGTCGTTGTTACTTGCAGTTTGCCTCTGCTGCCATGTGGTAATGTGCAACCATCAAGGGCTTGCCGTGTTGACCCTCAAGAAGTAGTAGGTCGACGACAGGCAAGGCGTCCAGGAAGCCAGAGCACGGGAGAGCGATGCCGCTCAAAGGGTGAGGTTGCCAAATGGTGCGGTGACACTAGCTCGGTGGCCAAGCAGACTATATTCTGGACTATTTACAAATCATGGACTAAAATTGTCATGAATTATTCGACTTCTTTCTGGACACACATATTTCTTTTATACTCAAGTCTGATATGTCTTGTATTTATTCTATAGTTAAGTACAGTAGTTTCAGATTCTTTTACAAGTGCTTCATGATTTTACCCTGTGTGCAGAAATCTTCTAAGTTGCCGCTGAAGGAAGAAGACATGGGGTCGGAAAAATGTTAAGATTGACTTGATGTGTGGTAAGGAAAAGCCAGTCGAAAAGTTTTTGATGCTTGAACATTCACTACTCAGTTATTCTTTTAGGTACGCATAATCTTCCAAGTTATAATCAATTCCTTTTATTTGGGCACGCATAATGACCATTCCTCGGCATCAAGTTCTTCTGGTTAGTAATTAATACTCCCTTCCCATATGGCTTTGCATGATGGTTGTTCATTTTTTTGGGATAGCTTACCAGGCTTATGCCTTGAAAACTGAGCTACCTCCATGATTATGCTTCTGGTCTCAGTAGAATTGTTGTTTCGCCAAAATTCAGATGCGAAGAGGAGTTCCTGATACTAGATGAACATACCAGCCTACTTGCCTACAACCAAGGTAGAATTATCAGCGGGGACACCACAGTCAGAGCTGGTGACTGAAGAAAGCCTGCAGATAGCTACCATCAATGTCTTTTTTTTAGCCAAGATCTTGCACGTGACCGTTGTTTTCGAAGCCTTATCTGCAGTTGAGAATATAAGGCGAGAAGACGCAGGTGCACGATACATTGGATACTACAAAGTAGACATGTTTCTACAAACGACATGGCAGAATATCTATACCATAGTTGAAGCAAAGCACCCTATATCCATGAAAATAAATAGTATACGGATTCCGATGTCAAGGAAGAAAATGAGACAATAACATTTGATGAATACTCAAGTTCTTGGTAGAAATTAGGAGTGCTTATGAGGGGTGCTGCTATAAGGGGATGGCGGTAATCAGAAGAAATTTGCAATTTGGTGAAATAACTACCTCATAGAAGAGTTAATTGTTTTCGATGTAGGAAAAATCTGCAGGCTGGTTAAGCTTTGATGTATAAATAGTAGCACTTCGCTTTGTGTAAAAAAAGTTCTTCCTAAGGTTATTCAATGGGCTAAGTTTTCTAAACAGTGTTGACTTGATATTACAGTACTAAAATCTCGAGAATACTTGATGGACCAAGGCAAGTAGTGTTTGTAATGACTTGGTTTAAGATAGTCATTGCCATCAAATAATTTAAACTTGCAGATATTCCCGTTCATATCATGACATCCACAATAACCGAACTATCCTGCTTACAATGCTTCACACAAATAGATAAAAAAATTATAAGTTTTCTTATAAGAAACAGAAAAATTACACCACCATATGTGTGGAGTGTGCTGTAGTGCTCCACAAAAATATTTTTCCATGACTCCTGAAAACTTTTAAGGATAGAGCGAATTGCCCACAACAATTTCCATGAAATTCCTTCTATTGTGGTGGCAAGTATAATACTTAGTCCTGAAAATATTATTTTGTGCATAATCGAACACTTAAATAACTGATTGAGGGAATTTGAGAGGATGGAGAAGATGGGGGCACAATAGGGAAATGGATGGAGAGAGAGAAAGAAGAGAGTGGAGATGAGAGACAGGGTGAGAAAGAGGGTCTTTACATAAAAAAAGATCGACAATGATGGGTAAGCATGATTAGTACGAGGGTAAAGTATATATCATACAACCATTGTCATATACAAGGAGCCCGTAGCAACGCACGGGCGTTATACTAGTATTACTTTAATAAGAGTCGAAAAATACCATTTTGGGGAAAGTTTTCATATCCCAATCATGGTACGCATACTGTGCGTTGTGGCAATGTTGTAATATCAAAGTAGAAGGTGCGTGCATGATTAAGATATTGAGTACCTTATACATTTATTGAGTACCTTACTTTCTTTTTTATATACTCCACCATGAAATTTCATTTAAGGTCAATAAAACTGCCGACAAAAGTGGACATACAGGGCATATAATCTGCCAGCAATAAGTATTCCCGGCAGATGTGAACTGCCCTAGAAAGTGCCGACGGGAAAAGTCTTTCCCGGCAGTTACTGGAATTCCTGGCAGGTTTTCCGCCTGCGTCTCTTATACCATTCCTGGCAGATCAAACCTTCCAGGGCAGTTACAGTTTTCCCGGCAGAGAAACTGTCCTTAATTGCACTCCCAGAATAAAACTAAACTGGCTCCTGACGTAATGCATATTTCTTCCATGGGTCGAATTAGCAATACAATAATTGTTGATACATCCATTCAAACTAACGTATAGGACACAAGGAAGCTGAACAAATCTGAAGCAGATTGATAATTATATACTTCACATTTGTACATTACAAATTCATTCACTATGATTTGGCATACAGACATCAAATTGTCATCATATTTGTTTATATCACCACAATCTAAAAAATCACAAAATAAGAGGCATCCATTGTCTTCCAAATGTGCAACTTGTACGGTTGAGAAAGGTCCTTCGAATAGAGCATCATTCCTCCAGCAATACAGTAAACCTGAAAAGGAAAAAATAAACTCAATTCACATTAATTGTCCACCTCAAGCAGAGCCTAAAGTTAAAGCATACATAACGACTAATAAAGCAAGTGAAGAGCAGTTCGTACACATGTTGCTGAAATCAAGAATTTGGTGTGACGACAGTAGTACAGATTCATCAAATTCATTCTTCACATTGTATTAAATCTACTGGTGTATGTACATAAAGAAGACACGGTTATACTTACTGTCTTTAACTAATGCTAAGACTATTTGAAGTAAAGTTCAGATGCAGCTGTAATCTAGGATTTGGTATAACTACATCTTGAATAATTAGAAAGTCATTTATGTAATTGCAGTTGTAATTCAGGATTCAATAAAATAAAATTAAACTAAAGAAGGATTTATGATGCATTTTACCATAAATGTGCTTGTATATAATATATTTTTGTCGTTGGCAGGATCATATTAGACCAGTTTAAGTAAATTGCCTCTCCAGACATACATCTTATTTGCAGTTTTACATTTCTGACAATCATCACAAGATGGATAGAAGTCAGAATATCATATGACATGCTTGCCCATTAAAAAACTAAAATAAAATCATGTGTCAGTACGAGCAATAATGAATATGCTACTGATAACCTGTTTTTATAACATGTACAGTCCAGAAGATGCTACAAGTTCTCTGCTAACTGAAAGTTTACAAAGAATATAACACTTGAAGGACCATCTCAAAGTGCGTCATCATATACTATGATAAAGACAACATTACCGTAAAAATAAAGAAAATAACCGATATACCGTGAGATTAGTAGTTAAATCCATTTACCTAAAACAAGTAAAAAATTAAGAAGAACGCCTGACTAAGAAGGCACTACAACACCAACCCCTGTCCGGCAATGCATACATGTGAAATAGCAATTAGTACCTAAATAGATGGTCTGCAGACCCAAACTAACACAAGAAAGAGTAAGTACTGTAGTATGTCTTCACTAGATCCAATAAAAAGTCAATATAGAACTTACAAAGATTATTCTAGCAATAGCAACCTGAGGCAGTACTACATGCTCCTCACAGCCCCGGCGGGTGCTGGCAGGAGGATGCACATGATGGTGTTCATTTTGACACTGCAGCCCAACATGCCCGTCCACGGCGGCATCACAATTAAGGGACAGTGGGCAGGCACCATGTCTCCTGAGTGGGGGAGCAACCTACATAATCCACCTACTTGTGAGCCTAATTAAAATGACCAGCTCTGTTACTTCCATGATAGTGGCTGAAATGTCAGATATACAAGCAAGGAAATCATTTACTTGTGAACATTCTGAATGAAAAGCAGAACGTGAAACATTTTTGCCTTCGCTGAAAACAAAAATTAGAACAAAGATGATAGTTTTACTCAAATAGCAACTCACCATTTTCCTTTGGTGGTGGGCCAAGGAAGCAGTCCCTTGACAGTGACCCCCCGATCAAATTCGCTTCAGCTCGCTGCAAGCACAATTTTTTTTTCTTTCCATTTGGAGTGCTTTGGACTCAGTAAATGTTTTTCTATAAATATCAGAGTGCTAAGTATAAGCCTATTAGGAGAAAAAATGAATTTTATGGCACGTGTATTCTGGCCAATTTGTTCACAAACATGTAAATTTTGGGAGAAAAAGGCAGCTACACCCGCCAACCACAAAATACTAACCAACCTCCACAACTAAGAAACTATAACAATGAATACATGTTACATGCCGCTACATCTGCATCACATCATTAAAAGCATCATCACTTTTGTAATAGTAAGATACAAGCACTATATGTATATCAGGTTCATAATAACAAAATACACAACCCAGTCTAAGTAGCATGCATGTTATCTGTTCTTTACCTCTTATTCGAGAAAGTATCATGTTATGTGTACTAATCACATCTATCCATCACTCTTATTCCAGAACTTACCATGTTAAATGTAGATAATTTAATAAGACCACGTACTTTTAGGGAGGGAGACGAACAACAAAATCATCTATCCAAACACCAGATATGATGTGCAGTGTTACAAGCTCACAACTATATATCTTACCTATGCAATCAAAGGAGCAAGATATCTCACAAACACACCATGGCATTAAGTTTTACTAAAGAACTGCATTTGAAAGCAAAATCTTTATGCTAGCTAACTCAAACTCAATTGACACAATGTCATTTAGCCACATCGGCATTTGCCACTACCAGCTTCTCTAGTCAAGAGCAAACTTGAGCCATGCATTTCTGAACAACTAAGAACAACATACCCACAAAACTTGTAGAGGCTGCATGTATAGCATGAAGGGACATATAGATGTAGAATTGTAAACAAAATATCTGAACAACAGCTAGAATGATTATTTGTGCCAAGGCAACAACGCTAGAATCAAAAGGGCTTTTTTACTGCAGAAATTCTAAACAACACATATGAATTTGACTGACTTAGCTATAGCTGCAGTTGGGATTTGATCTTAACAAGAGGGAAATAGAGGCTACAACAGAACATATTTAGTGCTCCCTCCGTTTCTAAACATAAACCCTTTTAGAGATTTCAATAAGAACTACATATAGATGTATATAGACGCATTTGAGAGTGTAGATTCACTCATTTTATTCCGTATGTACTCCCTCTGTTCCTAAGAAAATCAGAGGCTTATATTTAGAACGGAGGGAGTACATAGTTATCATGCAGAAAAACTCTGGACAATAAACTTTATTCCTAAGAAGAACACAGGAAAGAAAAGGTATATGAAGAGGGAGCAGCAGCATATGGACACATACTAAGGAAAGCAGAGGAACAGAGAGGTGGTGTGCGCTATGCGCCGGACCTGCAGGCTTGCCAGCGATGGCGAGGACACACCATTGGCAACGGAGACGTGAAGGGCAGGTAGAGGGCACCAAAGACAAGGCTCGGCCCGCCAGCGTGGCCGCCATGGTGAACGAACCTGCTGATGCCGGCATCGATTGCGAGCTCTGGATGGAGGCGGGATCGACACGCAGGTCGCGTCCGAACTCGCCGCTCACCTACGACGGTTCCCTCAGCCGGCCTACATCGTGAGCATCGCGACTGTAGCGGCAGCGACAGGGGCGACTTGGGGAAGCGGCGGGGACGGAGACGGATCGGGAAAATGGATCCGACGGTGGATGGATCCAGGGTCGCTTGCTCGAGTCCCTCCTAAATCCCTACCAAATCAGTCTCGGGACTTGATTTGGGCAAGGACGGAGACTTGGTCGAGCCAGGGACGGATTTGGGAGGGGGCGGCGCCGGTGTGGGTGGCAGCGTGGCGCCGTGGGATGAGATCTGGGAGGCGAGGGCGCGAGGCGGAGGTGGGGAAGGTGGGCGTGATTGGAACAATTGGATAACCTCGCCAAAAAAACGAGTGGATAAAGTAGGGGGTGGACGTGAGGAAACCCGCGGCGCGAAATTTTAGAAGTCTCGCGAGCACGCATTTCGGACCCGCTGTCTCGAGTCGGCGGCAGATTTTCTGCCCTGCCAACCATTGCCGGCAGATCTTCTGACCTAGGAAATGAATAGTTATCCCGGCAGATAGGCTGACCTCGTTGCAATAGTTGTCCCGGCATATACTTTGCCCTAAATTATTTTACCCGGCAGTTAGTGCATTCCCGGCAGATTCTTTGCCCTCTATATTATATTTTTCCTGGCAGTTAATTGCCCTTAGAGTCATGTCGTGGTGTAGTATAGTTGATATGCTGATGGCTTCACTACAAATTACTGGAATTTTGTGGGCACTACTAATGATAATATCATTCTTTCCGCGAGTTGCGGATACAATATTGAAGGTTGCAAGTCTGCTAATCGGCCGCCTACCCAATTTCCGTTATACTACACCATGGCAAAACTTTAGGGGCAATCAACTGCCGGGAAAGGTTAAGAATCCAGGTCACTTACACTGCCGGAAAAGATTTATCTGCCAGGAAAAAAATATAGGGCATGCTATCTGCCGGCAATAGTTAACCTATAAGGTCCATCTGTCGGCATCTTTTGCGTCAGCCCATCTGCCCTGAAAAGTAAACAAGGGCGGAATCATTGCCGTCATACACGTTGGCGGGCCTGAAAATTTCAGCCCAGAAAGCGCGCGAGGCAGCCACGGGAGACGCGAAACAATGGAAGTCACTGGAAGCGCCACGTCTATCTCAAAAAAAAAATGGAAGCGCCACGCAGCCCTAATTTATTCCCCGTTCCCCGCATCCAGTCCCACCTTTTCTTCCCTCAGCCACCGCACTCACCATCCCCATCGCCGTCGAACTACAAGAGCAGCACCGCCGCATCCCAGTGTCGTCGCCCCGGATCCCGCAGCCACGCCGCCGCCGAGTGTCGTCGCCCCATCCTTTCATCCACACCGCCCCGTCCAGCATCGCCCCACAAATCAATCACCCATGCCGTCGCCCCCGCATCCCCCACGCACGCCGCCGTCTTCGCATCACCCATCCACGCTGCCATTGGAGGTCAGCGGCGATTTTGGAGGCGACCTCCGCGAACCGCCTAGCGATTTGGCCTCCGTCCACAGCACACAGTCTACGTTGGCGTTGGCAGGTTCGTTCACCATGGCGGTTGCGCTGGTGGGGTGAGCCTGGCCTTCTGTGCCCTCTACCCACCGTTCAACTCTCGTTGCCTATGGTGTGGCCCCGCCATCGCGGGTAGGCCTGCAGGTCCGGCGCCCACCACCTCTCTATTCTTCTGTTTTCCTCACCATGTGTCCGTACGCTGCTCCCTCTTCTACCTTTTCGTTCCTCTGTTCTGCTAAATATGTTCTGTTTTAGTCTCTCTTTCCCTCTTGTTAAAATCAAATCCTCGCTGCAGCTATAGCTTAATCAATCAAATTTATATGTCCTGTTTAGAATTTCTGCAGTGAAAAAAGTCCTCTTAATTCTGGAGTCGTTGCCTTAGAACAAATAATAATTCTAGTTGTTGTTCAGATATTTTGTTTGCAATTCTGCATATACAGGGAGCCAATAGATGTGACTGAATATGGGCTTTTGTGGGTGTGCTGTTCTTGGTTGTTCAGAAATGCATGGCACAAGTTTGCTCTGTTTAGAAGGTTTGCAATTCTGCATATACACGGAGCCAATAGATGTGACTGAATATGGGCTTTTGTGGGTCTGCTGTTTTTGGTTGTTCAGAAATGCATAGCTCAAGTTTGCTCTGAGTAGAAGCTAGTGCTTGCAAATGCCGATGTGGCCAAATGACATTGTGTCGATAGAGTTTGAGTCAGCTAGTAGCAATCTAGCATAAATATTTTGCTCCCAAATGTAGTTCTTTAGTTATACTTAATACCACGTTTTGTGCCCTGGTGTGTTCTTGCTGCTTTCATTGCGTACGTAAGATGGTCGAGTACTTGTAAAACTGCATGTCATATCTGATGTTTGGATATATGATTTTGTTGTTCACCCCCTCCCTGAAAGTACATGATCTCATTAAATTATCTACATTTAGCATGACAAGATCTGGACTATATGTTCTAGAATAAGTGCTAATGAACAGATAACATGTATGCTTCTTAGACTGGCTTGTATATTTTGCTATTATGATCCTGATATACATGACTCGTAAGTGCTTGTATCTTGCTATTATCAAAGTGATATGCCTTTTAATGATGTGATGCAGTTGTAGTGGCGTGTAATATGTATTCATTGTAATATTTTCTAAGTTGTGGAGATTGGTTAGTATTTTGTGGTGGATGGCTGTAGCTGGCTTTTTCTCCTAAAATTTACATGTGGGTGTACAAATTGACCAGAATACACATGCGATAAATTCACCTTTTCTCCTAACAGTCTTATACTTAGCACTCCAATCTTTGTAGAAAAAACCTTACTGGGTGCATAGCTGTCCAGATGCATGGTGAATGATGGCTGAGATATGGTGCAACACAGAATGGAAAGAAAATTCTTGTGCTTGCAGGGAGCGGAAGTGGATGTTATTGGGTCACCGTCAAGAGAGTGTTTTTTTGTCGCTCACTGCCAAACGAAAATGGTGGGTTGCTACATGATTAAAACTATCATCTTTGTTCTTAAATTTTTCCAGAAAAAGCAAAAATGCTCCAGATTCTGCTCTTCATTCAGAATATTCACAAGTAAATGATTTTCTTGCTTGTATACAAGACATTTCAGCCACTATCATTGAAGTAACAAAGCTGGTCATTTTAATTAGGCTCACAAGCAGCTGAATTATGTAGATCGCTCCCCACTCAGGGGACACTACTAGGAAAAGGGTTACAGATGAAATTGACACTAATAGCGCACCAGAGAAGTGGTGCGCCACTACTATATACTAATGGCGCACCATGTGGTGATGCGCCATTAGTGTGGATGACACTAATGGCGCACCAGACACAAGGTGCGCCACTAGTAACAATTTTTTTTTTCCAAACATACTAATGGCGCATCCAGGCAAAGTGCGTCATTACTAGTTCTAACTAGTAATGGCGCACCAGCCACAGAGTGCGCCAGTACTGTATTTTTTTTTATTCATTTTTTTGCAAAACTACTAATGGCGCACCGTGGCAAAGTGCGCCATTAGTATATATATGTACTTTTTTTTTACTTTTTTGCAAAACTACTAATGGCGCACGGCCAGCAGGTGCGTCATTAGTATGTTGTGTTACTAATGGCGCATGGCTGTGTGGTGCGCCATTAGTAACCTGGGACCAGCTAGATATTTTGGACAGCCACACCTACACACTCACTTTCCCCACTTCATTCCCTCCACCTCCTTCTCCAAGCTTGTCGGCTGCCTCCTCCTCCTCACCTCATTTGCACCATAGATTCATCAAAATTAAGTGGTGAAATTACCTTTTTTTGATAGGTAAGTAAGGGGAAAGCTATCTTCATGTTGTAGATCTACTTTTTTTCTCCCTAGCTCGCTCCAACAACGTGCACATGCACTTTTTGTGGCCTAGCTAGATCTATGTATGTTCGTGGTGTTGCATATGTTTGTGGTGTTGCATATATGTTTGTGTTTGCAGGTACCGGTATTTGAAATGCGATAGTTGCCAATATTTTGCCGGAATGTTGATTCATTTCCGTTTCGGCGAGAATTTTAGCACTATGCATTCTTTTTGGTCCTATTTTTAGGGAAAGTCATGCCAAAATTTTTCTTGGTTCTAAAATATCGTTTTGCTCTACCCCGCAGGCGACCATGGTCCGCACGATGACCGAAGGCATCGTGAATAGGTTTTTGAGCTCCGCGAAGGCCGAGATGCTTCAAAAGAACGAGACGGAGATAAGATGTCCGTGTCGAAGATGCAAGCTGAAGAGCCTTATTGCGGACCCGGATTCCGGGCAGGTGCGGGACCACCTGCTCTTGCGTGGTTTCATGGATGGCTATCGGTGGCAAGGTGATGAAGATGACTATGAAGTCGTCCATGGGGGCCGGGCAAGAAATGAGGAAGGGCAGCAAGACAACCACCGCGGCTCGGGCGGGCGAGAAGACGAAGAATCTCCAGGACATGATCACGACGGTGATGCTGTACACAGTCATCATGTAGAAGATGCCGGACATGATGATGAGGAAGATGCCGGAGCAGACGAAGGGCATGATCATGAAGATGAAGATGCCGGCGGAGCAGACGACGATGGACCATCGATGGGCTGGGTGCAGGACCCTCATATTCAAGAGCTGCTTCTCAAGCAGACGGATAACGCAAGAGCTGCCGCCCGAGAGAAAGCCAAGCTGGATCAACTGGAGATAGACGCGGTTACTCCATTGTATGAAGGATGCAGACCCGAGGATACCCGCCTGAAAGTAACGCTCATGGCTCTGGAGATGAAGGTAAAACACAAAATGACCGACGCATGCTTCGACGAGAACATGTCATTCTGGCACGAACGTCTTCCCAAGGGGAACAAGTGCCCGACCAGATTCGAGGAGGCGAAGAAAGTCGTGTGTCCTCTGGATTTACCGCACGTGAAATACCATGTGTGCATGAACAATTGCATCATTTATCGGGGCGAGCACGCGGAGTCTACCATATGTCCGGTGTGCGGCGTCACTCGATACAAGAAGAGAAAGAAAGCTCCTCGAAAAGTGGTGTGGTACTTTCCGATCACTCCTCGTCTGCAGCGGTATTTCGCGGACCCTAAGGTAGCAAAGCTCCTGTGTTGGCACGCGGATAGGGAGGAGAAGAAGCGAGAAGATGACACAAATGATCCGGAGATAAATAAAAAAGACAAGATGCTGAGTCACCCTAAGGATGGGAGCCAGTGGCAAGCGTTGAACTACGAACACCCAGAATTTGGGAAGGATCCAAGGAACATCGTGCTGGGCGCGAGCATCGATGGAGTCAATCCGTTTGGCAGCCAGAGAAGCACACATAGCACCTGGCCTGTGTTTGTGTGGATGTACAACCTTCCCCCCTGGTTGTGCATGAAGAGGAAGTACATTCACATGAGTATGCTAATTGAAGGGCCGAAACAACCAGGGAACGACATCAATCTGTATCTGGGGCTGCTGAAAGAGGAGCTAGACACGCTGTGGAAAATGCCAGCCAATACGTGGGATGCCGCAGAGAAAGAATATTTCCCTATGAGAGCCGCACTGCTCACGACGGTGCACGACTATCTCGGTTACGGATATCTCGCGGGGCAGGTGGTCCACGGATTTTCTGGATGCGTCAGGTGCATGGATGACACAACGTATCTCCAGCTAGATAGAGATCCCGGGTCTTCGAAAACCGTGTTCATGGGACATCGAAGGTGGCTTCGCGACGATGACCCTTGGAGGAAACGCAAGGATCTGTTCGATGGTGAAACCGAACTCCGAAGACGCCACCCACAGTGTTCAACCGGGCAGTGATGACCCGTGGGCGGCGAGTTGGTCGATGTCGCCAAGGGCAGAATCGTTCAACCGGGCAACCCCGTGTTCCACGGTAATCCGATGCCACCCACAGTGTATAGGGTTGAAGTGGTTCGGGTGCTGCCAGGCTGCGACGAGCTGTTACCTCCGATTCGACCCGCTGGGGCCGACGAAGAAGATGAGATGACCCTCAGCGCCTGCGTAAGCTGGCCCCTGCTTTGGCCGAAGAGCCAGATTCGTTTGGGGGCGGGGGACACCACCCCACAGACAAGACCGCCAGTCGTGCCGGCGCCAAGCCATGGCAAGAACCCCGCAATGCTACCAGACATGCCGGACATCCCTATGGCACAGGATCCGGACATGCATATGGCACAGGATCCGGACGACGACGACAACGACGACGGTACATTTACCAACGTCGATAAGTACTTTGCCGAACATGGGTACGGTGACGAGTTCTGCGGGCCTCCTTCTCAAGAACCCAACCAAGACGACCGCGATCTAGCTGGTATGACGGAGAAACCCAGTTGCAACAGGCGTCGTCTGGCGTTCAGTTCTCAGGAGACGCCTCCAGCTGCCGCCTTCACCGAGCCTCAGATAGCTGAGGTGTGAAATATTATCAGCCCCAACACGCTCAAGAAGGCGGTCTGTGAGCAGAACTCGGTCCCATTACAGCAGATCAAGAAGAAGAGCCGGAAATGAAAGACTAAAAAGGGCACCGATGCGAGCCAGCCGGCACCGAGTACGATCCGTGCTCAGGACGGGCCACCTTCACCTAAGGATATCTCGAGGAGGGTGCATGTAGCGGGTAGGGCGATGCTACCGACAAATATGCTCAATGCTGCAACCGGTGCTATGCGGAGTCTGCACGACAGTGTTCTTTCTTTGGAGAAGCGGCGTCTCAGAGAGAATGATGTGGCATACCCGGTTTTCGTGGCCAAGGTGCCAGAGGGCAAGGGCTTTGTGGATGGCGACATCGGGGGTACGATCGTGCTGCGGTTTGATGACATCTTTGCTATGTTTAACCTTCATCCGCTGCACTACACCTTCGTTCGGCTGTTTTCGCTGAGTATGGAGATGCGGATCATTAGAGACAAGACCCCGGACATCGTGATAGTCGACCCCTTCTACATGCGTGCCAAGCTCTTGAGCAGCGCTGGGGACCGCCAAGTCGCGAGTTCACACCTCGAAGGCGTCATTCTGGCAAATCCAGATAAGGATAACTTCCTTGTGGCTTACTTTCCCGAGTAAGTCATCCCTTAACCGCCCCGTAACATATGATTTCTTAGATTTCGATCGTTCTTTTTTTTCTAACATTCCGTGTTCTGTGCAGTGACACACATTGCACACTCATCCTCTTAAGCCCGAAATATTCCATGGCCACGTATTTCGACCCGAACCGTGACTCCAAGATAGACTACAGAAATATCAAGAAAGTTCTTGATGATGTTCTCCCCGGCTACGCCAAATCTGGAGGCACCTTCACCAGGGCAGTTCGTAAGTACGGCAAGCACGTGTTCGCCCACAATACGACGTTCTGCTGCGTCAAGCAGCCGCCTGGCGGTCAGAAGGATGCCTACTACGCCCTCCATCACATGCGGGCGATCGTAAGGGACCATCATCACCTTCTGCTACCAGATAATCTCAAAGATTGGGCCGCGAGCTTGTCGGCAATCCAGGACGCGGACATCAGACAAGAATTCTTTCGCATCCAGTCAGAGTTTGCCGACATCATCCATCAAGATGTCCTTCATACCTCAGGGCAGTTCTTCCTCAGATATCAACCGTCCAACAGTGAGATAGACGGAACGCTACAAATGCAGGCTGACAACGCCCGCGATTTCATGACCATCACGACAGACGGCGGCTTCATCCACGCTCCTGTCCCATGAGTCGAGTCGAAAGTAGTGATGTGTAGTTCTGAAACATTGATTGGCTCATGTTGTAATTAAACTTTAATGAATTGTATGTCTCTTTGGTTTGGACAGTCGTTCAACTTAGATGTAATCGATGCTATTTATTAGTAGGACCATGAATCATGCTATTAATGTCTTGCTTTTCTCTTCCGATCCTTTTGTTGCATATTTATATATTGCTTATGTATTGTCTGTTGTTTGGCTTGTGCATAGAGATGCCGTCGTATGTCGTGTACAAGGGTAAGGTTCCCGGAGTCTACGACGACTGGGAGGAGTGTCGGAGACAGGTTCACCGTTTCAGCGGTAACAGTTACAAAGGGTACACCACTAGGGCGGAGGCGGAATCTAGATACGCCCGCTATCTAGCGGGAGAGAGGAGGGAGCGTTGGAGGAACCGGATGAAGACCAGTTTCATCGCGATGATGCTCATCGTGATGACCGCAGCTCTCTTCTATGTGATGGTAGTTTAGATGATCGATATCGACTTGTAATGTGAAGACAAACTCGATACTCGCGGTCTCGAGACTTGTAATGTTTTATCTTTGTTCGGTCTTTTGAATTCGGAGACTAATATGATGAATTGTATTCGGAGACTAATCTTCTATTGTATTCGATGAATCTGCTGTTGCTGTGTGCTGCTGTCTATATTCTGTCCAATAATATATTTTGTAACCTGTGCAAAAATCAGAAAAGTAAAAAAAAAACCTAATATTCATACTAATGACGCATCACCTCAAGGTGCGCCATTAGTATGCCAAAGAATACTAATGGCGCATCACTACAGAGTGCGCCATTAGTATGCCAAAGGATACTAATGGCGCATCACCCCGCAGTGCGCCATTAGTATGCCAAAGCACATGGTTAAATATGGCCCCCTGGGAGGCATACTAATGGCGCATGGTGTTCTATACTAATGGCGCACTGCGTGGTGCGCCATTAGTAAAAAATACTAGTGGCGTGATACTAATGGCGCACCAGTAGTGCGCCATTAATAGGCAAAACTGGTGCGCCATTAGTAGGCCTTTTCCTAGTAGTGGGACACGATGCCGGTCCACTGTCCCTTGATTGTGATGCCGCCGTGGACGCGCATATCGGGCTGCACTGTTAAGATGGACACCAAGATTGGCTTCCTCTCGCCAGTGCACACTGGGGCTGTGAGGAGCATGAAGTATTGCTGCCTCATGTTGCTATTGCAAGAGTAATCTTTGTAAGTTCTATATTGACTTTTTATAAGAAAGGATTACTATTGCAGTACAATTGTTCGAGGTGGTGTAGTATCTTGGCACCTCGTTAGGATTAACATGATATGACATTTATTGTCTCTCTAATGAATACATACTATAGTACTTGCTCTTCCTAGTGTTAGTTTGGGTTTGCAGACCCTCTATCCTCGTACTCTGTTTACATGACTGTTGTCTTGAAAAATATGGAATTTTTTAATGTGAAGAAGCATTAGTGCATTTTAGGGCTCGACGAGTTGTGTGGCCTTAGAAAAAATTGGCCTCCTCGCGTGGGTGTGTTGCTTGCTTTCTTATGTGTATTTCTGCAAGACGAAGGTTTGGTGACTGATCTGATTGGTACGTGCAAGCTATCCTGGGACATGTGGAGGATTTATTGTTGTTCATAGAACATGTTTGGTATGTGTATGTTGTCCTTGTGTCCATATATTCTTCACAGGAATAATTGTTGTATTATTCTGACTAGCTCTTGCTTTCAGGTGGTTGTCAAAATACACTATGGAACATAAATACTTTTGAGATGTTGTAATTAATTGCTTATTTTTTTCAGGTTACTGTATACTGCTCTTGCACTCATAAGTTTATGGACGTGTGTTTTGTCAGCTAAATGGATCTATTGCTAGAATCTAAGGAAGTTTTTGGACATTTTAATATCTATCTGATGAAATAGCACTCTAGGATGGATCAGTTTCGAACTGAAACCAGATGTTGTATTTAGTGATGTTACATTTGTAGGACATATGCCCATACATGTATGTATGCATGATGGATGTTGTCCTTTCGGCTGTGAGCTAGTACTGGACTTGTGAACCTACAAATGTATATCTATTTATGTATGCCGTGATGTAGTACCGGACCTGTGAACCTACAGATGTATACCTATGTATTGTTGAGATATATTATGATACAACTTTAATTACTCTACGTGTGTGAAATTCCATGTATACACTATTCTAGATTATGGTACAAAATCAAGTGGAGAGAAATGATAGGTTGAACTGGAAAGGGATATTTGTGCTGGCAGTGTACTTAAGGGCACAACTACTGTCGGGAATTCTTCTATCTGCCCTGGATTATCAGTTTGTCGGGAAACATCTATGTGCCGGGATTAGATCTAACTGCCGGCAAAGCTTCAGCCATGCAGGCCAGTGTAACTGCCGGGGTTTCTTCTAACTGCCGGGAATGGTCTTTCCCGACAGGACTTTCAAGGGCAGTTTGTAAATGCCGGCAAAAGTATCCCCGACAGATTTTCTGCCTCCATCGGCTAGTTTTCCCGGCAGATAAGGTGACTCCTAAGTTTTGTCATGGTGTAGTAGCTACCAGTTTAACTCATAAACCTAAAGTATGATTGTTGCCGGAGATAATGTTGTTGCTAAGAATTTGAAGGTACTTCATTTCTCCCATTTTTTCACCTGGCAAAATGTTCTCCCATTTATACACTGGCGAGGTATGTGCCTCTCCCTCTCCCACGCATGTCAACATGTAATGTTTTAAGAAGCTAACTCGGTGTAGCAGGAACATCATAATTTAGACATGATCCGTTGATCAATGCACTTTGGGCAATTTTCCTTCAAGAAAGCATGCATTCTAAGATCATGATTATTAGCAGGTATGAAGTTGCACTTTTGTCCAAGAATGTGCCTTGAACGCACTTCCAAGCTCCCAACCATCATCAATTGTAGTCTCAAATCAGATATTTTGGAATAAAATTTTATCTGAGAATGTGCAACAAAAGCATGTTGTTTGTATCGGTTGACCCTTGAATGCTCAATACTACTGCCTTGAGTAGCCTGTGAACCCTAAATTATTTCTTGAGAAAGTGAACATATTTGACCACATAGCTTTTTTTATATAAATTTGGATCATACTACTTATTGATCTCTGAGCTCTAATAATATTCATCCTTAATCTGTTTTTTGTGCAGACAGAGGACAAGAATGAAATGCTATCCAGGACTGTGTAGATACCAACATTGTATTAAGGGTTCGTGCTAGCAATTTTTCCTTCAGGAATAGATGATTAGACAGAAAGTAATGGTACCCATGACTGTACTATACTAACATTGGTAATTATGGGTTCATGCTAGCTATTTCTATTTTGAGGCTATTCCTTAGGAACATTTGATCATTCCTTTTTGTACCCATCTTCTGATTTCAATCATCGGACATTGTTGGTTCTTACAGGAAATATCTATAAATAGAAGATTTATCAAAAAAATTGAGTCCCCGATGCATACTAACTATAATACTACAACTACCTATTTATGCATGATAACAGTCTGGAAAACTGCTCCAAAATAACACTCAAAGAACCAAAAATAAGAGATCCATTCTGAATTCTAAAATCATCCTTCAAAGTATGCAGTAAGCTGCTTCCTTTATTATCTGATGAAACTCGGAGGACTTATCACGACGACTGCAACGATATACTAAAACCATCACACCAAAGGCGAGGATCCTTGATCTCCGCCGTAGCCGATGAAGCCAGTGTCGGAGTCGCCATCTTTTTCGCCAAGGATAGTCACAATGAAGAGAAGGTATAATAACAGAGTAATTATTGTAGACCAGATGTTTATCAATCCTGTCAACTAACCATAATCATCTGTCGACCTCATGTATGATCTTTGTCCGTCTAAGATGATTAAGAGTGTGTGTGAGTCGTGTGTGCACTTCGAAGTTGAGAGAAGTAGCAATTGTGTTGCTCATGAACTTCCTTCCCAGGCTAGAGTGTTGTATTTTTTAAACCTCGGTTGGCAGTGTGTGTGATAATGTGTATGGTGTGTATGCAAATCACTTTGTAAAGCTATGCAATATTTATAAATAAGCATAGGTTCAGTAAAAAAATTGGAGGTAGCATCTACTGTGTCCAGTTAAATATTCAAGGGGTTATCTCAAGAGATTTTGAACTTGTTTTATGATGCACATTATTAGATGGTATTTGATGTACTTGGAAAAGGCACACATCATTTGTTATTTGGGTGTTGAGAAACTACTTTTCTTGCCATTCATGGCTGCAGCCTAGATCTAAGCAACTAGCAATAGATTGAGAATATGTGAGAGCAGCTGCATTGTTTGGTATATTTTACCATGAGGATTGAACACCATCACTTAGTGGCACTTGAAATTCTGACCCTGAACATAACCTACTTAGTGGCACTTGAAATTCTGACCCTGAACATAACCTGATAGCAATGATATGCCGATCACATAGTCACTTTTTTAGAGGGTCATTTTTCGGACAAGCTATGCCTTCAACTCCCCCGTCCCATAATATAAGATCGTTCAAACCGAGCGGGACATTTCTTGCCAGAGCCCTCTCCTTTAAAACAGGATGAAGTCCACCTCACCTTCGCCACGAGGTCCTCTCTCCTTCATTCCCATGGAACGCCAAGGAGCAGACACCCGCCAAAACCCCTCCCCCCCCCACCCACCGCTCTCTGCCCTGATCCTCTCACGTGCCATTCCACCACCCGTCCCTGCATTGTTTGGTATATTTCATGTGTCGAGGATAAAGATGCAATGATTAACACAAGAACGATCTTATATTATGGGACAGAGGAAGTATGTGTTAATCATTGCATCTTTATCCTCGACACATGAAATATACCAAACAATGCAGGGACGGGTGGTGGAATGGCACGTGAGAGGATCAGGGCAGAGAGCGGTGGGTGGGGGGGGAGGGGTTTTGGCGGGTGTCTGCTCCTTGGCGTTCCATGGGAATGAAGGAGAGAGGACCTCGTGGCGAAGGTGAGGTGGACTTCATCCTGTTTTAAAGGAGAGGGCTCTGGCAAGAAATGTCCCGCTACGGCCGGAAACCGAGCGGGAAGGGGAGGGTCCAGCGAAAAAAGGGAAGGGTGCGCCGCGTAGTGATTTTTGCGTGTTGCGACTGCGTGTTGGAGATAACATTATGAATAGTCCGGACAATCATATGTTTGATGTCCGAATACGTCCGGATGTCCGGAAAAGAAATAAGTTCCGACCTTGAAGACGATCTTAAGCATTTGTCTAATTCAGTGGGACTCGAACCCGCGACCAGCGGCTGCTACACCCGCGCACCTAGCCAGTACGCCAAACTAACTTTAGTGGTAGGTTAGCAGCGCGCCGGTTAAAGAAAAGAACGGCAGTGGCAAAACATAAAAACAGCTAGCAAAAAGTTGTGCGTGAGTGGGACCAATCACATGACCTCCGGTGAGTTAACAACGTCCCTAGCCACTGTAGTTCTTTGATTTTTTTTTTGCCTAAAAATTGCAGCGAAAGATTTAAACTTTTTTAAGTTTTCACACATTTTTTGAAAAGAAGTGAACAATTTTTGGAATACTAAACTATTTTTGAATTTCTGGACAAATTTAAAAAAATGATTTTTTTTAAAATGAACTAATTTTGAAAAATGTAAACATTTTTTAAGATTCTAAACAGTTGTTGAAAAAAAAAAACCTTGAGTGAGTAAATTGGGCTAGCTCGTACTTCTCTCTATTACCTCCATCCATCATTATTAAGCCAGGTGCAGTGAGCACGTCCATTTTTTTGGGTCGTTCAATAAAAATGCTTGATTATTCTCTCTAGCAGATCGTTATAGAGCACCAGCCAATGCATGCGATGGGTTTTCTTTCCTCCAATTGGAGCATTGTATGCGGGCCCAATTATCCCACGTGGCAGCCAAAATATAATATTTACGTGAAAACTGCTTCTTCACGTGGTTACTGGCTACAGTTAGATGCATTTAATCTTCATGCAAGGTTGTCTCTTGACCGTAGAGTTTTGGCCCTCGAGCGCTTTAAATCCAGATGAAAGGGTTTGTTTACTTATCAAAATAAATAATCGCTTCTCATTTTCTTACACTAAATTTCATCAGTTTATATACGTTTGCAAGTTGTATGGAAAATCAATAAACCGCTCCATGAATCGATAGAGGGTGAGGATTGGGTCACGATTATCCCTAGAGAAACAAATACATAATTGTTTTGTTACAGATGAGCATGAAGGATTTAACTCACATTTCTCAAAAAGAAGAAATTAAGTCTCAATATTGTGGATGCTTTGTTCGCGGGATTGTCAGTGAACATGAGATAGACGGTATATTATGAGACTATGGGAGTATGATATAACTTAATATATAATTGCAATCCGACAATGTTTAACTTGGCCGTGTTGTATGTTCATCGACTGCACATTCACAACCTAGAGGGTTAATACATATGATTATAAGTTCAAATATAGTGGGGAGTGCCCTTAGGGCAATTGAGTGTGTCAGTTAAAACTACTTAATGAGTTGAATGTCAGTGCTTGCACATCCAATGTTCCCTAAATTTAAGTACATATCAATTTTCTCTCCCGTTGCAACGCACGGGCATATGTGCTAGTAGCAAAAAAAAGAATAATGAATGTTTACAATCCGAATCTTAAAGCCATCGATGGAGGGTGAGATTGTTGCCGGTATGCACCGCAAACGCTCCAGCCCGGCCCAGTTCCAACACAGTCCATCTACTACTATATCGTCCTTGTCTCAACAAAAAAAACTATATCGTTCAATATCCCAAAGAAGCTCCACACAGGCGGCGGCCGGTGCGCACGCCCTGCCGGCCAGCCAGCGGAGAGTAAGCACGTCCGGCACTTGCTCTGCCCTGGCAGTTCTCCACGAGAGTAAACACGTCCGGCACGTGCTCTGAAAACTCGCGGCGGCTCGAACTGGGTGAGGTACGACGCGCGCGTGTTCGTCGTTTTGCAGCTGCACGCCATGGCGACGCCGCCCTCGCTGGAATTGAGCGATCGCACGCGATCACCGTTTTACCGTGAGGCTGTGATCGATGTCTGTTGTGTACAGTACATGTTTAGTACCACATCGGCAACTCTTGCGGTAACACCCCACAGCATAACGGTATAAAGCAACAGCTTATTCAGCTAAAATACCATTGAGAAAACCTCGACAAGGTAAATACTATCTCCATGATTCAAAACAGCGGGCCCAGTTCATGGATTACGGAAACTAACCATAATGGCCCGTCGTCCTTGCAGGGGCGGCCTTTTTTTTTTGTCTGATTTTTTCTCCCACAACCTTGTCAACAGTCTCGCTTATGCTGAGGTTGCACAGGAAATTCAACACACTGCATATTACATTATGCAGCACCCAATTCCTTTTACGCATCTATGAACACAACACATTGTCCATTTCAAAAGAAAAAAACTAAATTATTCAAATCAAAGGCGCAGCTCGGCGCACACGCCCAGGTCCCCAAATAAGAACGTGTCAGCCTTCGCGTAGATGCTGATGCCCTCTTCATTGTCGCACCCGAAGTACATCTGCACGTCGTCCGAGAAGCTGCACCACGTTGACGAATTTCTAGGCTTCGGCTCCTGCCGATGGTGGTGGTGAGGGGGAACACGACGACGAAGACGGCAAGTTCGTGTTGCTCTGGGCGATTGCAGCAACGGGCCAAGCGCCGACGCAGCATGAGCGCTTGGAATTTGAAGATTTTAATTTTCAAATAATTCACTTGTTCCAAAAGGCCTCTTCCCACATATAACAGACTGACAATTTACTTTTCTAATAATTCAGTTGCTCCAAATTCAGTTTCTCAAGTTCAGCATGACTAAAAAGGGATCACAAGTATAGATGACAAATTCTTGACCTTAATATATGTGTCTTATGTGATGATCGAGTAGTGACTCCGTGAACTAGGCGTCGGACACATAGTTCATCACAGAAAACCAATGCAAATTAAATAGTTCAACAAATCAATACAAATCATATAGTTCAACAAATAAAAACTCATATTTCATCACACGTCGAGCTAGGCGTTGCCCTTGAGCCTCCAAAGATGCTCCACCAGATCCTGTTGCAGTTGTTGATGCACCAGTGGGTCTCGGATCTCCTGACGCATATTGAGGAAGACAGTTCAGGTTGCCGGTAGGTGGTGATCAATTTGGGCAAGAGGACCCTGCCTGTAATATGGTTCAGTGTCAAACACTGACTCTTCCTGCTCGCGCTCAATGATCATGTTGTGCAAGATGACACAACAAGTCATGACCTCCCGCATTTGATCTTTCGACCAGGTCGGAGCGGGGTACCGGACAACAGCAAATCGAGATTGGAGCACACCAAATGCCCGCTCGACATTCTTTCTGCAAGCCTCCTGACACTTGGCAAAGTGGGAGTTCTTGCCTCCTGGCACAGGGTTTGAGATAGTCTTCACAAATGTGGACCATCTCGGATAGATGCCATCTGCTAGGTAGTATCCCTTGTTGTAGTGCCACCCATTGACCTCGAAATTCACCGGAGGAGAATGACCTTCAACAAGCTTGGCAAAGACAGAGAAGCACTGCAATACGTTGATGTCATTGTGAGTTCCTGGCATACCAAAGAAGGAGTGCCAAATCCAGAGGTCGTGTGTGGTCACTGCCTCAAGTACCACACTGCAACCGCCTTTGGCGCCTTTGTACATCCCCTGCCAAGCAAATGGACAGTTTTTCCATTTCCAATGCATGCAGTCGATGTTTCCAAGCATCCCAGGAAATTCTCTTGCTGCATTCTGTGCTAGGATCCGAGCAATGTCTTCAGCATTGGGTGATCGCAAGTATTGAGGTCCAAACACTGCCACCACTGCCCTGCAGAACTTGTACAAACACTCAATGGTCGTGGACTCGGTCATGCGTCCATAGTCTTCCAGTGAATCACCAGGAGCTCCGTATGCAAGCATCCTCATAGCTATCGTGCACTTCTGGAGTGAGGTGAATCCAAGTGTACCGGTGCAATCATTCTTGCACTTGAAGTAGCTGTCGAACTCACGGATGGAATTCACAATCCTGAGGAAGAGCTTTCGGCTCATCCGATAATGACGCCGGAATACTTTCTCGCCGTGCAGTGGAGCGTCAGCGAAGTAGTCGGAGTAGAGCAAGCAATAGTCTTCCAGTCGATGCCTTTGCTTTGCCTTCAGCCGGCCCGGCGCCGAGCCACCTCGTCGCGGCTTTGCTTTGCTCGTGAACAGGACGACCAGAGCGGCGAGGACCATGAGATGCTCTTCGTCCTGAGCGTCGGCATCGGCTTCCTCCTCCATCAGCGCCGCAAACGCCTCCTCGTCATCCGAGTCCATCGCTGAGCAGACAAATCGCCGAACACCTTGCGGGCGTGGTAGGCGCGCAGCGGCCGGTATTCCCGCCCTGCGTGACCGGAGCGCCGGAAAGCTCGTCCAGGAGCGGGGGTGGAGGCTGCCGCGGCGAAACCCTCTCTTTTCCGGCGAGGGAATGGCCTATCTAGCGGCGGTGGGTGGGTAGGCGGCGGCGGAAGTCGGAGAGGGCTGGCGCGGGGTGGGGGGGTGGGGGCGGGGGGGGGGGGGGGGTTTGGCGGAACTGGTAGTCTTTGCAAAGATGCTTTTTCGTCTGACAGTGGTGGCCCAGGCGTGGTTTTCCCTTCCGCCGGAGTCCCTAAGCACCACCTAGCCCCAGTGCACTGGGTTCGGCCTGGTATCGCCGGGCTAAAAAATGGACCGAGCCGGCGGATTTCGACGTCCTGGGACGCGACTGGGGTTTTTTCGACGCTGGCGTGAAAAAACTCGCCCTGGGCCGTGTCGAGGGCGCGAGTGGAGATGCTCTAAATCGCAGACAAAAAGAGCAGACGCACACTTGAGATCAGCACGCATGAAGAGGCGGAACGAGATCCTCTGACTTACAAGAAAGTACTGCAGAGGGACGTCGTTGCCTGGAGGCCGTTCTTTTCGCATCCACCGACAGGAGGTGAATTCCGTGCAAACACAGCGCATGAGTCAGCTCGCAGGCGGCCGGCATGCCCAGCTCCTGGTCGTCGTCATTTGCACCATGCCATTCAGATTGCTCTCAACTAGCGCTCGTCTCATCCTGGTCGTGGCGCTCGTCCCCTACACCATCGAGAGACGAACACGAACAGCAACGCTGGAACATGACGATGTTGACGATGGCGTTGCCGTAGCATATTCATCCGGTGGCAAGTAAACGGTGATGAGGCCTCGGATGTTAGCTGTTGCCATGAGGCCTCAGAGCAAGACTCGTACTCTTCCTCAGGACGCGGCCAGCGCGCACTAGGGCGGCGAGACGATGCAGACGGCGACGGAGAGAAAGAGCGCGGCGACCCGAAGCCGGTCTCCTGCTCCTCCTCTTGCCGGTGTGCGGCAGTGGCGCAGAGGACGAGCGCGTTGACCTGGACAGCGTGGTGCAGCCGACCATGATCGTAGACCTGGGCATGCTGGCTGCCGGCGACCCGGCTCATGCGCTGTGTTTTCACGGGTCTCACCTCCTGCCGTCGGATGTGAAAAGAACGGCCTACACACATCAACGTCCCTCGACAGTAATTTCTTGTACGTCAGAGGATCTCGTTCCGAAAGAGGCAGAGCTCGGCGGCAATGGCGCTGCTGGAGTTGACCGCCAAATTGACCTAGTCATGTATCACGGTGGGGCCCATCTGTGTCGCATTCCGGCGAGCACCCTGCACACACTACGAAGCACATACTTCTCCTCCTCCTTGACCTCCCGCCACCGCCTCCAGCCCTCCACCACCGCAGCTCGTGTATCTCTCCTCTTCCTCCTCGTCGACCTCCGCCGGAGCTTGGACCACCCCGACCTCCCTCCCCGCCGTTGCATTGGGCTGCAGCCGGTCATACCACCCTGCCTGCATCGTGGGCATGACGGACGCGGGCAAGGCGGAATGTCCGTTGGCGGGGAGGCACAAAAGTGATGGGAGGAGAGGAGGCGCCAGGGTGGTTCATTTTTGGGAGAGAGATCTCGAAATGGG
This sequence comes from Thinopyrum elongatum, assembly GCA_011799875.1. NCBI lineage: Eukaryota > Viridiplantae > Streptophyta > Magnoliopsida > Poales > Poaceae > Thinopyrum > Thinopyrum elongatum. The sequence continues at coordinate 139,609,238 of CM022302.1, read as the reverse complement.
GACTGCAGGTCGTGGCTGGTGGGAGGTGAAGAACGTGCGGTTCTTTCGATCTGTTCCGCTAGTCTTGATTCTTGAACGTGGTTCTTTTTTTTTTCCAGCGTTTTTCTTCCATGTGGGATCGTACGTGTACGTCGGGAGGCGGTCGAACCATCATGACAACGACGACAAACCCCTCTTTAATAATGGAGAAAATCTTCCACATCAGTTTGTTTCTAAAAGTTTTAAGTACTTAACCTTTTATAGATGTAGCATTACTCTTCCGCATGTGTAGGTAGGAAAATTTGTGCCAGCCTCTCTGGCTCTCTCTATCCCATTCCGCCATATTGGGGGTTTTCCCCTTTTTTTAGACATTCCGCCGTATTGGGTGGTTTCCCAATTAATTTTTTTTAGACATTCCCGATTAGTTAATGGATACGGCCTAGCACCGCCCTGTCTATCACCACTCACCAGCCCGGCCCAGTTCAAACACAGTCCATCTACTACTATCGTTCAAGATCCCAAAGAAACTCCACACAAGGGGCGGCGGTCGGTGCGCCGGCGAGCGTTGGGCAGTGGCCACCGGCTCCGGCATAGTTCCCTGAGTGAGGTACAAGACTCGTACCGTACGACGCGCGCGTGCCCATCGTTTGGCAGCTGCACGCGACGGCGACGCCCTCGCTTGAATTGAGTGATCTCACGCGATCGCCGTTTTACCGCGAGTCCGTGAGGCTGCGATGTCTGTTGTGTACTCCGTAGATGTTTAGTACCACATCGCCAACTTTGGCCAACACCCCACAGCATAAAGCGTGGCGGTCGGGAGCCTGTTCCACCGTGCGGCAAGCACGGTATAAAGCAACAGCCTATTGAGCTAAAATCCTCTTGGTATAAGGCTCTGTTTGGTTCACAAGTCCCAGGATTTTTTTTTAGTCCTAACTAAAAAGTCGCTAGTCCCTATAAAGTTCCTACCTGTTTGGTTCCTGAGACTAAACATGGACTAACAGACCATGTTACAACTAAAAGTCTCAAAAAGACTCTCCCTCAGGGTCTTCTCTCATAAGTCCCAAATGCCCACTTTAAATCCCTATAAGTCCCTCATGTTTGATTTAGATGGGACTAAAAGGGACTTTTTTAAATCCCTACACCAATAAGTTCCGGTAAACAAACACCCCCTAAATCTCGACCAGGTAATTACTATCTCTATGATATGATTCAAAACACCGGCCCACTTGATGAATTATCCAAACTAACCCATGGAAGCCCGTCGTCCTTGCAGGGGCGGCCTTTTTTCTGGCCTGAATTTTTCTCCCACGACCTTCACAACAGTCCTTTGGATCAAAAGTAAATTTTTTTTTGCCTGAATTTTTCTCCCACGACCTTCACAACAGTCCTTTGGATCAAAAGTAAAAAAAAATTTGCCTGAATTTTTCTCCCACGACCTTCACAACAGTCCTTTGGATCAAAAGTATTTTTTTTTGCCTGAATTTTTCTCCCACGACCTTCACAACAGTCCTTTGGATCAATAGTAAATGCACCGGAAAGGTTTATCATGGTGCTGGATGGATCTGCGGCGGCTGCAGCAGTCATAAGAAATGATCACGGCGAAGCTGTCGCAGGAGGCTCTTGGCTACTGTCCAATTTGCTGAATGCTGCATTAGCTGAAGCAATTGCTATCCAAAAAGGTCTGGAGCTTGCTGACAACCTGGGATGCAAGAGAATCATTGTTGAATCGGATGCACCGGAAGTAGTCCAAGCCTATGGCGGGCATCCTTGCAAACTTTTTTTTTTCTTTTGAGGATGAGTAAAAACTCAAGGAGGGTGGTGGAGATCAGAGTACAGGGTATTGCATAGTTCCTCCCGAACCTGGCCAATCATAACAGCATCTCCTCTGGATACTTGACTTTGGCCGCAAGCTCATAGGCCACCTTGTTCTGCTCCCTTACGACACACTGAATCTGGACCTTTGAGAAGGACTGTAGCGCATGCTTGACTATCGCTGATAATGCTAAACCAAGCAGAAGCTGTTGAATCAGGAACATGCAGTCTGACTTCACAATCACAGAACCCCTGTACATGCAGGCTAGATGCTTAAGAGCATCTACAGCCAGGCGCCTCAAATCCTCCTCAAACATCTGGGCGGCCCGCCCGATCATTGTCCGGTTACGATTTTTTGAGCAAGACGGCCCCTCAATCGTCCCTCAAACGTCCGGACTGACCGGCACCCTCATATCCAGCCCAAATATGGGACGGATATGGGGCGCCCGGGTGCGCCCGCCACGTCGGACCCGGCCCATGCTGGCCCACCCGACCCCACGTAAAATCCTCCCCATCCGCTCGTCGGACCAAACCCTAGCCACTTCACTCCCCTCCCCTTCACTCCCCTCCGCCACCCAAGCTCGTCTCCGGCTCCTTTCTGGTCGTCTCCGGCATAACGGGCAGCGGATTCGAGTCCTTCACCTCCAGATCCGTCGACCCCGAGCTCATCCCACGCGGCCCCGAGGAGGAGATGGCCGTCCGGCTTGCGCTCCGCGCGCCCCGGGAGGAGGCCCGTGCACGGATGCGCTCGGACTCCATCCGTCGGGAATTCATTGCGTCCGCCCAAATGGCGCATGGATCCGGCGCTAGGCCGGCCAATAGCTGCCTCGCCGGAGGCTGTGCGATCCGTCTGGTGTCCGAACGTGCAACCCCTCCGGGCGCACCCGCGGGCGTTTGAGGGGTCGAATTTGCCAAGTTCGGTTGTAGATGATCTAACACCAACTAGTAGAGCTAGCGACATAGCCTCCTCCACGTCCCAAGTCCTTGCCAACATTTTTTTAGAAAGCCTTCAGGATTGGTTTAGTGAAATTTGATAAGGGATGCTAATAAAAAGGCGCACAATTTAGCTAGATTTTCTTATGATTTGGAATCCAATGTGTTTTGGGACGATGACTTCCTAGCTTCTTACTACTTACAGACATTGTTGATGATGTGATGCTTCTTTAAGTTTCAATAAAGTGCAGCGGCAATGGTCGTTCGGTGGTTCATGGACCTTGATACAATTTTTATTATGTTTGGGGTGTTTTATACTTTCGAAGAATTTTTATAATAGATCTGATCCTTTTCATAATAAATAAATAAATAATAAAGTGCGCCCAATAGCATTCCCTCCAAAAGGAAAAAAAAAGTTACATGTTGCATTATGCAACAGCCAATTCCCCTTTGCGCATCTATAGACACGACACAATGACCATTTAATATAAAAATTGAAATGTTCAAATCAAAGGCCCAACTCGAACTGGAAAATGGGCGTGGGGCACGCCCCCGGGTCCCCAAATAAGAACGTGTCAACCTCCGTGTAGTCGACATTGATGTCGTCGTCGTCGCAACCAAAGTATGTCTGCACGTCGTCCAGGAAGCTGCACCGTGCCGGTGAAGTGCCACTGATGTACTCAGGCTTCAGCTGTTGCTGGGTTGTTGGTGGTGGCGATGAGGGGGAACACGACGATGAAGACGGTGAGTCGGTGCTCCTCTCGGACGCTGACGCCACATGAGACGGCGGACTCACATGTGGTTGTCGATCGTTATCACGGAGGACGGTGACGTCGGGATCAATGGTGGGGGGCTGGCTCGTGCCGACGGGGAGTTGCTCTGGGTCGCCGGCCTGGCAGTGGCGGTGCCACTTGATGTAGCGATTGGCGTCGAAGTTGGTGACGGCGTTGAGGCCACGGTGCTCGATGGCGGCGATGTCGTACGCCATGGCTGCCTCCTCCTGCGTCGCTGGCACACGAAAAATGCATTTCTCAGTATGTGGTAACAAAATAAATCGTTTCACGCAAAGAAATCCCTATGAAATCACCGATAACTGGCAGACGCCACGATAGATCCGAGTTCCCGGTCAAATGACAAGTGCAAGGTTCCCAGCAGGGAGGCATGGAGAGGGATTGGTTGGAACGTTTTGGGCAGTGGATCAGACGTGTGCGTGGATGACTGCGTGTGGCGTGGCAAGCGCATCCCTTGCTGGAACCGTGCCAATATCTCCTGTCGCTTGTTTTTGCTCGTCGCCTGCGAGGCTAGCTGTGCTGATGGAGCTCGTGGTTGAGGAGCCACGAGTTCCTCTGCTCCATGGCTCCACCCACAAGGAGGGACCGTGCGGTGGGAAGCTTTTTTCATTTCGAGAAAAGTCATGGCGGTTTATGGATGTCCAAGTGTAGTTAGATCACGTTTAAGATTATTATAGATGAAAAAACAGATTTAAGATAACGAAATAGTTTTTTTTAGAAGAACCACGCATTTAGATTAAAACGGTGACAATACAAGACCCGAACACGCAGCTCACGCCTGGAAGCAACCAGCACAGCTGTCCTCGCACATCTGCAAGAAGAACCCTAGGAAAAAGAAGAACACAAAGAAACCCTCGAAGGTCCTTGACTGCAGAGGTCGTCGCCTTCAACGCCAACCACGCCTCCGTCGAGCACCACCTCCACATCTCCGTCGCAGCAGCTGAAGGAGAATCACCAGCAAACGTCGTCGCCATCGTTGGCTTTGAATACCGCATATATGCCCGTCGCGAAGGACGGAAACTAGATTCGGGTTCCAGCACATCGGCCGGGAAGACATCCCGGGCACCGCCGGCCAATCCTTCTTTGCTGCAAGAAGAAGGGAAAGCAGAAAACAAGCAGAGCCGGGGTCGGTGAAGAAGAGGCAGACCAGCAGGACGAAGACAGACTCCCAAAATTCCAGCGCTAAGGCACAGGACCACCCGCAGAGACGGAGCACCACCGGCACCTCGCACCCTGCGCATGCCGCCACGGCGACCAGCGCCACCCGCCAGAGCACCGCAGCACCACCTCCATAGATCCCACAGCAAGGCCAGGGAAAACCTCACCATGGCAGAGATAGATCGGGAGGACCAAAAGCTCCAGAGCAAAGTTGCCATCTCCGCCGCAGCAACCTCACCACGAGCACCAGATCCACGAGAAACCGCAGCCGGACGCCCGTCGGCTCCACCACCAGGGTCTCGCCGAGCAGGGGACAGAACGCCGGCACCATTATTCTCCCGCGGCACCGCCTCCCCTACGCCGCCGGCGCCGCCAAAACGACCTACCCTACTATCTACACACCGGAGCCCAAGGAACGGGGTTCCCCCGCTCTCCCGCCGCCGAAGCAGCTGACGGAGAGGGGAGGAACACCCGACCTGGCCGGCGGCGGATCGAGGGAACGCTGTCGCCTCCCTTTTCGCCTCAGACCACTGTAGCGAGGGGATAAGGGAGAGAACTGAGTGAAACAGACGATTCAGGCCGATAACGAAATAGTTGTAGTATGATGCAAGTGCTGACGGGTCACATGGTGTTGCATTTTATTTTTATTTTGCAGTTAACACAGGAAGGCGTTTACGGCTCTTGTCAAATCCATCTGCTTTGGCATTCAGAGGAACCGGGGGCCTACCTGTATAGCACTTGAGGACATACCTGGCATGTGTTCCTTTTCTTGTGATACATCTTATCCTCAAAAGAATTTGGATTTGGCCTTGAAAAACTTGCTACCTGAGTGGGCAGTGCTCCTACATACTCGTATTTCCTAAATGAATGCCAATGTTTCTCTTTTTACCAAAATTAAACATGTTCATAAGATAAGATTCAAAATTGGGTATGGTTTTAAAGTCACCTAGTTTAAACATAGAGAAGAAAATGTTTGCTTCCGAACTCGCCGAAATTCCTACATAAATCAATTCACTTTTCACTCTTTGCTTGAGTGCATAATGATGCCCATTTACCATAGTAACCAGCAAAGTTCTAGAGCAAGTGTAAAGTGTTTGTTCTCACATGCTATCCCGTAATCCAATTTTTTCCTTCCCCCATCACGAAAGCGGCGGCTACAGTGAAGAACAAATCCCCTCTAAACTCCACAGGTCAGCCCGTCGATTCACCTCCCCTACTGCGGACTATGAAACTTCATCTTCGGTCTTTCGGGCTCCGATCCTCCTCGAGTTTGTCAGTCAGGATGGAGTCGGAGCACCCTCGTAGATTCTTGTCGTCTCATTGGGGCAACGAGGTGTGGATTCCTCGTCGTGCGTGGGCGACCGCGAGATCTGGTGCCGGTTAGGTTGATGCAAAGGTTCAACAGCGACGATGGCGGCTCGAGGGTGCTAGTCCTTAGGGGAAAGTGCACGAAAATTTCGAGGTTGTGATCGACAAGGTCAGACCAGCTCCCGGTAGGGGAGCAGCACGTCAACGGTTCATTCTAACAACAATAGTGGTTGTTCACTTAGATGTAATTTTATTAAGTTTGCAGTGCTTTGTACTTCTGGTAAACTTTTTTTTAGAAAAGAATGATAATCCCCCAGTCACTTCTGATAAAGTTTTATAATCCTGTCTTGATTGCAAAATAAAATAAAAATGGTAAATTGTTTGTTTTAGAAAAATAGAATGAGTGCAGCATCACCAATTCTGTACTTCCCTCGTGTCTCAAAAGAGAAATGCCACAACCAGTCTAATAACGACACAAACAGGTAATTTTTGGTTGCCCATGCTGACTCGGGTAAAGAGAATATATCCCTCCACAACACGTCAGTTTACTCAACAATTCCTATCATATTCCACTCATCCATCCATAAAAGTTGTGTCTTCACTCTTAAGAAAGGATCAGTAACTTACCATACGTGCCTAGGTAGAGATACTTGTTGCCAAACACACGCCCAATCCTAGCCTCCCATTTGCCGTTGTGGTGATGCCTGCAAAAACATCTCTGAATTTCACCGACATACATACGCCAGAGTTTTTCTTGCAAGAATCTGAAAATGTTCAGTAAGAAATCTTGCAATGCAAGATCAGCTCTACCTTGCGACGCCTCTGTACTTGGACACCCCTCTTGAGAAACCGGTGCTTTTCCTGCATAAAAAGGCGATGAACAAACAATATGTAATCATCTCAAATCGTTAAGGTCAGTATAAATCTTTTTTGCCACGCCGTCTGATCTGATAACAGGCAGAACCACTCGTCAAAATTTGAAGTTATTTGTGTACCTCCCGAGCGAGCCGATGTACTCTTCCCTGGACTGCTCCTCCATTTCTTTCAGCTCTTGGTCGTAGTTAGACAGCTGCAAAATGTTCGTCAGAATCCAATTAACAAGTCAAGTACGTGTGCACATTCTGCTAGCTCTAGGCATGCCGCCGCATCTATGAATATCATGAGCGGAGTAGTAATTTGGATGCGGTACCGAGAAGTTGAGGACTGTGCCGCGGCCCCAGTACTTGAGCGCCGCCAGGTCGTAGGCGCGCGCCGCCGCTTCCTCGCCGCCGTACGCCCCTGCGACGACGGCCAGCTTTCATATATCTCAACGACGCCAAGACCGATCGGCCGATGCTTGGGACTGACATATAGACGGAGAGAGGGTGCTCTGCTCACCGAGATAAACTTGCCTCCCTTTCTTCTTCCTCTGCGGCTCGGTCCAGGTGTTCTTGTCCCACAGGTGCGCCTCGAACCGCCCCGTCCACCGGTGCCTGCGCAGGCGCGCGCGTACGTCGGTTTCTCTCCGCTCCGGCTTCAGACGCAAGGGACAACAGAAGATACGAGAATCGGAAAGAGCAGTGCATACCGTGTGACGCCGCGGTACGCGGAAGTGCGCTGGGAGGGGCGCCCCCGCGGCACGCTCCTCCGCGTCCGCGCCGGCTTCAGACGGACGGCGTCAGAGGCGACGTTGCCCGCGCCGGCGCCGCTCCGTCGTTGCTTGGCCATTACGCGGGAGAGAGAGAGAGAGAGAGAGAGAGAGAGAGAGAGAGAGGTCACGGGGTTGTGGAGCTAGTAGCTAGTGATTAGTGAAACGAAACTAAGTTGGCCAGAAATAGGGACAGAGCGCCGGCGGCAAGCGGCATTAGTTGGATGCGGGAGAATGAGGTTAATGCGAGGGTGCCAAATGGGATGGGAAGAGGGCTACTAGGAGAGAAGAGAGTGGATTTTAGGGAGAGGTTAGCCGGCTCGGCTCTCCTGGTTTCTCTGTCTGGATTTAGCAATGGCCGCTGGCTTGGTCTCGTCCCTAGTCACTGCGAGGCCGTGGACGCGTGGTTGCAGCAGCCACCCCGAGCGAATTCCTTTTGCTACGTGTGTTCTGAAAGTGTGTTAGAATCATCTTTAGTGCTGTGTTATCGAGCACTCCATTCATTCCAAATATATAAAAAAGTCTTAGTACTTCATCCCTTTTAAAATATAGTACGCCTTCTGTCTCAAAATAAGCGCCGTTGATTTAGTATTACAAGTTAGAATGGAGGGAGTACGTATTAAAATTTTAAATTTTAAATTTAAACTTTATAAACTTTGATCAATTATACCAATCAATACCACCAGATTCATATGGTATATATTTGGTATTGTAGATACAAATAATTTTACCTATATATAAACTTGATCAAAGTTTTGAAGGTTAACTTTCGCAAAAAGGGCTTCCTAAAACTCAGTCGACTGAGTCTCAGTCGAAAGCTCAACCGTTGAATTTTGCATTTAGATTCATGCTAGACTGAGCACCGTCCAATGTACCTCGCATCATTTTGTCACATCATTTGCAACATATATTCTTACCGATTACAACACCACCATTGCTAGTTGTAGCATGTCGTCTCACCGGTCACAACATCTGCCCTCGTCGTTCGTAGCACGTCATCTCACCGGTCGCAACATACGCCATTGACAGTCACACCGGTTGCAACACCAGTTGTCGTTGCTTACAAAACTATCACAACATTTTTCGTCGCCGATTGTAGCATTTAGTCGTGCCGCTCGTAGCAAAACAACTGCGCTGATGTCACTTGGCTGAGACTTCCTTAAACCTCAGTCGACTGAGTTCTAAACACACCCTTCGCAAAAACTAATGTGCACTATATTATGGAACAGATGGAGTATCTTGGCACGGATCATTAATTATGGAGAAAACCATAAACTGGGCCTCACACTGTGTCCTATAGCAAAGTAAAACCTGACAAATGGTGGACTACTTGGATCTCATACTTGTCATAGTTCCTTTTTTTCCCACCCAACCCGTTCACTCCTTTGTGCGAGTCAACAGGAAAGATCCCCAAATCCCATTGCGAATCATGTCCCTTCCCCTCATAGAATTGCATCTCCTACCTCTGTCGCTAGATTCACAGACTACCTCCCTGCTTGAGAAGAACTGAGGAAAAAAGGGATCATTATGCTCTGTCACCTTCACGCCGGGCATCGCGACGGTTGTTGGTTTCCGCTCCTCCGTGTTGTTCGGCACAACCATCACCGTGTTGTGCGTTGCTACCCCCAAATTTTGCCACGTCCCTACTAGGCACCGTAATAGCCCTCAATCCCTGCCGCCTTTGTGGGGAGGGGCTCGACCTCCTGACCCACCGCTAAGACTGCATTGCTACATCATGTTGGGCATTCACAATGGCAATCGCATGAAAATCGTTCTCCGTCGTCTTTGTCTTGGGCGTTGGTTACCCTCAGGTTATGCTCGTCACCCCAGGGTGCCGTCCACACTAGTTGTGGCCATTGGCTATTGCTCGAAGTGGGTGCGTCATCGAGCTTGCGAGAAGATAAAATTACTTTCACCAAACCTGCATGTTGCAAAGGATTGAAAGATGTGATTTTTTATTCACTATGGCTGAGATATATGGTTATGGGCGACCTCAAGGATTTTAGGCATGCATTTGGCTCCATCAACTTGTAAAATAGGATGTCAAACCACGAACATGTCGGTTATGCTCCTGTCAAACCACTTTAGTCACCGAACCACCGGAAAGGAAGATCAAGAGCACGAAATAAAGTCTTGAACACCACCAAATCATTGAAGGAAATATGCCCTAGAGGCAATAATAAAGTTGTTATTTTATATTTCCTTATTCATGATAAATGTTTATTATTCATATTAGAATTGTATTGATCGGAAACTTAAATACATATGTGAATACATAAACAAATACCGTGTCCCTAGTAAGCCTCTACTAGACTAGCTCGTTGATCAAAGATGGTTAAGGTTTCCTAACCATAGACATGTGTTGTCATTTGATAACGGGACCACATCATTAGGAGAATGATGTGATGGACAAGACCCATCCGTTAGCTTAGCATATGATCGTTCAGTTTATTGCTATTGCTTTCTTAATGTCAAATACATATTCCTTTGACTATGAAATTATGCAACTCCCGGATACCGGAGGAATACCTTTTGTGCTATCAAACATCACAACGTAACTGGGTGATCATAAAGATGCTCTATAGGTATCTCCGAAGGTGTCTGTTGAGTTGACATAGACCGAGATTAGGATTTGTCACTCCATGTATCGGAGAGGTATCTCTGGGCCCTCTCGGTAATACACATCACAAGAAGCCTTGCAAGCAAAATGACTAAGGAGTTAGTTACAAGATGATGTATTACGGAACGAGTAAAGAGACTTGCCAGTAACAAGATTGAACTAGGTATGAAGATACCGACGATCGAATCTCGGGCAAGCAACATACCGACAGACAAAGGGAATTACGTATGTTGTCATAAGGTTCGACCGATAAAGATCTTCGTAGAATATGTAGGAACCAATATGGGCATCCAGGTTCCGCTATTGGTTATTGACCGGAGAGGTGTCTTGGTCATGTATACATAGTTCTCGAACCCGTAGGGTCCGCACGCTTAACGTTCGTTGACGATATAGTGTTATATGAGTTATATGATTTGGTGACCGAATGTTGTTGGGAGTCCCGGATGAGATCACGGACATGACCAGGAGCTACGGAATGGTCCGGAGGTAAAGATTGATATATAGAACGATAATATTCGGACACCGGAAGAGTTTCGGAGTGCACCGGGTAGTCATCGGATCGCCGGAAGGGGTTCCAGACACCCCGGGAGGTCTATGGGCCTAATGGACCAAGGGGAGGGACACACCAGCCCACAAAGGGGCTGGCGCGCCCTCTCCTTGGCCGCCGGCCCTAGGGGAAGGAAAGGGGGAGGGTTGGCCCCTCCTGCCTTTCCCTCCTCATGTGAGAAAGGAAAGGGGAGGGGGGGCGGGCGCGGGCGCCACCTCCCCCTGCCTTCCTCCCGCACACAAACATGGTAGGGGGCGCGGCTAGGGGCAGGAGCCCAAGTGGGATTCGGCCCCACTTGGGGCGCCTCCTGGCTGCCTCCCCTCTCCCCCACCTATATATATGTGGGAGGGGGCACCACACATAGCCCACGGCAATCTCTTAGCCGTGTGCAATGCCCCTCCCCACAGTTTTGTCCCTCGGTCATATTTTCGTAGTGCTTAGGCAAAGCCCTGCGGAGATAGCATCACCACCACCGTCACCACGCCGTCGTGCTGCCGGAACTCATCCACTACTTCGCCGTCTTGCTGGATCAAGAAGGCGAGGACGTCATCGAGCTAAACGTGTGCTGAACGCGGAGGTGCCGTACGTTTGGTACTCAATCGGTTGGATCGCGAAGAAGTTCGACTACATTAACCACGTTACTAAACGCTTCCGCTTACGGTCTACAAGGGTACGTAGACACACTCTCCCCTCTCATTGCTATGCATCTCCATGGATAGATCTTGCGTGTGCGTAGAATTTTTTTTGTTTTCCATGCAACATTTCCCAACAGTGGCATCCGAGCCAGGTCTATGCGTAGATGAAATGCACGAGTAGAACACAAAGAGTTGTGGGCGGTGATAGTCATACTGCTTACCACCGACGTCTTATTTTGATTCGGCGGTATTGTGGGATGAAGCGGCCCGGACCAACCTTAAAGTCCACGCACATGAGACCGGTCCCACCGATTGACATGCAACTTGTTTTGCATAAAGGTGGCTGGCGGGTGTCTGTTTCTGCTACTTTAGTTGAATCGAATTTGACTACGGCCGGTCCTTGAAGAAGGTTAAAACAGCAAACTTGATAATCACCGTTGTGATTTTTGCGTAGGTAAGAACGGTTCTTACTAGAAGCCTGTAGCAGCCACGTAAAACTTGCAACAACAAAGTAGAGGACGTCTAACTTGTTTTTGCAGGGCATATTGTGATGTGATATGGTCAAGATATGATGTGATATATGTTGATGTTGAAGGAAATATGCCCTAGAGGCAATAATAAAGTTGTTATTTTATATTTCCTTATTCATGATAAAGGTTTATTATTCATGCTAGAATTGTATTGATCGAAAACTTAAATACATGTGTGAATACATAAACAAATACCGTGTCCCTAGTAAGCCACTACTAGACTAGCTCGTTGATCAAAGATGGTTAAGGTTTCCTAACTATAGACATGTGTTGTCATTTGATAACGGGACCACATCATTAGGAGAATGATGTGATGGACAAGACCCATTCGTTAGCTTAGCATATGTATCGTTCAGTTTATTGCTTTGCTTTCTTGATGACAAATACATATTCCTTCGACTATGATATTATGCAACTCCCGGATACCGAAGGAATACCTTGTGTGTTATCAAACATCACAACGTAACTGGGTGATCATAAAGATGCTCTACAGGTATCTCTGAAGGTGTTTGTTGAGTTGGCATAGATCGAGATTAGGATTTGTCATTCCGAGTATCGGAGGGGTATCTCTGGGCCCTCTCGGTAATACACATCATAAGAAGCTTTGCAAGCAAAGTGACTAAGGTGTTAGTTGCAAGATGATGTATTGCGGAACGAGTAAATAGACTTGCCGGTAACGAGATTGAACTAGGTATGAAGATACCGACGATCGAATCTCGGGCAAGTAACATATATACCGATGGACAAAGGAAATTACGTATGCTGTCATAAGGTTCGACCGATAAAGATCTTCGTAGAATATGTAGGAGCCAATATGGGCATCCAGGTTCCGCTATTGGTTATTGACCAAAGAGGTGTCTCGGTCATGTCTACATAGTTATCGAACCCGTAGGGTCCGCACACTTAACGTTCGTTGATGATATAGTGTTATATGAGTTATATGATTTGGTGACCGAATGTTGTTCGGAGTCCCGGATGAGATCACGTATATGACGAGGAGTCTCGAAATGGTCGAGAGGTAAAGATTGATATATAGGACAATGGTATTCGGACACCGGAAGAGTTTCGGAGTGCACCGGGTAGTCATCGGGTCACCGAAAGGGGTTCCGGACACCCTCGGTAAGTGTATGGGCCTAATGGACCAAAGGGGAGGACAGACCAGCCCACTAGGGGGCTGGTGCGTCCCTCTACATGGCCGGCCGGCCCTAGGGGAAGGAAAGGGGAGGGGTGGCCCCTCCTGCCTTTCCCTCCTCAGGAGAGAAAGGAAAGGGGTGGCGCCACCTCCTCCTTCCTTCCTCCCGCACTCCAATAAGGAAAGGGGGGGCGCCACGTGGGAGAGACCTCAAGTAGGATTCGGCCAACTGGGGGCGCCTCCTGGCTGCTCCCTCCTCCCCCCACCTATATATATGTGGGAGGGGGCGCCTAGCACAACTACAACAATTGCTTAGCCGTGTGCGGCGCCCCCCCTCCGCCGTTTACACCCTCGGTCGTATTTTCGTAGTGCTTAGGCGAAGCCCTGTGGAGATAGCTTCACCATCACCGTCACCACGCCGTCGTGCTGCCGAAACTCATCCACTACCTCGCCGTCTTGCTGGATCAAGAAGGTGGAGGACGTCACCGATCTGAACGTGTGCTAAACGCGGAGGTGTCGTACGCTCGGTACTCGATCGGTTGGAGCGCGAAGAAGTTCGACTACATCAACCGCGTTTACAAATGCTTCCACTTACGGTCTACGAGGGTACGTAGACACACTCTCCCCTCTCGTTGCTATGCATCTCCATGGATAGATTTTTCATGTGCGTAGAATTTTTTTTGTTTTCCATGCATCGTTTCCCAACAGTGGCATCAGAGCCAGGTCTATGCGTAGATGATATGCACGAGTAGAACACAAAGAGTTGTGGGCAGTGATAGTCATACTGCTTACCACCAATGTCTTACTTTGATTCGGTGGTATTGTGGGATGAAGCGGCCTGGACCAACCTTACATGTCCACGCACATGAGACCGGTTCCACCGACAGACATGCAACTAGTTTTGCATAAAGGTGGCTGGCGGGTGTCTGTTTCTCCTACTTTAGTTGAATCGAATTCGACTACGGCCGGTCCTTGAAGAAGGTGAAATCAGCAAACTTGATGAATCACCGTTGTGGTTTTTGCGTAGGTAAGAACGATTCTTGCTAGAAGCCAGTAGCAGCCATGTAAAACTTGTAGGAGATATGCCCTAGAGGCAATAATAAATGTTATTGATTATCTCCCTGTTCATAATTAGGTTTATGTTCCATGCTATAACTGCAATGATTCTCGAGTCTGCAAATAAAACGAGGCTCGGAGGAAGACTCATATGCACGTGTGGGATAATAAACGGTAAAATGTATTCCTAGTCTGGCCTCTAAGACTAGCTCAAGTGTTGCATGATGGTTCTGTTTTCCTGATCATGGGCATGTCTATGCCAGCAACTTTGAGGGCACAGTGTTAGAAGAACATTTGTGTTGAATCGACCCGATTGATGTTATGCTATGAGATTCTTTCGTCACAAGTTAATGGTTAATACACAAGATGGTTAACGTTTGCATGATTCCTCAGACCATGAGAGTATCGAGTTTTCTTCATGCTTGATTCTGAACTTTGGGGTTTGTTAACGTCATCCGTAACTGGATGGCTATTACGGCGGCTTACGGGTTCATGGGAAAGTATGTTAAGTAACTTGATAGCTCAAGATTGGGATTTGCTCCTCCGACGATGGAGAGATATCTCTGGGCCCTCTCGGTGTTACGGTATCCATCATCATCTGGCCAGACACTTTGTGATTTGATCACGGGGATGCCGGAACACGGTAACGAGAAAAGAGAACAATACCGGTAACGAGGTAACTAGCATAGTGGACAAGTTGTTGATCCACGGGAATGCCATCATGTCTCACCTCGGGTATTTGTAACATATCGCGAAGCAACAGGAATAGCACACGGCAACTGGAGGTTCACTCGAACATTCATTCATGTGGGTATAGGGGTCAATATGGGTGTCCACGGCTCTGATGTTGATCATTGATCGGAAGGGGTTCCGGGTCATGTCTATACTTCACCAAACCTATAGGGTCACACGCTTAAGGGTCATCTATCTGCTGAATACTAGACAGGGAGTCTGAGAGAAAATCACCGAAAAAGTTTCGGACACCGAAAAAGTTTCGGACAGCGGAAAAGTTCCGCAGAGAGAGGTCACCGGATGAGTTCCGGTGAAACTGAAAAGTTGTTTCAGAGGATACCATAAAGTCAAATTGGTTTCGGCACATGCCCGATAATTCTTGGAGGGTGCCAGAATCATTCCGGAAACTTTTGGGAATTTTCTGGAAGAAAAACCGGAAATGTTCCGGAGCTGCCGGAACCACTTCAGATGCTTTTCGCAGATGAAAATCACTAATCTGGAATTGTTCCAGAATGCGTTGAAAATTATTTTAGTGGGTACTGGAAATGTTCTAAGCCCACATAAATATTTTCAGTTCGAACGGACGCTGAAAAATGTCGTCGTGAATAGTGAAAGTGCTTTTTGGGTGGCTTCTTGGAGAAGCCACCTTGAGGGTCCTTTGGTATTTTTCCCCTTGGCTTCTTGGAGAAGCCACCCTTGGGCTTCGCCTATAAATAGGGGTGGAGGGGGCTGCCTAAAGACTCACTCTTTCTCACATATACATGCCATTGCAATGATCTGGCTTCTCTCTCCCTCCCACGAAAAGAGTTTCGTAGAGCCGAAAGGCTGTCTGGGTTCCGGTGGGAACTAGTTCTGGACGGCGAAGCCCTGCCGGATAGATGACACCGTATGTGTGCAACTCTGTAGAGAGGTCGTAGTTTCGATCTTAGTGCCCGAGGGGCTGTTCGTGAGTGCCTCCCGAAGGGCTGTCCAAGTGACGGTCCAAGTTCTGTGAGTCCTCCCAAAGGGCTGTCCGAGTGACCGTTCAAGTTTCGAAGGTCCTCCCGAAGGGCTGTCCGTGACACCGTCCGGGGGACTGTTCGACCGCCTCCCGGAGGGCTGTCCGAAGGGAAGACGAGGGTATACATCCTCGCGGTTGGGAGGTTGTAAATCCTAGCTGCGGGGATCTGCACCGCGGATCGTCATCGACTCTACTTCCGTTGCGCTACGAGTCGGTAACGAAAATGATCAAACCTTGTATGCAGCCTCCATAGTGGTCCTGGGCTGGTGCGTAGGTCGGAATTTTTTTGTTTTCTGCTGCGTTACCCTACAAAACTTGCAACAACAAAGTAGAGGACGTCTAACTTGTTTTTGCAGGGCATGTTGTGATGTGATATGGTCAAGATATGATGTGATATATGTTGATGTATGAGATGATCATGTTTTGTAATATCGACAACCGGCAGGAGCCTTAGGGTTGTCTCTTTATTGTATGAAATGCAAGCGCCATGTAATTGAGTTACTTTATCGCTATGGGTTAGCAATAGTTGTAGAAGCAATAGTTGGCGAGACGACCCCGACGCAACGATGGAGATCAAGGTGTCGAGCCGATGACGATGGAGATCATGACGATGCTTTGGAGATGGAGATCAAAAGCGCAAGATGATGATGGCCATATCATGCCACATATTTTGATTGCATGTGATGTTTATCCTTTATGCATCTTATTTTGCTTAGAACGGCGGTAGCATTATAAGATGATCCCTTCACTAAATTTCTAGATAAAAGTGTTCTCCCCGAGTATGCACCATTGCCAAAGTTCGTCGTTTCGAAGCAACTCATGATGATCGGGTGTGATAGACTCTACATTCACATACAACGGGTGTAAGACAGTTTTGCACATGCAGAATACTTGGGTTAAACTTGACGAGCCTAGCATGTACAGACATGGTCTTGGAACACTGGAGACCGAAAGGTCGAACGTGAGTCATATAGTAGATATGATCAACATATAGATGTTCACCATTGATGACTACCCCATTTCACGTGATGATCGGACATGGGTTAGTTGATTTGGATCACGTATCACTTAGATAACTTGAGGGATGTTTATTTAAGTGGGAGTTCATTAGTAATTTGATTAATTGAACTTAATTTATCATGAACTTAGTCTTATAGTTTTGCATATCTATGTGGTAGATCAATGGCCCGAGCTACCGTTCCCGTGAATTTTAATGCATTCCTAGAGAAAGCTAAGTTGAAAGATGATGGTAGCAACTACACAGACTGGGTCCGTTACTTAAGGATTATCCTCATTGCTGCACAGAAGAATTATGTCCTTGATGCACCGCTGGGTGACAGACCTGCTGCAGGAGCTGAAGCAGATGTTATGAACACCTGGCAAGCTCGATCTGATGACTACTCGATAGTTCAGTGTGCCATGCTTTACGGCTTAGAACCGGGACCTCAAAGTCGTTTTGAACGTCATGGAGCATATGAGATGTTCCAAGAGTTGAAGTTAATATTTCAAGCAAATGCCCGGGTTGAGAGATATGAAGTCTCCAACAAGTTCTATAGCTGCAAGATGGAGGAGAACAGTTCTGTCAGTGAACACATACTCAAAATGTCTGGGTATCATAACCACTTGACTCAGCTGGGAGTTGATCTTTCAGTTGATAGTGTTATTGACAGAGTTCTTCAATCACTGCCACCAAGCTACAAAGGCTTCGTGATGAACTATAATATGCAAGGGATGAATAAAATGATTCCTGAGCTCTTCGCAATGCTTAAGGCCACGGAGGTAGAAATCAAGAAGGAGCATCAAGTGTTGATGGTTAACAAGACCACTAGTTTCAAGAAAAAAAGGCAAGGGAAAGAAAGGGAACTTCAAGAAGAATGGCAAGCAAGTTGCCACTCCCGGGAAGAAGCCCAAAGCTGGACCCAAGCCTGAAACTGAGTGCTTCTACTGGAAGCGGAACTGCCCCAAATACTTGGCGGATAAGAAGGATGGTAAAGTGAACAAAGGTATATTTGATATACATCTTATTGATGTGTACCTTACTAATGCTCATAGCAGTGCCTGGGTATTTGATACTGGTTCGGTTGCTCATATTTGTAACTCGAAACAGGAGCTGCGGAATAAACGAAGATTGGCTAAGGATGAGGTGACGATGCGCGTCGGGAATGGTTCCAAGGTCGATGTGATCGTCGTCGGCACGCTACCTCTACATCTACCTTGGGGATTAGTTTTAGACCTCAATAATTGTTATTTGGTGCCCGCGTTGAGCATGAACATTATATCTGGATCTTGTTTATTGCGAGACGGTTATTCATTTAAATCGGAGAATAATGGTTGTTCTATTTATATGAGTAATATCTTTTATGGTCATGCACTCTTGATGAGTGGTCTATTCTTGTTGAATCTCGATCGTAGTGATACACATATTCATAATATTGATGCCAAAAGATGCAAAGTTGATAATGATAGTGCAACATACTTGTGGCACTGCCGTTTAGGTCATATTGGTGTAAAGCGCATGAAGAAACTCCATACGGATGGACTTTTGGAATCACTTGATTATGAATCATTTCATACTTGCGAACCATGCCTCATGGGCAAGATGACTAAAACTCCGTTCTCTAGAACAATGGAGCGAGCTAATGACTTATTGGAAATAATACATACCGATGTATGCGGTCCGATGAGTGTTGAGTCACGCGATGGGTATCGTTATTTTCTGACCTTCACAGATGATTTGAGTAGGTACGGGTATATCTACTTGATGAAACACAAGTCTGAAACATTTGAAAAGTTCAAAGAATTTCAGAGTGAAGTAGAAAATCATAGTAGCAAGAAAATAAAGTTTCTACAATCTGATCACGGAGGCGAATATTTGAGTTACGAGTTTGGCCTTCAGTTAAAACAATGTGGAATTGTTTCACAACTCACGCCACCTGGAACAGCACAGCGTAATGGTGTGTCCGAATGTCGTAACCGTACTTTATTGGATATGCTGCGTTCTATGATGTCTCTTACCAATTTACCACTATCATTTTGGGGTTATGCATTAGAGACATCCGCATTCACATTAAATAGGGCACCATATAAATCCGTTGAGACGACACCGTATGAACTGTGGTTTGGCAAGAAACCTAAGTTGTCGTTTCTTAAAGTTTGGGGTTGCGACACTTATGTCAAAAGACTTCAGCCTGATAAGCTCGAACCCAAATCGGAGAAGTGCGTCTTCATAGGATACCCTAAGGAAACAATTGGGTACACCTTCTACCACAGATCCAAAGGCAAGATCTTTGTTGCCAAGAATGGATCCTATCTAGAGAAGGAGTTTCTCTCAAATGAAGTGAGTGGGAGGAAAGTAGAACTTGATGAGGTAATTGTACCTTCTCTTGAATTGGAAAGTAGCACATCAGGGAAATCCATTCCCGTGATGCCTACACCAACTAGAGAGGAAGCAAATGATAATGATCATGAAACTTTAGATCAAGTTGCTACTGAACCTCGTAGGTCGACCAGAGCACGATCCGCACCAGAGTGGTACGGTAATCCTGTCCTGGAAGTCATGTTACTAGACCAAGGCGAACCTACAAACTATGAAGAAGCTAAGATGAGCCCAGATTCCGATAAATGGCTTGAGGCCATGAAATCTGAGATAGGATCCATGTATGAGAACAAAGTGTGGAATTTGGTGGACTTGCCCGATGATCGGCAAGCCATAGAAAATAAATGGATCTTCAAGAAGAAGACTGACGTTGATGGTAATGTTACTGTCTACAAAGCTCGACTTGTCGCGAAAGGTTTTCGACAAGTTCAAGGAGTTGACTATGATGAGACTTTCTCACCCGTAGCGATGCTTAAGTCTGTCCGAATCATGTTAGCAATTGCTGCATTTTATGATTATGAAATCTGGCAAATGGACGTCAAAACTGCATTCCTTAATGGATTTCTTAAAGAAGAATTGTATATGATGCAACCAGAAGGTTTTGTCAATCCTAAAGGTGCTAACAAAGTGTGCAAGCTCCAGCGATCCATCTATGGACTGGTGCAAGCATCTCAGAGTTGGAATATACGCTTTGATGAGGTGATCAAAGCATATGGTTTTATACAGACTTATGGTGAAGCCTGTATTTACAAGAAAGTGAGTGGGAGCTCTGTAGCATTTCTGATATTATATGTGGATGACATATTGTTGATTGGAAATGATGTATGAGATGATCATGTTTTGTAATATCGACAACCGGCAGGAGCCTTAGGGTTGTCTCTTAATTATTTTATGAAATGCAAACGCCATGTAATTGCTTTACTTTATCGCTATGTGTTAGCAATAGTTGTAGAAGCAATAGTTGGCGAGACGACCCTGACGCAACGATGGAGATCAAGGTGTCAAGCCGGTGACGATGGAGATCATGACGATGCTTTGGAGATGGAGATCAAAAGCACAAGATGATGATGGCCATATCATGTCACATATTTTGATTGCATGTGATGTTTATCCGTTATGCATCTTATTTTGCTTAGAACGGCGGTAGCATTATAAGATGGTCCCTTCACTAAATTTCAAGATAAAAGTGTTCTCCCCGAGTAAGCACCATTGCCAAAGTTCGTCGTTTAGAAGCACCTCGTGATGATCGGGTGTGATAGACTCTACGTTCATATACAACGGGTGTAAGACAGTTTTGCACATGCAGAATACTTGGGTTAAACTTGACGAGCCTAGCATGTACAGACATGGTCTTGGAACACTGGAGACCGAAAGGTCGAACGTGAGTCATATAGTAGATATGATCAACATATAGATGTTCACCATTGATGACTACCCCATCTCACGTGATGATCGGACATGGGTTAGTTGATTTGGATCATGTATCACTTAGATAACTTGAGGGATGTTTATTCAAGTGGGAGTTCATTAGTAATTTGATTAATTAAACTTAATTTATCATGAACTTAGTCTTGATAGTTTTTGCATATCTATGTTGTAGATCAATGGCCCGACACTACAAAAAAAAAGACATCCGTGACATTTTGGGCCGAACAATTTTTTTTTCTGTCATGCTTACGACACTTCTATGACGATAATTGTGACAAAAGCACCTATCATCATAGATGTGGTGGGCTCCTACTTCTATGACAAAAAATCATGACAGAAAATGGGCTTTTCATCTTGGGCGGGCCGGGGACGCACCCGCATGACATTCTTTGGGCCGTCCATGACGGAAAAAATCATGGTAGAAGCGAGGGCGAGGAAAATTTCGGGGAGTTCTCGGTTACGGTGGGTGGTCGGGGCCGAGCGATGCACGGAGGGATTGCGCGTTTCTCTCGTACACGTACGCGCGTGTGTGCAAGGCGTTGGGCTCTAACTGAACCCGAGTGAGGCATTCGCTTACTGAACCCGAGCGATTGCACTAGCTACATTACTGAACCCGAGCGATCGGTCCCTGGCTGTTAACTGAACCCGAGCGATTCCTTCGCTACTGCTGCTAACTGAAGCCGATCGAAGCTGCCTCTTGATGAACAGTCCCCGATGGGGGTTGAATGAACAGTTCCCGGTGGGGGGTTGGATGAACAGGATCCCGTGGTAGTAGAGGCCATTGCCGCTAGATGAACCGGACCCCGATCAAGGAGGTGGGGGTGGATGAACAGTAGCCGGTGGAGGGACCCCGTGGAGGGCTAGTTGAACAGGACCCCATGGAGGGCTGGTTGAACAGGACCCCGTGGAGGGCTGGTTGAACAGGAGCCGGTGGAGGCTGGATGAACAGGACCCCCCGTGGAGGGCTGGTTAAACAGTAGCCGGTGGAGGCTGGATGAACAGGACCCCGTGGATGAACAGTAGCTGGTAGAGGCAGGAGGAAGTCGACGGTGGATGAACAGTAGCAGGTGGAGGCTGGAGAAAGTCGATGGTGGATGGACAGTAGCCCGTGGAGTCCCGTTTTGCGGTACGCCACACCCCTCCCGATGAACAGGACCCCGTTTCGACCGTAGGCGCTCCAACACAAGTCCGTTTCCTCCGTTTTGCGGTACGCCACACCCCTCCCGATCAACAGCACCCCGTTTCGACCGTAGGAGCTCGAACACAAGTTCGTTTCCTCCGTTTTGCGGTACGCCAGACCCCGTTTCGGCTGTTCCGTCCAAGCCGGTTGGCTCCCGATGAACACGACGCATTCCGACCCAGTCTGTTGCCTCCCGATGAACACGACGCTGTTTCTCCATTCCGACCTAGTCGGTTGGCTGCCGATGAACAGGACACCATCGCTGTACGCGTTCAAGACCCCGCCCGTATGTACGTACATAGCCGTATTTACTTTCTTGCAGCGTGGCTGTACGTACATGTACACGATATAGACGGGACTGCCTGAACAACTACCGCTCCTTACTGGGCCACGGTTCATCGTGGTAGAAAGACCGATGTACCAGTATGTACGTACACGTTTGCGACCAGAATGACAACGCTATGTACACTTCGACCGGGTGGGTCCCGACTGTCAGGGAGGATAAGGAGGCACTTCCTTGCATGCGAAGATATTGATGGTGGGTCCGAGCTGACAGGGGAAGGATTCTTTTTTTTGTGCATAATAAGGAGGCACTTCCTTGCGTGCGAAGATGTAGCTGGTGGGTCCATCTGTCAGCCTCACCGCGTACAGTCCTCTTCCGATGGCTGTCGTTCGTTGACCATGTTGACCACGCCACACGGACAACACCAGGCGATGGACGACGGTGAGGCAGGGAACGACGCGGAGTGTGGGAACACGCGGAGGGTAGTATGAGGGTTGACTGGTTCGGCTACGGTGTGAGGCTGCCGTCGCCGCAGAATAACAGGGGGTGTGGGTGAGTAGAGGGATGGCCTGGCCAGCGGTGGGAGTAGTAGGGGGCGGTGAGGCCTGCGCGGCAGCACAGCCGGCCACGGGAGGCAGGAGCACGCGGTGGTTTGGACGGCTGGAGCAAGAAAATCAGAGGTTGAAGATGTAGGACGACCATTGGATGTTAACAATCCAACGGTCACTGGTGATAGAATCGTTTGTTGACTAAGTTGACAAAGCCGTGCGTACGCGTCAACTTAGTAGGGCCACAAGTCAGCCTACATATCTGGTGGGCCCCAGCTGTCATGGGGAGCACTCGTTATTTTCTCTTAATAAGGAGGCACTTCCTTTCGTGCCAAGATATAGCTGGTGGGTCCTAGCTGTCATTGGGAGGATTCATTCGTTTTGGCATAATAAGGAGGTACTTGCTTGCCTGCGGCCATGGACCATGTGGGTCCCAACTGTCAGTCTCTCCATGTACATCCCTCTTCCGATGTTGTCGTTTGTTGACAACGTTGACCACGCCATGCCGAGAACACCAACGCGATGGACGACAGCGAGACCCCGGAAGGGAATGATCCGGAGGCGGCGAAGCCACAGCAGTGGAGGGATGTGGGTGAGTAGAGGGATGGCCTGGCCAACGGTGGGAGTAGTAGGGGGCGGTGAGGCCTGCGCGACAGCACAGCCGGCCATGGGAGGCGGGAGCAGGCGATCCCGCCGGCGCTGGATTTGGCGGCTGGAGCAAGAAGATCTGAGATTGAAGAAGCACGACGGCCGTTGGATTGACATCCAACGGTCACGTCTGCTAGAATCGTTTGTTGATGTATATAATAAGTAAAAAAATCTTGTATACGCGTCAACTTAATAGGCCCACAAGTCAGACCATTCCCTATTTTTTTTAATAATTTACAGCTCATTGCAACTTCTTATGCAATTTATTGCAGTCCGTTTTTTTTGTTGTCCATGGTGAGGGTTAAAAATTTAAATGAAATTTCGCATATTTTGGTGGGGCCAAACTATTTTTAATACCAAAATGTCGAGCCCGATTTAAAGTACTTTGAAGATATATTTAAATTAGGTTAAAGCCCAGTGAAATTGGAATCTGAAAATGTGAAAAAATTCAGAAATTTGAAAGTAATTGCCAATTTGTCGTATGTTTTTTATATTTACAGCCCATTTCATATTACTTTCAAGATTTGCAGCCGTCTTGAAAGAGTTGCAACCCAGTAGGGCGTAGAAAAATAAGTAGGCCTGGATTGGGTATTCTTCAGAAAAAATAAACTGGGCTCATTTTCACAAAGAAAAAAATAGCTGGGCTGGTCATGTGGTGAACGTAAAATAGAAGCCTGGGCTGGACGGGTCACAGCCCAGTTGAAACCCTGTTCCATCTCAACAATAACAAAAAAAATACTGCTCGAGCAGCTACGTCCCAGGTGTCAGCCGATCTTGTGTTGTTCTCTTGTCTATTGACTATACGCTGACAATGTCGTGGGTCCCAGATGTCAGCAAACCACTAGGAGGAAGCATTTTCTTTTTCTATACGCTGACAATGGAGTATATAACAAAAAATGAGGAACTTGCTTGCGTACGGCCATGGACATGGTGGGCCCCTACTGTCATCCTCTCCACATACAGTCCTCTCCCGATTCCTCTTGTTTGTTGACCATGTTGACAACGCGAGAGGGCGGCGCCGCGGCGAGCGCACCAAAGCGCGGAGGACGACGGCGAGGCCTCGGACGTCAGCGTTAACGATTTAGGAGACGGTGGGGCGGCAATGCGTGCGCTGAGTGTGACGCCCCCGGCTTAATCGTGCACTAACCATTCACGCAAATGCACACGATCAAGCCTAAGGACTCACGGGAAGATATCACAACACAACTCTAAAACATAAATAAAGTCATACAAGCTTTATATTACAAGCCAGGGGCCTCGAGGGCTCGAATAGATAAGCTTGCGAACAAGCGTCAGCGGAAGCATCAGATATCTGTGTACAGATATGAAATAGAAACAGAAAGGCCTTTAGAAAGGCGGAGCAAAATAAAACACTACGATCGAAAGGCGAAGGCCTCCTGCCTGGGACCCTCCGATCCTACTCCTGGTCGTCAATCAACTCGTAGTAGTATCCATCGTCTGAGTAGTAGTAGTAGCGATCGTCGGGGCATCTGTCTCAGGGGGCTCCGTCATCTTGGTCACGTCAAACTGATATGGGGAGAAAAGGAAAACAAAGCAACCGTGAGTACTCAGAAGTACTCAGCAAGCAAGGATCTACACTACATATGCAACATTTTCAAGGGGAGGCTGTATATGTGGACTGGGCTGCAGAAATGCAAGAATAGAGAGAAGGCCTAGTCCTATCGAAGACTAGCATCTTCAGAGGTCTTGCAGCAGTAGAAGAGAGTAGAACAGTACAATATAATGTAGTAGTATCATTAAGTCTCAACCTCACCTAGAGATCCTTTCTCAACTCCCTGCGAGAAAGCAATCCCAGAGCCATACAGTCATCAACCTCGTCCGGAGATCCCTTCTCGACTCCCTGCGAGAAGCAATCCCAGAGCCATAGTATCCAAGTATCCAATTCTAAATTGTATCAATCAGGATACAACTCCTAGTGTCCTTTACCGTAGGACAGGCTATCGATAGAAGTTTTCTTCCCTGCAGGGGTGCACCAACTTACCCAACACGCTCGATTAACTTCGGCCGGACACACTTTCCTGGGTCATGCCTGGCCTCGGCCAAACGACACACCGCAGCCCTACCTACAGCTCAGCAGAGAGGTCCCCGCCGGTCTACATCCTAAGCGCAAGGGGGTCTTGGCCATCGCCCCTCGCCCTCCGGGTCGTTGCGTGCCGGGCGAACCAGGCTCCACCCCTCAGGATGGTGCCGGCCCAGCCCGGCCGCAGTGCTGAACTGGACGTCTGACAGAGCTTTCGGCTGATGCATACGATGCAGAACGCCCATACTATGCCCACGTGATGGTTAGTGCTATCAGACCAGAGGCCTGCTCGGATCAAATATCCAAATCGTTAGGACTAGGGGCTTGCAGTAACGAGCAGAGACTCACGAAAGATGTGACCCCGTCGCCCCGTCTCGAGGACTTGCGGCAAGGGTTAAGAATGCCCGGCCGCGCCTCGTGTTCACCACAAGGGCACCACACTGGCACCCGTCTTCACAACACTCGCCTCTCAGGCGCACGCGAGTACCCCTCAGGGTCGACTCGCCTATCCAAGTAACAGTGTAAATCCAAGTATCCGTGTGTCCATAACATCAGGGGAATCCGAGGTATCACCCTCGTTGGATTCCTACTCGATGTGTCTGTCAAGGTGAACTCGGAGGATTCACCCTCGTTGGGTTCACACTTGATGTGTTGCACGACAGCGTCGTTACCGGAAGTGGCGAAGGAGGAATCACCCTCGATGACCACGACCGAATAGCTACTCTACAGAGTTAACATCAGAAGTGCTACATGAGGTTTCACCCTCGGCACTCGATAGTAACGCTGCAGTGTCGTTACAACTAAGGGGGGTGATGTGCGGTGTCGGGTCCTGGTCTTCAATCCCGTTGATCGGGTCTTCTGACGATCCAGCGCGGCAGTCGGGATAAGTGGGGTCACTGATAGGTCTCTACCCAGCCTAGACTAAGCAATTTAGGATATGCAGGTAATTATCAACAGCAGGTTACAATGAACAGGCTATGCATCAGAATAGGTAAAGCAGCAGCAGCAGCAATTCTAATGCAAGCATGAGAAATAGAATGGGCGATATCGAGATGATCAAAAGGGGGGGGGGGCTTGCCTGGTTGCTCGGCGGCAAGGGCAAGGTTGTCAATGGTGTCTTCGGGCTCCGGAGCTGCGTCGGGATCTATCGAGAGAGAAGAGGGGAAGGAAACAGTATAAATACACAGCAAATCATGAGCAACGCAAAGTACGGCATGACAATATGCAGTGCCGGGTGTGTTCTAACGTGTGGTTGCACGTCACCGAGGAAGGAGGAATCCATCCGGGAATGTTTTCCCGGTTCCGGACATTTGTCAGACAGATGACCGGAGAGGAACGGTTGCATGTTCGGATAGTTAGGGACGTGTGACGGACGAACGGAACGCGTATTTGGATTCGTCTCGTCGTTCTGAGCGACTTTCATGTACAAAGTTTTTCCATCGGAGTTACGGATTATTTAAAATGATTTTCTAAAGTTTTTATTAATTTCTGGAATTTATTTAATTATTTAAAATAAACATTATCCAGAATAGTAAAAGATGACGTCAGCATGACATCATGCTGACGTCAGCAGTCATTAGGGTTAGTTTAAGTTAACTAATTAATTAGTCTAATTAAACAGGATTAATTAACTTAATTAATTTACTAATTAATTAATTAACTATTTATTTATTTTATTAACTATTTTTATTTTATTATTATTATTATTATTATTTTTAAACAGTTCTGGGCCATGGGCCCCACTGGTCAGGGGCAGCGGGCGGACGTGTCCGGGCCGGCCTGTGCGGGCACCGGACATGTCCGGGCTCGCATAGCGCGCGCGGGCACCGGACGAGCGGGCGGCGGGCGCGGCTGCAGCGGTCGCGGGCGAGGCCGGCGCAGGGCCGCGCGGCGCAGTGGCGCAGGTGGCCGGAGCAGCAGGGGCGGCGGCCGGAGCCGCGCGGGCGGCGAGCAGCAGCAGCTGCGGGCATGCGCAGGGGCGGTCGCGGGGATGCAGGGCGCGGCCAGGGTCATGCGCGGGCGCGGCCTGAGGGCGTGGTGAGCGCGTGCTGGGGAGGGCGGCGGTGCGCGGACGCGCGCATCGAGCGTGGTCGGGGCGCGTCGAACGCGAGCGCGCGGGGAAGAGGGTGCGGGGCAGGAGAAGAGGAGGCCGAGGTCCTCACATGCGATGGAGGGGCGAGGGGCGGCGTGGCTCGAAGGCGACGTTGGGGATGAGGTGGAGGACGGGGAGACGGCGTCAGCGGCGAGGGCGACGGGGTCGGGGCAGCCCGGCGACTGATGGCGGGGGCGAGGTCGTTGCCCCCGATCCCATCCAGAAGGGGTCGAGGGGGGGGGGAACCGGCGCCGTGCGGAAGGAGACGAAGAGGCGGGGGAGAGCGCCGATGCGGGCGCCGGGTGGTGGTTGCCGTGGGCGGGGCGCCGGGCGCCGTGAGCGCCGAGCTCCAGTGGCGCGGCGGGGTCGACCACGGGGAGGGGGGGAGGAGGATCGGGGGGTGATTGGGCTAGGTCACGGGGGGGGGAGTAGGGAATTAGGTAGGGGGAGGTGGGCCGGCGGCGGCGAGGGCTTTGGCCCAGTTGGGCCGGGGGTTTTCTCCCTTTTTCCTTTTCTGTTTTCTGCTTTCTTCTGTCTTTTTCTTTTATTTATTTTCTTTTCTCAGTTAGCAAATTGTTAGGCCACATTTTGAATTTTGCAAAACACAGGGACTGCTCCAACAAATACTAGGTATCCTCAACTACTACCAAAATTTAGTTTGGAGACAATTTGAGTTCACACCACTTTTATAATAATTAAAATGCATTAAACCTTACTGTTTTAATTATGTTAGAGCCACCTAAGTATTTTATTATTTATTGGTTTAAATTTTAGACTAGCCTCTGCAATATTTGTCATTTATCGAACATTTTAGTTTTTATGTTGGACAACTTTTATATTTCACTTTCATCTAAATTTGAATTTTGAGTTAGGAGTTGAAATGCATTATGATGCAAATGATGATCATGCATTGTTAATCATGCTGACTTGGCATTATCAAAATGGGATTACTGTGGCTAACCACTGGGGGTGTTACAAATCTCCTCTACTAACAAGAATTCTCGTCCCGAGAATTAAGAGGTAGAAGGAAAAAGTTCGGGGTATTCCGCGTGAAGATTATCCTCGCGTTCCCAAGTGGCTTCATCTTCAGTATGATTTGACCACTGCACTTTGAGGAACTTGGTAACCTTCTGACAGGTCCGACGTTCAGCTTCATCGAGAATGCGGATCGGATGCTCCTTATAAGATAGGTCATCTTGCAATTCGAGCACCTCGTGATCCACTGCTCGGTGCGGAGATTCCTTGAAGCATTTACGAAGTTGCGACACATGGAAGACGTCGTGGATATGAGAGAATCGCGGCGGCAACTCCAATTTATACGCCACCTGACCACGTCTTGCAATTATGCGGAAAGGACCAATGTAGCGTGGAGCTAGCTTGCCCTTGATTCCAAAACGGTGAGTGCCCTTCATAGGAGTGACACGAAGATAAGCTTGATCACCAGGTTGATAAGTCAAACCCCATCGTTTGCGATCATAGTTGCTCTTCTGGCGGTCCTGAGCCGCCTTGAGATTTTCCCGGACAATACGAACTTGTTCTTCGGCGTGTTGAATAATATCCGGACCCACGAGCGGTCGTTCCCCAGTTTCTGACCAATTCAGAGGGGTTCGACACTTACGTCCATATAGAACTTCGAAGGGGGCCATTTTCAAGCTGGCTTGATAGCTGTTGTTATAAGAGAACTCGGCATATGGAAGAGATTCTTCCCACTTCTTGCCAAACGATATAACACAAGCTCGAAGCATGTCTTCAAGAACCTGATTGACTCGTTCGACTTGGCCTTGGGATTGGGGATGATAAGCTGAACTCCCGGTAATATGAGTTCCCATAGCTGTTTGGAAACTTTCCCAGAATTTGGAAGTGAAAAGACCGCCACGGTCCGAACTGATCTCCTTCGGAATACCGTGGAGTGAAACAATTCTGGAGATATACAACTCTGCTAACTGACTAGCAGTGATAGTCTCTTTGACAGGCAGAAGGTGTGCAACTTTAGAGAGTTGGTCGACGATGACAAGAATAGCATCGTGACCCTTCTGTGACCTGGGAAGTCCTGTAACGAAATCCATCTGAACCTTATCCCATTTCCATAGAGGAATAGGAAGTGGTTGCAGAATTCCAGCAGGCTTCTGATGTTCTGCTTTAACGCGACGACACACATCACATTCAGCAACATAGCGAGCAATGTCCTGCTTCATTTTAGACCACCAGTACATTTGACGGAGATCACGATACATCTTGGTGCTACCCGGATGAATAGACAGCGGGGTATCATGTGCCTCCTTCATGACTTTGTCAGTCATAAGCTCGAAGCGAGGTACGACAATGCGGTTTCTGAAATACAAGGTTCCATCTTCAGACAGCGAGAAATCCCTGTACTTTACAAGGTGAAGGTCTTTCTTCATCAGATCAATTTCAGCATCTTTAGCTTGCGCATCCTTAACAGCTTTCTCAAGATCTGGTTGTATCACAAGGTTATTAAGAGAACCCTGTGGGACAATAAGCAGATTCAGCTTGCACAGTTGTTCAAAAAGACAAGGTTGAGCTCGTCTAACCATGAGGTTGTCGCAATAGGACTTGCGGCTTAAGGCATCAGCCATTACGTTAGCCTTGCCAGGGGTATAAGATATACCCAAATCATAGTCCGCAATGGCCTCCATCCATCTTTGCTGACGGAGGTTTAGAGATGGTTGAGTGAACAAGTACTTCAGACTTTTATGATCCGTGTAGATCTCGCAACGATTACCGAGAAGGTAATGTCGCCACAACTGCAGTGCATAGATGACAGCAGCTAGTTCTAAATCATGTACCGGATAATTCTCTTCATGTGGGCGCAACTGACGAGAGCCATAAGCAATCACTTTACGCTCTTGCATTAGGATACAGCCTAATCCTTCACGGGATGCATCACAATAAATCACAAAGTCTTTGCGGGTATCTGGAGGAGATAGCACTGGGGTATTGTAATGGATTGACATCTGCCCCAGTGGATAAAGAATGTACTCTGGATGTATCCCTGCTCGAACAGCTGGTAGCTGCGTCGCAGGGTGTGGTGGAAACAAACGATCCATCTGAAACAGAGGAAACTCATGATTGTCAAAAGACAAGGAGAAGTATAACCGATCTCGGAGAGAAAGGTTAAACAAAACAATGGAAAGGAAAATGATTATCAGACTAATCAGATCAATGTCAGGGAAATCGCACAGATATCCAGCTCTCCAGGTGGACGAGAATTATGAGATCCTAAGTGTCGGCGTTAGTAAACTTTAGTTAACCCGAAAGGAAGAGAGATCAGAGTCCCAGAGTAAAGGTCGAGGAGTAAAAGATACTAATACCACCCAATTGGTGACGTGGGCCCGTAAGCCACACAGCCAAGTTAGTAAAACAGTTTTGGACCACTAGACTCAACTTCGGCCAAGGAGTTGGAAAGGGGGGGTTCCTACAGGCAGTCGGCTCTGATACCAACTTGTGACGCCCCCGGCTTAATCGTGCACTAACCATTCACGCAAATGCACACGATCAAGCCTAAGGACTCACGGGAAGATATCACAACACAACTATAAAACATAAATAAAGTCATACAAGCTTTATATTACAAGCCAGGGGCCTCGAGGGCTCGAATACATAAGCTTGCGAACAAGCGTCAGCGGAAGCATTAGATATCTGTGTACAGATATGAAATAGAAACAGAAAGGCCTTTAGAAAGGCGGAGCAAAATAAAACACTACGATCGAAAGGCGAAGGCCTCCTGCCTGGGACCCTCCGATCCTTCTCCTGGTCGTCAATCAACTCGTAGTAGTATCCATCGTCTGGGTAGTAGTAGTAGCGATCGTCGGGGCATCTGTCTCAGGGGGCTCCGTCATCTTGGTCACGTCAAACTGATATGGGGAGAAAAGGAAAACAAAGCAACCGTGAGTACTCAGAAGTACTCAGCAAGCAAGGATCTACACTACATATGCAACATTTTCAAGGGGAGGCTGTATATGTGGACTGGGCTGCAGAAATGCAAGAATAGAGAGAAGGCCTAGTCCTATCGAAGACTAGCATCTTCAGAGGTCTTGCAGCAGTAGAAGAGAGTAGAACAGTACAATATAATGTAGTAGTATCATTAAGTCTCAACCTCACCCAGAGATCCTTTCTCGACTCCCTGCGAGAAAGCAATCCCAGAGCCATACAGTCATCAACCTCGTCCGGGGATCCCTTCTCGACTCCCTGCGAGAAGCAATCCCAGAGCCACAGTATCCAAGTATCCAATTCTAAATTGTATCAATCAGGATACAACTCCGAGTGTCCTTTACCGTAGGACAGGCTATCGATAGAAGTTTTCTTCCCTGCAGGGGTGCACCAACTTACCCAACACGCTCGATTAACTTCGGCCGGACACACTTTCCTGGGTCATGCCCGGCCCTGGCCAAACGACACACCGCAGCCCTACCTACACCTCAGCAGAGAGGTCCCCGCCGGTCTACATCCTAAGCGCAAGGGGGTCTTGGCCATCGCCCCTCGCCCTCCGGGTCGTTGCGTGCCGGGCGAACCAGGCTCCACCCCTCAGGATGGTGCCGGCCCAGCCCGGCCGCAGTGCTAAACTGGACGTCTGACAGAGCTTTTGGCTGATGCATACGATGCAGAACGCCCATACTATGCCCACGTGATGGTTAGTGCTATCAGACCAGAGGCCTGCTCGGATCAAATATCCAAATCGTTAGGACTAGGGGCTTGCGGTAACGAGCAGAGACTCACGAAAGATGTGACCCCGTCGCCCCGTCTCGAGGACTTGCGGCAAGGGTTAAGAATGCCCGGCCGCGCCTCGTATTCACCACTCGGGCACCACACTGGCACCCGTCTTCACAACACTCGCCTCTCAGGCGCACGCGAGTACCCCTCAGGGTCGACTCGCCTATCCAAGTAACAGTGTAAATCCAAGTATCCGTGTGTCCATAACATCAGGGGAATCCGAGGTATCACCCTCGTTGGATTCCTACTCGATGTGTCTGTCAAGGTGAACTCGGAGGATTCACCCTCGTTGGGTTCACACTTGATGTGTTGCACGACAGCGTCGTTACCGGAAGTGGCGAAGGAGGAATCACCCTCGATGACCACGACCGAATAACTACTCTACAGAGTTAACATCAGAAGTGCTACATGAGGTTTCACCCTCGGCACTCGATAGTAACGCTGCAGTGTCGTTACAACTAAGGGGGGTGATATGCGGTGTCGGGTCCTGGTCTTCAATCCCGTTGATCGGGTCTTCTGACGATCCAGCGCGGCAGTCGGGATAAGTGGGGTCACTGATAGGTCTCTACCCAGCCTAGACTAAGCAGTTTAGGATATGCAGGTAATTATCAACAGCAGGTTACAATGAACAGGCTATGCATCAGAATAGGTAAAGCAGCAGCAACAACAGCAATTCTAATGCAAGCATGAGAAATAGAATGGGCGATATCGAGATGATCAAAAGGGGGGGGGCTTGCCTGGTTGCTCGGCGGCAAGGGCAAGGTTGTCAATGGTGTCTTCGGGCTCCGGAGCTGCGTCGGGATCTATCGAGAGAGAAGAGGGGGAGGAAACAGTATAAATACACAGCAAATCATGAGCAACGCAAAGTACGGCATGACAATATGCAGTGCCGGGTGTGTTCTAACGTGTGGTTGCACATCACCGAGGAAGGAGGAATCCATCCGGGAATGTTTTCCCGTTTCCGGACATTTGTCAGACAGATGACCGGAGAGGAACGGTTGCATGTTCGGATAGTTAGGGACGTGTGACGGACGAACGGAACACGTATTTGGATTCGTCTCGTCGTTCTGAGCGACTTTCATGTACAAAGTTTTTCCATCGGAGTTACGGATTATTTAAAATGATTTTCTAAAGTTTTTATTAATTTCTGGAATTTATTTAATTATTTAAAATAAACATTATCCAGAATAGTAAAAGATGACATCAGCATGACAT
Source organism: Thinopyrum elongatum (assembly GCA_011799875.1). NCBI lineage: Eukaryota > Viridiplantae > Streptophyta > Magnoliopsida > Poales > Poaceae > Thinopyrum > Thinopyrum elongatum. The sequence goes on along the minus strand of CM022302.1, from coordinate 139,575,836 downwards.
CATGCTGACGTCAGCAGTCATTAGGGTTAGTTTAAGTTAACTAATTAATTAGTCTAATTAAACAGGATTAATTAATTTACTAATTAATTAATTAACTATTTATTTATTTTATTAACTATTTTTATTTTATTATTATTATTATTATTATTATTTTTAAACAGTTCTGGGCCGTGGGCCCCACTGGTCAGGGGCAGCGGGCGGACGTGTCCGGGCCGGCCTGTGCGGGCACCGGACATGTCCGGGCTCGCATAGCGCGCGCGGGCACCGGATGAGCGGGCGGCGGGCGCGGCCGCAGCGGTCGCGGGCGAGGCCGGCGCAGGGCCGCGCGGTGCAGTGGCGCAGGTGGCCGGAGCAGCAGGGGCGGCGGCCGGAGCCGCGCGGGCGGCGAGCAGCAGCAGCTGCGGGCATGCACAGGGGCGGTCGCGGGGAGGCAGGGCGCGGCCAGGGTCATGCGCGGGCGCGGCCTGAGGGCGTGGTGAGCGCGTGCTGGGGAGGGCGGCGGTGCGCGGACGCGCGCATCGAGCGTGGTCGGGGCGCGCCGAACGCGAGCGCGCGGGGAATAGGGTGCGGGGCAGGGGAAGAGGAGGCCGAGGTCCTCACATGCGATGGAGGGGCGAGGGGCGGCGTGGCTCGAAGGCGACGTTGGGGAGGAGGTGGAGGACGGGGAGACGGCGTCGGCGGCGAGGGCGACGGGGTCGGGGCAGCGCCGGCGACTGATGGCGGGGGCGAGGTCGTTGCCCCCGATCCCGATCCAGAAGGGGTCGAGGGGGGGGGAACCGGGCGCCGTGCGGAAGGAGACGAAGAGGCGGGGGAGAGCGCCGATGCGGGAGCGGGTGGTGGTGCGTGGGCGGGGGCGATGGGCGCCGGCCGGAGGCGAGCCTCCAGTGGCGGCGGCGGGGTCGACCCGACGGGAGGGGGGGGGGGGGACGGCGGATCGGGGTGATTGGGCTAGGTACGGGGGGGGGGGGGAGTAGGGAATTAGGTAGGAGGGAGGTGGGCCGGCCGGCTGGGCTTGGCCCAGTTGGACCGGGGGTTTTCTCCCTTTCTCTTTCTGTTTTCTGCTTTCCTCTGTCTTGTTCTTTTATTTATTTTCTTTTCTCAGTTAGCAAATTGTTAGGCCACATTTTGAATTTTGCAAAACACAGGGACTGCTCCAACAAATACTAGGTATCCTCAACTACTACCAAAATTTAGTTTGGAGACAATTTGAGTTCACACCACTTTTATAATAATTAAAATGCATTAAACCTTACTGTTTTAATTATGTTAGAGCCACCTAAGTATTTTATTATTTATTGGTTTAAATTTTAGACTAGCCTCTGCAATATTTGTCATTTATCGAACATTTTAGTTTTTATGTTGGACAACTTTTATATTTCACTTTTATCTAAATTTGAATTTTGAGTTAGGAGTTGAAATGCATTATGATGCAAATGATGATCATGCATTGTTAATCATGCTGACTTGGCATTATCAAAATGGGATTACTGTGGCTAACCACTGGGGGTGTTACACTGAGGCGCAGCTAGCCGTGGGAGGCGGAAGCAGGCGGCCCCGCCGGCGCTGGTTTGGTTTTGGCAGCTGGAGGAAGACAGGACTGAAGAAACACGACAGACTGTAAAAGTAGCAGGAGTACTTAACAACCTTAACTGAAACCAGCAGGGGCACTTAACAACCATAGCTGAAAGCAGTATGAGTACTTATACAGGTTCAACCGTACAAAGCACGCCTCGAACAGTGCTACTTTGCCTACAGTTAACCAAGGGTGAGGCCACCAAGCCCCAGGACAAGGCCCAGGCGCCACCCCGTGCATCCACAACCTTCTGAAAGCGGCTTCATCTCGCAATGTGGTCAATAAACAGGATATTCGCTTTAGAGCCATGGAAAAGCATGAGCATAACCTTTTGTCCTATTCTCCAAGATGGACGGGCCTTCATTATTTGAGACCACCCATGAATAAGTATCTTTTCACCTCCAAGGGAAATGGAGTAGGTCGACATAAACATCATGTTGTGACCAAGCGCAAGTCTGACCCGACCATGGTCAGGCATCTGTATAGGAACAATAGAACTGGGCAGTTTCTATTTCAAGAAGATCACAGCTGTAAAACCGTGTATAAGGAAGAGTTTATGAGCAACATATATAACAGAAAACAGCTCCTACCATAAGTTTCTCGACATAGTTGGACCTGTTCAACGTGTGCAGCAGTGGCACACATATCCCATGTGGCCTTCCACCATTGAAACGCCCCACAAGGACCTCAAGATGATCAATAAAGTGTAGGAACTGATGGATGTCGTCCCAGTCAACTTCAGTGCCATCAGTAACAGCCGAGTTCTTATAGAATAACAAACGAGTAGCGTGCTTAACTTTGAAATAACCTACACGTGCCACCAATTATAAGAAATATTAGTTATAAGTAGCATCTTCGTGAGAGAAGGGAATCACAAATCGTTGCTACTTCTAAAGTTAAATTGTGATTAGTTAGACAGAATAGGTGGATTAAGAAGTAATCGAGGCAACATGCAAGAACCAGATACAAAACTAACATGGATGAACTACTGGAACGACGTCGGGGTGGAAGATCACAGTGAAGATGAGACCAGGTTCTGCTATTTCCATCAACATTCGTGCGCCAACTTTCAGTCCGTAACACTTGAGAAAGTTTATCCAAGTTCGGCCATAAAAAAAGCAGCGATCTTCTTGGTTCATGAACCCAACTCGGAACTTATATCCATGGCTTGTCTTCAATGTGACCATTAAACTGGTGTATTCAGTTATGGCAAGGCCGACCATCTTGAGTACATGTGTTCTGGCAGAGCAAGGAATGCACTGCAGGAAAAATAATATGAGAACACAATGTATTCGCTATCCAAATCTAGAAATAATTTCCTCCTTCACGTCAGTGTTGACCATGGTACTAGTACCTTTTATCCAAATATAGCAATCCAATTTTCCAAATTAGTCGATAGCATGTTAAAAAACCCCCACCCTCCCGGATAGAAAAGAGGATTTTAGGAACATACTGTGCGCGTTTTAAAATCATGTGTTAGGATGAGAAGGAACAAGTGTGGCGTCTCGCCGAGGGCGCAGAAACATGTAGGGTCCTTGCACTTTGGGCACTGCAAATGAAACACACTAGATTCAGTAGGAAGAAAAATGCATTAACGGCGGCGGCTGCCATCCTAGGATTACCCGCGACCAAGGGACTAGGATTTATTGGGGATGGATGAAGAATTCGTACCTGGTTCTCCATGAGAAAACCCTACGCAATCGCCGAGAGGGGGTTTTCTCTGAACAAGCAGACAAGGGAGAAGGGGATTCAAGCCCAGTGAAATATTGCTACTTCGTCTGTCCAGCTTACTGCTAAAGCTGGAAAGGTGGGGTTTTCATGATTTGATGGCTCATTGGGCATTACTGCGGCGCTACGACCGGGGTGAACCTACCGTGTAGTTGTGCACTCTAATTTGGTGCATGGCACGTGGAGCCCATTGCCGGATGCCCCACAAATCAGCGAAACGAAGTAGAAAGGCAGGAGTAACTAGTTACACATAAATATTTTTTTGACAGAGAGATACTCCCTCTGTAAAGAAATATAAAAATCTTTTATATCACAACTTTATACATAAGAAAAATCAAGGGGAATATATGTAACATAATATGGGGGTTCAGCTGAGAATATAATACTCAGACAAGCTCATGGTTCTGGACTTTGGGCCAAAGGCCGGTGGGCCTGCATGTTTGGGGGCCCATGTGTTCTAACTCAGCGCATTTCATATTGCAAGCGATCGGTACGGCGCTGGTTTTAGATGCTGTCGCAAGGCGAATACAGAAAATTAAATAAAGCATGGCAGCTGTTAGAATGAAATCGAACAACAGTTCCTAACCAGCAATCAGAGTTGCAATTCTTTCACGATATCCTACGTGATAAATAATACTGTCGTACAACTTATACACACAGGACACTTGTTTCACCATGCCATATTATTACATCAAAAGCTCTCGGAGGATAGATCAGTTCGGCAGTTGCGTGCTACTACTGAAGAATTTCAAAGTTGATTTGGACCAGCTCTCCTTGCCGAGAAAGTTCGATTTTGACATCATCCCCTACCGCAAGATTTGATAGAGTTTTGAACCTTGACCATACTTTAGGATCAATCATCATGCGACCATCCTTTGTACTTACGGTATATTGAGCAGGTTTGAAAGTGCAACTAATCCCCGGGTGGTTTTGGTAATTCATAACAACATATAGCTCATTGAACTAATATCCATTCAAGTTTAATATTTCAGAAAGTTCAATGAATGGCATGGCATGGACTAGAGATGTGGACCCCTCAAAATGCTAAGGACACATATTGGCGAAAGCTCAAGACTATTCATTTCTATTTTAGTGATCCAAGATCACATTGAGTCCATAGGAAAGCTAATACTATTAAAAGGGGATGAGGTGTTGCTTAATGGTCGACTTGCTCAAAGTGCTTAGTGATATTGCTCCAAAACCCTCAGCCACTTTCTCATTTCCACATATGTCCAAAACCCAAAGTCAAACTCGGCCCCACCGATTTGATCTATCCGGCGCCACCGAGTTCATTTGACATAGGCACTGCCAGAAACCCTAGACAATTCGGTCTCACCGATACGGATCTCGGTCTCACCAAGATGGCCTTGCAAACTCTCTGTTGCCTGTTGTAATTATTTCGGTCTCACTGAAATTTGCAATCGGTCCCACCGAGTTTGCTTGACCAACTCTCTGTTTGCTCATTGCTGAAATCGGTCTCACCGAGTTCATGCAATCGGTCTCACCGAGATGAGGTTTTGCCCTAAGCCCTAGCACATCGGTCCCACCGAGTTGTTCCTGTCGGTCCCACAGAGATTCCTAACATTGACATTTTGAACTAAATCGGTCTCACCGAGTTCTTCTATTCGGTCTGACCGAGTTGGGTCAAATGTGTGTAACAGTTGGATTTTGTGTGGAGGCTATATATACCCCTCCACCCCCTTCTCCATTAGTGAGAGAGCCATCAGAACGTGCCTACACTTCCACTACACATTTTCTGAGAGAGAACCACCTACTCATGTGTTGAGACCAAGACATTCCAATCCTACCACAAGAATCTTGATCTCTAGCCTTCCCCAAGTTGCTTTCCACTCAAATCATCTTTCCACCATAGCCAAATCTATGAGAGAGAGTTGAGTGTTGGGGAGACTATCATTTGAAGCACAAGAGCAAGGAGTTCATCATCAACACACCGTCTATTACCTTTTGGAGAGTGGTGTCTCCTGGATTGGTTAGGTGTCACTTGGGAGCCTCCGACAAGATTGTGGAGTTGAACCAAGAAGTTTGTAAGGGCAAGGAGATCGCCTACTTCATGAAGATCTACCCGAGTGAGGCAAGTCCTTCATGGGCGATGGCCATGGTGGGATAGACAAGGTTGCTTCTTCGTGGACCCTTCGTGGGTGGAGCCCTCCGTGGACTCGCGCAGCCGTTACCCTTCGTGGGTTGAAGTCTCCATCAACGTGGACGTACGATAGCATCACCTATTGGAACCACGCCAAAAATCTCCGTGTCTACATTGCGTTTGCCTTCTCCAAACCCTTCCCTTTACCTTCATATGCAATGTTTTACTTTCCGCTGCTACACTCTTAAAATTGCATGTGTAGGTTGATTGCTTGACTTGTGCTAAGTTGCTAAAATATGCCAAGACTTAAAATTGGGAAAAGGCTAGATTTTTATTTGGTCAAGTAGTCTAATCACCCCCCTCTAGACCTACTTTCGATCCTACAAGTGGTATCAAAGCTTTGGTCTCCATTTGCCTTGATTTCCATAGCTTTGGTGATCATAGCCTTGGTTTCACAACCTAGGAGAGTATGGCGTCTAGCGAGGGAAATTACCACCGTAGAGGTCCTTACTTTGATGGTACTAATTTTGCTAGTTGGAAGCATAAGATGAAAATGCATATTCTTGGTCATAACCCCGCTGTTTGGGCTATTGTGCGTATTGGCTTGCAAGGTGAATACTTCGAGGATGGAAGAGAACCGGATCGTGAAACTACCACGGAAGAATTGAAGATGTTGCAATACAATGCTCAAGCTTGCGATATTCTCTTCAACAGATTGTGCCCCGAAGAATTCAACAAAATCAACCGCCTTGAGAATGCAAAGGAAATTTGGGATACTTTGGTTGATATGCACGAAGGTACCGAGTCCATCAAGGAATCCAAATTGGATGTGCTTCAAAGTCAACTTGACAAGTTCAAAATGAAGGATGGTGAAGGAGTCGCTGAGATGTATTCTAGGCTTGCTCTCATCACAAATGAGATTGCCGGCTTAGGAAGTGAGGAGATGACCGACAAATTCATCATCAAGAAGATCCTAAGAGCCTTGGATGGAAAATATGATACCGTGTGCACATTGATCCAAATGATGCCCAACTACAAAGATCTCAAGCCGACGAAAGTCATTGGTAGAATTATTGCTCATGAGATGTCACTCAAGGATAAGGAAGAGCTTCACAACAAGTCTAGTGGTGCTTATAAAGCTTCATGTGATGCTCCTACAATATCAAGTGAAAAACAAGTCTTCAATGAAGAATTGAGCTTAATGGTGAAGAACTTCAACAAATTCTACAAGAGTAGAAGCAAAGAGAGAAGTTCCAAGTTAAGGTCCTACAATGACAAAAGATCTTCTAGTCGTGATCGCAATTGCTACAATTGTGGAAGACCCGGACACTACTCCAATGAGTGTACGGCTCCCTACAAGAGAAGAGAAGACTCACCTAAAAGGAGAAGTAAAAGAGATGAATCACCACCAAGAGAGAGAAGGAGTAGAGATGATCGTTATGAACGAAGACCCTCTCGTAGAAGCAAGGATTCGGAAAAGAAGGACAAGTCATCAAAGAGCTACACAAGACGAAGACATCAAGCTCACATTGGTGAATGGGTATCTGGTTCCGACTCCGACAACTACTCCGAGAGAAGTTATCACTCCGACTCCGAATATACTCAAGATGAAGGTGTTGCCGGTCTTGCACTTGTGTCATCCAACTTCTACGACATATTTGACTCACCAAATGAAGGAATTGGAAGATGCTTCATGGCTAAAGGCCCTAAGGTATCACACCCCGAGTATGCTGATTTCAATAGTGATGAAGATGATTTGCTAGGTGATGATGATTTACTTGTTGACAACTCTAGTGATGAAAACTATGATGAAATTGCTATTAATCATGATAATCAAGATGGAACGAATGACAATGATAAGAAGGAGATTGAGCCTCTAACTAAAGAACTAAACACTCTTAAGTTAGCCCATGAAACTACTTTAGAGGATCATCGAGAGCTTTTAAAGACTCATGAGAAGCTACGCTTTGAGAAGCTCAATTTAGAGCAAGAGCATGGGTTCTTAAAAGCAATCAATGATGATCTTCGAAAGAAAAGTTCTTCTTACATTGCCAAGCGTTTACTCTTGTCTACTTACATGCCACAAGTAAAATCTAGCAACAAGAGCAAGAAAGATTCTTCTTCTAGTAGTAACAATAATCATGTTAAATCCAATATTGTTGCTTCTAGTAGTTCTCTTGATTCCACTAATGATTCTCTTAGCCAAGTTACACTTGAGCAAGAAAATAGCTTATTGAAGGGAATTATAGAGAAAGGTGTTTACAAGAGCCTTGCCGGAAGTAAGCAATTTGAGGAAATTGTACGTAAGCAAGGAAGGCACCGGAAGAATCAAGGTGTTGGTTTTGAATGAAAGTTCAATGCCAATGGAGTTGAGTGGGAAGAAGATCAATACCCCAAGACAAAGTTTGTTCCTCAACAAGAGAAGTATGACCCCACTTCTTTCAAAGGAACACAAGCTCAAGATGATCTTCCACCACAAGACCACAAGCTAAAAGGCAAGGACAAGCTTCAAGAGGAGATTGATGCATTTGAAGAAGCTCCTAAGGCCTTGGTCAAGTGGGTTCCCAAGACTACATCAAGTTCTACTTCATCAAGTACGACTACAACTCCAAGGATTCCCATCAAGTTGATGTGGATCCCAAAGAAGAAGAACTAGAGAGTTCTTGATGGTGACTCCGCCAGCGTACTTCACTCATATTCATTTTTGCGAGGAAAAGTGCAATCAACTTCCATATCTTGCACTAGTTCAAGGAGTCACAAACCCTCTTGTTGGTAAGACAAGGGACAAGGTAACCTAATGCTTTCATGGACATCATCATATGTGTGTTTCACTCTATGTCTATGGATATCCTTGTGTGTTCCTTATGGGACTAACCCATGTAGGTATTGAAAGTGCAACTCACTCCAATGGATTGCTCCAAATGATCTACATCAACATTGAGCATCCACATCTTCAACAACTGCATGAAGTCATCATCGACAAAACCCAAGGTTAGTTCATCCCTCTTAGGGGGGATATCACATCTAGGGGGAGCTTTACTCTAATAATTGAGCTAAAGCAACTCTAATGGTGTGAACACAACAATGCTTTATGTAAAAGTGGTAACCCCACTTGTGCTTAAACGATGAGTATGACCTATGATCAAATGTTCTCATTTGATTCCTAAGTCAATATACTCATATATAGATGACCTAGTCATCGCAAATTGCTTGATAGATGCTAGAGTGTTTGTGCATGCTTTGCCACATGTTTTATTTGTCATCTTATTGTGTGAGCATGTTGGTTGCATAATTTTCTCCATTCGAGGACATCCATTTGTTGCTTTGATTGTTTGGTTTTTCTTTCTGACAAATGGATGGACAAGAATGCCTAAGAACTCCCTCTAGCTATCTATGCTTTACTCGTCTCAAACTCTATTCATGCTACATCACAAAGTTTGAACAAGTCGAATTCGGACCCTCCGGGTGAGGAGCACTCGGAGCCACCGATCCGTCAAGGGCTTAACTTCCAAAACCTCTTAATGCATCTCGGTCAGACCAATTCACACCTGCTCGGTCTCACCGAATTCATTAAGTTGATCTAGGTTTTCATCTCGGTGCAACCGATTAGAACAATTTGGTCACACCGAGTTGCAGTAACTGCTAGCAGTTTAGCATCTCAGTGCCACCGAGTCGTTCCACTCGGTCACATCGACAGTGACTGGGTATATATATACCGCGGGTTGAAATTTGGAAATTTCTCCAAACCACTCGACCTCGCCTTCCCAGCTCTGCCACCCCCTTGGTCTCCGGATCGTCGCCGTCATCGCTAGTGCCTCCTGTCGCTGGTCTCCATCGCCGTCAACGGGAATCTCACTGCCGTTGTCGCCGTAGCAAGTTCGTCGCCAAGTTAGGGTATGGACATGACCTCTTTGCGCGTTCTCTTATTCCGATTCTTGCACAAAGATCATTGCCATTGTTCTTTCCATGAATGAGATCAATCTATCCACTGAAAGAATCCTTTAGAATAGATTTGATGCAAAAACTTAGGGTTAGGTTTCCGCCGAACTCATCTCGGACAGACCGATCTGAGGATCTTGGTCTCACCGATTTGGCTCAGGCAATTGCACAAGTACAACTCGGTCTGACCGAAGTGTACTAATCGGTGTGACCGAAATCACTTACTCTGTGAAACCCTAGCGTCTCGGAGTCACCGAACTGCATTTCGGTCTGACCAAAACTGTGTGTTTATACTCTGTATGTGCTTCGGTGTCACGGAGTTTGTCAAATCGGTAGCTCTGAAATGCTTTCTACAGAAAACTAAAGTTAAGTTTTGTCTCAATATTTTGCAAAAATAGCTGTACTTTGTGATGCTCATCCACTCTATCTATACCCATCTATTCACAGGGTCAGTTTCAGATATGTCAGAGGGCAGTGACAGCCAGAACAGATCTGAAGAGCAAGTAAACCTCAGTGAGGGCACAAGTCCCTCCAACAGCAGTTATGATGAAGGTAGCAGAAGCACTCCAAGCAACTTGCCTAAGGCTGCTACTAGGCAAAGGAAGAAGAGAACCTCAGAATCTGAGGATGAGGATTTTGTTGTTGAGGAGGAGGTGACCTCCAAGAAAAAGGTACTCAAGAAGGAGTATGCTGCTGCTGCTGCCACAAAGCCTGTAATGAAGAAGAAGGCTCCTGCTAAAAGAGTCCCTATGTCAAAAGCCAGAGCCTCTACTCAAGTTGATGCTGCTGCACCATGTGCTGCTAGAGAAGAAGAGGCTGCTGGAGGAAAGAAAAGGAAGGAGAGAGTGAGGAAGACTATTGCCAGAGTCATTGGAAAACCTTCTATGATGAGAGATTCAGATGAGGATCATGAGGAGGAGGAAGAGCCAGTTGGACCTCCTGCAAAAACTCAAAAGCTTATGGGGGATGCTATAAGGACTGGGGCTGCTCCATCTAAGCCCAAGTCAGGCCCCAAACCTCCAACTCAAGCTCAAGCTCCAAAACCTGCTGCACCCAAGAGATCCACAGGGAACATTTCAGCTGCTGAGAAGAATAAGGCCCCAGTGCCTGAGGCTCAAGAAGATGAAGAGCAACAAGTGCTCAGAAAACTGAAGCCAAGGATTCCAGATCATGATGACACTACTGGAATCAGGATCTTTGTTGTCAGCCAGCTGACGACAAAGAACGTCTTTGCCATCAGCTTACAGAAAACTGACGGCAAAGAATGAGCTGACGGCAGAGATCATGTTTGCCGTCAGCCTGCTCTTTGCCGTCTGCTAGCGGACGGCAAAGAAGCTTTGTCGTCAGCTAGCAGACGACAAAGAGGGTGGGTGGCCCACTAAGCTTTGCCGTCCGCTAGCAGACGGCAAAGAAAGTGGCCAACCTAACGGCCGTTTCCCCCGGCCCCACCTAACTAGCTAGGCTCTTTGCCATCTGCTAGCAGACGGCAAAGAGCTGTGACCTAACTAAAAAGCGGCCAGCGCCCGCGCCCCACCCCTCTCTCTCTCCCCTCACCTCATCCGCGCCGCCGCCGCTGTGCCCGAGCCGCCCCCGCCCCCGACCCCCACTGCCCCCGCCGCCCCCGACCCCCAAGGCCGCCCGTCGCCCGCCGCCCCGGCGCCCGTCGCCACTCCGCCCGGCGCCGCCCGGCGCCTCTCCGTCCAGCCACCCCCCGCCGCCCGGCGCCGCTCCGTCTAGCCGCCCCCGGTGAGGTTCTTCACTTTTTTTTCTTGCTATTTTTTTATTTATGTTGTACTATTAGTAATTTAGGTTAGTTGATTTAGTTGCTTTTTTTAGGTTAGTAGATTTTAGGTTAGTCGTATTTAGGTTATTAGTACATTTTGTGAGATGAAAAAAAAGAAGAAAAGAAGAAAAAGTAGAAGTGGAGAGGAAAAAGGAAAATAAGGAAAATGAAGAAGAAAAAGAAGTCAAGAGGAAGAAGGAAAAAAAGGAAGAAGAAGAAAAAGAAGGAGAGGAAAAAGGAAAATAAAGAAGAAGAAAAAAAAAAGAAGAAGAAGAAGAAGAAGAAGAAGAAGAAGAAGAAGAGGAGGAGGAGGAGGAGGAGGAGGAGAAGAATAGAAGAAGAAGAAGACAACCCCGGCACCCCGACACCCTGACCCCGACACCCCGACCCCCGACCCCGACACCCGACACGACACCCGACAACCGCGACCCCGACACAGCACCCCGACCCTGACACGGCACCCCGACCCCGACACAGACACCCCGACCCCGACACGACACCCCCGACACCCCGAACCCCGACACGGCACCCCCGACCCCGACACAGCACCCCGACCCCGACACGACACCCCCGACACCTCCTGAAAAAGGTGCTCTTCGGCCTTCCAGAGGCCGACGGGGTCATATATTTGTGAATTATGAGTTAGGTCATATATTTTTTGATTTTGTTATAAAAAACATCATATTTTGTTGATCAGGTGGTTTTAAATGTGCTGTTGTTTCGTCGCTACGAGGGTCTGGTGTTCAACGACCTCCCCGTGCGTTCGACAAGCTCCGCCCCTGCGTTCGTTGGTGAGCACAAATGACATATCCTCCTCCCCCCTTCATTTGCTCTGTTCCAGTCTATGTGCCGATGAAACTTGCTAGCTATAGGTGTCTTCAATCATCAGTATGCGTGACCACTATGCGTCTCCCGTTCGAAATTGTTGCATCTATAAATATGCATGCATTTGCATGTTTATAACCGTGATTCTTTCAAATTGTCCAACGTTATCCATGGACAGCCCGCGTATGTGTAGATTGGGTTCGTTTTCCCATACGCTCTGCTTCGGATCCGATGCAGAATTTCGTTAGTGCCTCCCTGTTGTTCTCCGGGTACACATCCTCTCTGCTTATTGCCGAGATGTGTATCAGGAGAACAGCGGGGAGGTGCTGCCAAAATTTTGCGGCGGATCCAGAGCAGAGCATGGGAAAAAGAACCCAATCTACACATACTCGGGTGGGATTAGGACCTATCTTTACCTATTAGCGTCTAGGTTGCATGGACGTAATAAAAGTGACAAACTCCATTAACTGATGAATATATACATGATTAATTATATATATATTTTTTATGTGTCCAGTAGCTAGGCAAGATGAGTGATCGTGCGTGGATGTACACCGGTCACACTAGTCAGAAAGACATGACCATTGAATGGTTAACAAAAACCAAGGGGTTTCTGAGAGCCGCATTTGCAAATGGCCAGAGGACAACCTGGTGCCCCTGTGCCGGGTGCGACAATTGGCACAAGAGGACAGAGGATGAAATGGGCAAACACTTGCAGAAGAGGGGTTTTACGCCAGGTTATACGGTGTGGACATTTCATGGCGAGTCTTCCCAACGTGCCAGAGCTGAGGTGCTTCGTCGTCGCACCGACGAGCATGGTACCGGGATGGAAGACATGGTGCAAGACTTTGATGATGCTCGGGACTCGGACAATGAGATGGAGGAATCTGCAAAGGCCTTCAATGAAATGTTGGAGTCTTCAAAACGTCCTCTCCACGAGCACACTGAGCTTTGTCAGCTGGATGCCATCTCACAAATAATGGCTCTGAAGGCCCAATTCAACTTGGGCAGAGAATGCTACGACGCGATGATGACAGTATTTGGACGTTTTCTACCCAAAGGCCATGTACTACCTGCAAACTTGTACCAGTCAGGCAAAATCCTCTATGCTCTTAAGATGCCCTATGAGAAGATACATGCCTGTGAGAATGGATGTGCCTTATTTAGGCTTCAGTATGCGGACTTGAACTATTGTCCCATTTGCAAGTCATCCAGGTATGTTGTGGTAGACAACGGTATGGGTGAGAAGACGTAGAACAAAATCCCCGTTAATGTTCTTCGGTATATGCCAATCGTACCAAGACTTCAACGTCTTTTCATGGTCGAAGAGACGGCCAGACAGATGACATGGCACAAAACGGGCAAAAGAACACAACTAGATGCAGATGGGAAGCTGATGATGGTGCACACATCGGACGGTGAAGCGTGGAAGTGCTTCGATGCATTACATGATGACAAAGCGGTAGATCCGAGGCATCCTCGAGTCGCCATCAGCACGAATGGGTTCAGTGTGTTTGGTCTGATGGCAGCCCAATACAGTTGTTGGCCCGTATTTGTCATTCCACTCAATCTCCCCTCCCCCCGACAGATTATGCAAAGAAAGAACATTTTCCTGACGTTGATAATTCCAGGGCCCAACTATCCGGGGAAGAATATGAATGTGTACATGCAGCCGCTAAAGGACGAATTGCAAGAAGCCTGGGATAATGGGTTCAAGACATACGACGCCTTTAGCAAACGGAACTTCATAATGCGTGTCTGGTACATGTACTCAACGCATGACTTGTCGGCGTATGCGCTATTCATTGGCTGGTGTGTGCATGGAAGGTTCCCGTGCCCCACATGCAAGGGAGCTCTTGAGTTTCATTGGCTTCAGGACGGTCGCAAGTTTTCTTGCTTCGACTTGCACAGACAGTTCCTGGATCCTCGCCATAAGTTCAGGAAAGACAAGAAGAACTTCATCAAAGGTAGAGTTGTCAAAAACTCTGCACCACCTGCATTGACAGGACAAGAGACCCTGGATCAATTAAACGCTCTCGAGCCAGATCCAGAGCGTCCAGGGTATTTCAAGGGGTATAATTCGAAACACGCCTGGACTCACAAGACATGCTTGTGGGATCCGCCTTACTTCAAAGACCTCCTTTGCCCACACAACATCGACGTGATGCACACTGAAAAGAATATCGCCGAGGCACTTTTTGGTACATTGTTCGGCATAGAGGGGAAGTCAAAGGATAATACTAAGGCTAGAGTCGATCTGGAGGCGCTATGTGATAGACCGTTACAAAACATGCAACCACCGAAAGGAAAGCAGAACTGGACAAAGCCAAAGGCATGGTTCAATCTTGGAAGGCCAGCTATGAGGGAAATTATCTTGTGGGTGAAAATGCAGTTGATGTTCCCCGATGGGTATGCATCGAATCTAAAGAGGGGAGCGAGTCTTGAAAAATTGAAGATATTTGGTCTCAAGAGTCATGATTGGCACATATGGATTGAGCGGGTAATGCCGGTGATGTTGCGTGGCTTCATCCCTGAGGATGAATGGCTAGTGCTGGCAGAGCTGAGCTATTTCTTTCGTGTTCTTTGTGCGAAAGAACTATCGCCTGGCCTGCTAGAAGAAATGGAAGAGTTGGCGCTGGAGTTGATCTGCAAGTTAGAGAAGATCTTTCCGCCGGGCTTCTTTAATCCAATGCAGCACTTGATTTTGCATCTCCCAACCGAGGCCAAGATTGGGGGGTTGGGGGCATGCAAAATGTTGGTGCTACGCAACTGAGAGGATGCAGAAGACGCTTCGAGCAAAATGTAAAAATAAACGTAGAATTGAAGCATCGATGGCCGAGGCATTCATTACTGAGGAGGCGGCAAACTTCGTGACAGCACACTACGAAGCCAAAAATCGTCATTTGCATAATCCGAAGCCTCGGTACAATGCTGGCGACCCTAAAAAGGGTGGATCCAACCTCATCCTATTCAAAGGGGATCTCACACCAGCCGGTGCTTCTAATTCCTTAACGTTGGATGTCGAAGAATGGCGGACCATTTCATTGTATATCTTCAACAACCTAACAGAAGTGCGGCCGTACATCGAGTAAGTTCTCGGTACATTGTTTCGCAACTTCTAATTCCTTTGAACTTCTCTTATTGCCGGATAAATTTGATACAGGTGATACGTCACCAAATTCTTGTATGGAGCAGTGATCCAAAAGGATTCCGTCGAAGAGTATGAGCTTCTGGCAAAGCATGGAGGCAGCTATCCCGGTTTCATCTCTTGGTTCAAACAAACGGTAATTTCCATTAGGCCATTTCATTTCTTCGTCTAATTTGTGGCTAATGCAACAATCCCTTTCCTATTAAACTTGTAGGCTAATTCAGAGTTTATGGACGCCGAATTGAGACAAGTCGCTAATGGTTTTGACTTTAAGGTCCGTTCATTTGACAAATACGACATCAACGGGTATCGCTTTCATACCTATGGCAAAGAGCTATCTATGGCCGACCGAAAGTCTACAAATTGTTGTGCCTCTGCTATCGGTGAAGGAGATACCGAGTATTATGGAAGAGTTGAAGCAATTTATGAACTTCAATTCTATGGTGCAAACCCACCAAATGTCATAGTCTTCAAATGTTATTGGTTCCAGCCGAAGGAGACTAGAAGGACTCATGAACATATAGGGCTAGTGGAAATCAAACAAAGCACCCATTTGGATGTTCCCGATGTCTATATTATGGCTCAACAGGCAACCCAAGTTTTCTATCTACTGTGGGCCTGTCAAAGTGATCCAAATCTCAATGGTTGGGATGTCGTTTATGAAGTGTCGCCACGTGTTATACCACCTCCCCCCAATGAAGAGGATTATGAACCTCACATTAACCCAGACACATATGAAGGAGAATTCTTCCAAGAAACACGTCTTTCCAAAAAACGTTTCAAGAACCACTCTACTTCACCCTAGAACATTGAAGTAGACAGCGACAGTGAACCCGACTTCACCCCTGAGCCGGAACAAGAAGAGCCTGAACTAGAAGAGGTTACTACTGCGGATGACCTGTCAATGCTTGACCAATTACGTAAAGGTGGCCTTCCACATGATGATGCATTTATTAATGATGATGATGAGCACGTCATTACTGATAGTGATGATGATGATGCATTTATTGATCCCGGAGCATTTATTGAACCCGACGATCTAGATTATTATTAGGTATTCAATTTTTTATGTTGTACTTGATTTATATAGTTACTTGTATGATTGTATGATTTATATAGTTACTTGTATAATTTTCTTACTTTGTATGATTGTTTGTTATACATAGTGCCATGGTCTTGATATCCATCCCCGTCGGCCCTCGCCCGCTTTATGATCCGGATGTGGTAAATTCTCTTTTATAACCATTTGTTGCATTTCGCATTTATGACAATTATGGCCATCAAGTTGACATAGATATATTTTAATCTAGGAGGTATGTGAACCGAAAATTGCAACCGACCCTCTTGTCGAGAAGTTAAATTTAGTTGAAAAAGAAAATGAGTATTTGAAAGAAAAAATTAAAAGAATTGAAGAAGAGAAGATGAAATTTGAGTTGTATGTTGGCGATGTCGTCGATGATCACAAGATGAAGATGAATGCAATTCGCTTGAAGATGGATGCAATGCGCTTGAAGATTAAGAAGATTAGAAAATATGCCATTGATAATGAGGCTTGGTATCATTATGCCGTTGGATCAATTGTTACCTTAGTTGCGATCTTCATTGCATTTGTTGTGATGAGGGTAAGTTTTCTCTAGTGTTTTGCTTAACAAATGCATACTTACCTTATTTTCCTCCTAAATGGCATAATTACCTAAGTTAGATAAAAAATGAGCTATACTTACATAAGTTGGCTCAAAAATGGCATCATCACCTAGGTTAGCACAAAAATGACCTATACTTACCTTAGTTTTCTCCAAATTGACATAATAAGCTTAGTTGACCTATACTTTACCTAGGATAGCTATAAAATGACCTATACTTAGCATTTTTTCCTCCTAAATGACTTAATATGCTTAGTTAGCTAAAAAATGGCATAACTACCTATGATAGCTCAATAATGATCTATACTTAGCTTACCTAGTTCATTTATGACATAATTAGCTTACTTAGGTAAAAAATGGCATAACTACCTAGGTTAGCTCAAAAATGACCTATACTTAGCTTCTTTAATTCATTTATGACATACTTAGCATACTTAGGTCAAAAATGGCATGATAATCTTTGTTACCTCCAAAATGACATAGACTTAGCTTATTTTCCTCGAGAATGACATAATAACCTTACTAAGCTCCAAAATGACCTATTTACCTAGCTTAGCTCTAAAATGACCAACACTTAGCATTTTTACCTAGCTTAGCTAAAAAATGGCATTTTTACCTACCTTAGTTAGAAGAAGAAGAAGATAAAGAAGAGGAGAGGAGAAAAAGAAAGAGAAGAAAAATTCTTCTTCTTCTTCTTCTTCTTCTTCTTCTTCTTTTTCTTCTTCTTCTTCTAGCTAGTCTTCTTCTTCTAGTCTTCTTCTTCTTCTTCTTCTAACTTTCTTCTTTCCCAATTTGTAGATTTGCTTTACATGAGGAAGCTTGCATTGATGGAGTCTACTCTTCTCCTTGTGCTTCCTTTTTGTTTTGATTTTGTAGGATGAACAATGTGAAACTTGCTACCTATATATGTATGTATGGATGAAACCATTGTATGCTTGTTGTTGGATATGTTGGCTAGCTATATATGTTACATATGGACTTTTGATTTGGTATGTATATGTGTTGGATGATCATATCCATATGGCAGGGATATGATTTGGTATGTATATGTGTTGGTATGCTTGTTGAAAGTATTTTCAAATGTGTATATATATATATATGTGTGAAATTCTGTGAAATTGATTGAATTTAAGAAAAAACAGGGGCTATACAGGCACTTTGTCGTCTGCTGGCAGACGGCAAAGAGCTTTGCCATTAGCCATTAGACGGCAAAGCTGCCACGTGTTAGCTACCTGTGCAACCTGGGGTGCACTAGGCTTGCCTATATGGCATGCTTTGCCGTCTGCTGGCAGATGGCAAAGACCTTTGCATCTTTGCCGTCTGCCAGCAGACGGCAAAGCATGCCACATGTCAGCTACCTGGGGCATCTGGGCTGGCCTATTTGGGCACTTTGCCATCAGCTGGTAGATGGCAAAGCACGCCGTTAACCCCTTAACGGACCTAAGCTGCCACATGTGCCGTCCAGGCCCTTTGCCGTCTGCTGGCAGATGGCAAAGACCTTTGCATCTTTGCCGTCCGCCAGCAGACGACAAAGAGCCCTTTGCCATAGTTTGTTCAGCCGAATGTGTTGCCGTCTGTTGGCTGACGGCAAAGGCCTTTGCCATCCGCCAGGCAAGCCTTTGCCGTCAGCCATGGCAGACGGCAAAGTGCCTGATTCCTGTAGTGTGATAATCATCCAGTGGCAGAAAATATGAAGCTGAGAAAGGATGCAGGTCTGAGACTCTGGAGACAGACTGATCCCTATGCCACCAGAAGGAGAACTGCTGTAGACTATCGTTTCCACACCAAGGAATAGTAGGATTTCTATGAGACAGTCTTGTTGGACAAGAAGCCCATTGTGTGAGACATGAAGTGGGTTGACTGGAAATACATTGATGAAAATGAAGACTATTTCCCAGGTGTTCATGAGAGCTTCAGAATGAATGAAGTTGACAAGTTTCTTGGACAGAAGCTGACTAAGTGGAACGATGAGATGATCATGCAATTCTATTCCACTGCTCACTTCTACCCTGATAGAAAGATTGTCTGGATGACTGAAGGAACAAGATATCAATCTACTATCTCAGAATGGGCCAAGCTTATCAATGCCCCAGAGGAAGAGGAGGATGATATTGATGTGTATGCTAAGCCTAGGAAAGATCACAACTCCATGGTCAACATGTACAAGACTATTCCTGATGATGCCTTGGAGACACACAAGCTTGGGTCTATATACTATCTGTTGTCAGGTTTGACCACCATCAACACTATTTTGAGGCACACTCTTTTGCCCAAATCAGGAGATCATAGAATGATCCATGGTCATTCCATCAACCTGCTCCATATGTTTGATGTTCCACAGAAGTTTAAAGTGATGAGTTTGATAGTTGAAACAGTGAAGAGAACTGCAGCTGATCAGAAGAGATCATGTGGATATGCCCCTCATATACAGATGTTGATCAACTCCAAGATGGGAACAGGGACATATCTTCTTGATAAAGAGCATCTTCCCCTGAGGCCAGAATTTGAGGACAACAAGGTTGTCATGGATGCATCACATCCTACTTCAGTTGAAGCCCAAGAGAAGAGAGAGAGCAAAAGCTGCAAAAGCAGCAAAGGCAGCCAGTGCACCAGATGCTTCACAAGTGTTGTTCAAGACCAAGCAAGATCAACTCAGTTATCTGCTTGAGGCTACTATGAGAATTGAGAAGGGCTTGGCCACCCTGACTCAAAATCAAGAGAGTCTTGAGAGGATCATTGAGACTAAATTTCATGATCTAGATGTCAAGGTCACAGAGATCCAGACCACTGTGGAGAAGCTCCAGGAAGAAGTTGAGGACAGAAATGACAGACCTACCACAGATACTTTTCAGAGAGTGCCAAGGGCACAAAGGTCTTCAGCAGTGCCAGTTGTCAGTGATACCAGGACTACTCTTTCAGCACCTGCAGCAACTGCCACTATTGCACCTCCAATTTCAACTCCTCCAGCTCCACAAACCTCAGCCGAAGCATTTGCCAATGGACTCCTCTCCACGCCATCTACGCACACCAGAGCAACCAGCCAGAAGACCACTTCAGGAGCTCTCGGAGATCATGCCTAGAGTGCCGCATAGCACTATGCATTTTCAAGCTTTTTGGTAACTTGTTGCCAAAGGGGGAGAAAGTGTATAGATCATTAGGCTTTTAGAGAGAGAGAGAGAGTGTGTCTTGCCTTTTGTTGATTCTATTTGCTTCTTTTGCTACTTTGATCGTTTGCTTGTTTGATTCCGATGCTACTTGGTGCTATGTGTGTGAGATACTCTTGTGATCATTTGTTTGATCATACTATGCCTTAATGTGTGCTTACTTGATGATATCCATGATACTTGTGTATGATCAATTTTGTTTTCCCTTGGTGATGAGTGCATGTTATTTAACTCTTATCATTTTGAGCGCTCCACCAAGATGTATGTGACATGGAAGAGTGAACCATGATCCTAATCGATTGTGCATTTGCATTCAAAAGCAAATTTTAAATAATGCACAAATTTAGGGGGAGCTCTTGCTTATCACATACTTCTCAAAGCGATGATGTATTTCATTCATATTATCATTTGTCGAAGCTTTGATCTATATATTGTCATCAATTACCAAAAAGGGGGAGATTGAAAGTGTAACTAATCCCCGGGTGGTTTTGGTAATTCATAACAACATATAGCTCATTGAACTAATATCCATTCAAGTTTAATATTTCAGAAAGTTCAATGAATGGCATGTCATGGACTAGAGATGTGGACCCCTCAAAATGCTAAGGACACATATTGGCGAAAGCTCAAGACTCTTCATTTCTATTTTAGTGATCCAAAATCACATTGAGTCCATAGGAAAGCCAATACTACTAAAAGGGGATGAGGTGTTGCTTAATGGTCTACTTGCTCAAAGTGCTTAGTGATATTGCTCCAAAACCCTCAGCCACTTTCTCATTTCCACATATGTCCAAAACCCAAAGTCAAACTCGGCCCCACCGATTTGATCTATCCGGCGCCACCGAGTTCATTTGACATAGCCACTGCCAGAAACCCTAGACAATTTGGTCTCACCGATACGGATCTCGGTCTCACCGAGATGGCCTTGCAAACTCTCTGTTGCCTGTTGTAATTATTTCAGTCTCACCGAAATGTGCAATCGGTCCCACCGAGTTTGCTTGACCAACTCTCTATTTGCTCATTGCTGAAATCGGTCTCACCGAGTTCATGCAATCGGTCTCACCGAGATGAGGTTTTGCCCTAAGCCCTAGCACATCGGTCCCACCGAGTTGTTACTGTCGGTCCCACCGAGATTCCTAACGTTCACATTTTGAACTAAATCGGTCTCACCGAGTTCTTCTATTCGGTCTGACCGAGTTGGGTCAAATGTGTGTAACGGTTATATTTTGTGTGGAGGCTATATATACCCCTCCACCCCCTTCTCCATTAGTGAGAGAGCCATCAGAACGTGCCTACACTTCCACTACACATTTTCTGAGAGAGAACCACCTACTCATGTGTTGAGACCAAGACATTCCAATCCTACCACAAGAATCTTGATCTCTAGCCTTCCCCAAGTTGCTTTCCACTCAAATCATCTTTCCACCATAGCCAAATATGTGAGAGAGAGTTGAGTGTTGGGGAGACTATCACAAGAGCAAGGAGTTCATCATCAACACACCGTCTATTACCTTTTGGAGAGTGGTGTCTCCTAGATTGGTTAGGTGTCACTTGGGAGCCTCCGACAAGATTGTGGAGTTTAACCAAGAAGTTTGTAAGGGCAAGGAGATCGCCTACTTCGTGAAGATCTACCCGAGTGAGGCAAGTCCTTCATGGGCGATGGCCATGGTGGGATAGACAAGGTTGCTTCTTCGTGGACCCTTCGTGGGTGGAGCCCTCCATGGACTCGCGCAACCGTTACCCTTCGTGGGTTGAAGTCTCCATCAACGTGGACGTACGATAGCACCACCTATCAGAACCATGCCAAAAATCTCCGTGTCTACATTGCGTTTGCCTTCTCCAAACCCTTCCCTTTACCTTCATATGCAATGTTTTACTTTCCACTGCTACACTCTTAAAAGTGCATGTGTAGGTTGATTGCTTGACTTGTGCTAAGTTGCTAAAATCTGCCAAGACTTAAAATTGGGAAAAGGCTAGATTTTTATTTGGTCAAGTAGTCTAATCACCCCCCCTCTAGACCTACTTTCGATCCTACAAGGTTCATTCACACCAAGGCTGCGCATGGTAAGAGAAACTTGGCCACGGTCGCCCGGATTATTGAACGACTCCCTCGTTGCTCTAGGAATTCTCTATTTGCAAACAAGACATACACAAACAGTTAGATCAACACAGTGAATCTTGTGAAACAACATGGAATGAAAAAAGAACGAAGCACTTGGGCGGCCAATGCTTACCAAGAAGGTGGAGATGTCGGTTTTTGTAAGGACTTTGGTATATGTAGTGCGAACAGCAGCCCAGTCTGTTGCCGGTGCAACTGCTGGTTCCGTTGCCACTGCACGGGCCGGAGCAGATGCAAGTGCAACTTCAAGTGTTGGTGCAGGTGCCGAAGCCATTGCTGGTGCCCGTGCCAGTGCGACTGATAGTGCCGCTGCTGCTGCCGGAGGTGGTGCTCCTTGTGGAGCTGGTGCCGGTGTTGGAGTAGGTGCCCGTGTCGGTGCCCGATCCTCCGGTAGATCAGCCTGATCCGCTGACGCGGTCGGTGCCCAATCCTCTGGTGGATCAGACTGAGCTGCTGCCGCTGTCAGTGCTAGAGCCAGTGCCATCTGAGAAGGTGCCGGTGCTCGATCCGATGCTGAAGGTGGTACCGATGTGCGAGACAGCAGCGATCGTCTTTGGTCTGCTATGATTTCATACTTCAACTTTCTAACTTCACTAGGCTCCGTGACCTTGATCCAGTCTTTTTCTTCACTTCTTTTAAATGCAAGAAGGACTAATTGTGGCGTGTTTGTTAAACCAAACTATAGTTCATCATAGGGCTTCAGATTGTACTCAGACAAAAGACTGATCCAATTGTGTCCAGTAATATAAGTGAAAGTGCCTTTGTTACTGACACGACATAAGAAGTGAAACCTGCAAAAATAACCATCATAGAGCAAACCAAACGGTTTATTCTGTAACGAATTTCACATGGCAAAACCTGCATCGTAAAATTGCAGCAAAAGTAAGAAAACATGACAGTAAATTGATGTGACACGAGTGAATCCTTACCAGGAAATCACTATGTTCAAGTTCTAAACAAAAAGTTGATCGTCCAATTACGGGTGGCATGCAGGGCCCCCGCTTACTCCCACAAGCAGGACAGTCCAAAGGTCATGACAAATCGTATGGACTGAACATCCATGGGACTGGAAATCCTGGGGTGCGATAAACCCTGAATGCATACAGATATTGGAGTGTAACCATAATTGATAACCCGTCCTCACAAAAAAGATGATCTGGATACTTCAAAATATACAGACTAAATTGAGTGGACAGACATTAACATAGACTGTTCTCAGGACTCACCACACAACAAAAGCGGCAGTACTAAACAATACAGGGTTCACACACACAAATCAAGTACTGAACAATAGTACTTACTACAGACAAGCAAAGTTGCACTAATTAAACTCTGCAGACTATTTCTTGCCACCGACCTATGGGATGTACCCCACATAACTGACTAGGTCATGGAATTCGTGAGAGATGTCTACCAACACCATCGCCATCTCGTCAACCTTGGAGAACCTAATAGAGTGGTCTTTCCACTCATAAACATGACGATGAAGACAGTCCGCATCAGATTTGTCGGGAAGCTTTACAAGAACCACACCCTTCGTAATCGAAGGCACAGCTAGGAAACTGTTGTGGTGAAGTACACCCTCGAGAACACGCCTGACAACAATGCTACAGGAAAACACTAGTTCATGACACGTGGCGACAAGGACACAGCAGTTGGATAGTTTAGTAGTAGAACTCATCCTCAGGTCTTCCAATTCACACGACATGACTTTGAGAACTTCATCTCCACCGCGGACCTGGTTCTAATTGAAACAAAAACCAAATATTTTATTACTACCTCCGTTCAGAAATATAAGATGATTTTTGATATTTTACTCCATATAAGACTACATATACACACAGAAATGAGTGAACAAAGACACTAGAACATGTCTTCAAAGGCATGAGAGCAGACAGATTACTTGTAATATCCATAACACAAGTTACTGAGGCTAATATACTCTCTTCAAAGGCATGAGAGCTAAAATCTTGCATTTCCTACAGCTAGCATTGATGTTCATAAAGTAGTTGAAAGTAATCTATAAGAAATCAGTGTTATGTGCAATAATCATATGTATGTCAACCTCTCGCATGTTTTGGTCAAAAGAGCAATTTAGAACCGTCATTTGGCACACAAAAATCACATGCAAGATCACCCAGAAAGTTGTACTACTAGTACTAGTACTGCGTGTTAGATGAAAAAACACGATCAAGATCGCCAAAAAGATCGTCAAGAAGAGATATTACCTGGACTTGCTTAATGAGGGATCCCGGAGAGGGGGCTTGGACAGGGCGATGGCCTTGAGCTTGTCTGCGGTAGTCTCAGCGGGGTGCTTGCGCTTCTTCGTACCCTGAGCCTCGACGGTTTTGGCCAGAGCCATAGACATCACTTCGGCTGGTGCTCTAGGGTCCATCAAGAAACTGTCAAATAGAAATAAAAGAAAAGAAACCATAATCACAAACCCAAAAGAAGAACAGAAAGGGAGTTATAGGATCAGTCTCGGGGTTGCAAAATCGGGCCTTGGCCATAATCAACACCATTGATGCGCTCACCTTTCCTTCTTTGGGAGAGAAGAACAATGGCAGAAGCGCATCGGGGTTTTCTTGAAGAAATGAGGAACAAGATGAGGGAGAAGCGAGTTGGGGTTTTCTTCAAGAGAGGAAGCTGAGGGAGAAGAGTGAAATGATGGTTGCTTCGTCCGTCCAACTTACTGCTGGAAAGGTGGGGGTTTTGTGATTTGATGGCTCATTGGGCATTACTGCGGTGCTTCGACCGGGGTAGTCTACCGTGCGGTTGTGCACTCTAGTACGGAGTAATTTGTGCATGGCAAGTGGACCTCGATGCTGGCTGTTCCACACGTCGGCGAAAGTGAGTAGCAAGGTTCCCAACGACCGTCGAGGACGATCCGCACGGTAGAGCGTGTCCACTGTTTCTGAAGAAAAAATGATTACAGCAAGCGTTTCCACTCTTACGACGGAGGAGTGCAAAACACGGCAGCCACTTGAACTTACACAGTACTCCTACTACTTGGCATGTGCAGTGGTTCATACGTCAGTACTACATAATCTTGTGGCTAGTGTAGTAAGATATGACGATAACAAATGATGTTGTGCGCATGTCAACTATATGAACAGTAATGTAACATACCCCTTTTTTGACTGTTCGGTCGAGAATGAACGGTGAGATCAATGTTAACAGAAGTAGGTCTACAGCGCACGGAGAGTACGGTGCTACAATACTCCACGGAACATGAACCATATGAAGCACGAATCAGTGTTAGGCAGGGTGTATGAAGGGTGCATGGGATGGGAGCAAAAGTTCCCTTCTCGACCCACTTTTGGGTGTTTGGCAGAGTGCATGAAGGGTGCATGAGTCCACACTAGTAGGTTAACACAAATACACTAGGAGCATGCAGGAAGAGGGGTGCTGAAATGAGCATGCACGAAGAGGGAATAACTATATTGATATGAGAATGCAACCAAACACACCCACACGCTTTGTGCTACAGTGACTGATCTGCACCGTCTGAGTTTGATCCAACGGTCATGTTGCGCCGAGACATGGACATGCCCATGCAGATGACGCCTAAACACCACCGAAGTCCCTCTGCTTCTCGAGGCACATGACATTGGTGATGCAGGGTGCCACCACCCGCAGAGCCCGCTCCCGGTCGACGGGAGCCAGCTCGTCAAAGACGGCGTCCAATGGCACGAATGGATTCCGGTGACGAAGCCCTGAGAGGATTCGTGCGGCAATGGCGACGGTAGCCCGCAACCCCTCCTTGTCCAGCTCCGCCCCCACCATCACACGGAGACGGCTTAGCTCCTCGGAGATATAGGTGAAGAAGGAGACTAGGTCAGGAAGCCGTAGCTCGTTGAAGTCGACGGGGTGGTCGAACGGGTTTAGCCCGATGATCGGCATGGTCGCGCTGGCACGACGGTAGGCATCACGCAGCCGCAACACGTGCGTGTCAACATGGTCCACCAAGTGGTTGAGGCGATCCTGGACCTCATCATGATTGGCCCGCTCGCTCTCCAGCCGGCTCGCCTGACCGCCTAGCGTATCTCCCGCTTTCTGCAGCAACGCTGCCGACGCCTCGAGCATCTTTGTGGTGGATGCCTGCCGCTTTTGAAGCTCCGTGAACTCCCGCACATAAAGGAGGAGCATGGCACTCCTCTGCTCCTTGAGCTCACGGAGCTCCACGTCCTTGGCCCTGAGCTCCGCATCCTTGGCCTGGAGCTCCTGTGTCAGCCGCCTCACCTCAGACTCCGTGATCTGGTGCGCCGCCATGGAACCAGGTAGAAGCAATGGGGAGAGGAAGCAAAGGGGGCGAAACGGCTGAAAGGCAATGCAATCTACGGGAAGGCGGAGGGAGCCAGCCGAGAAGCGGGGTGAATCTTTTGGTTTTCACCATGGGAAAACACCAGTCGACGACTTTTCACATCCGGGAGCAGTGGGTTTTACAGGCGGAGTCATCATGACTAATTGCTGCCGCGCCTGCTCCCGTCAATCAAAAAAATAAAAATCCTGCCGCGCCTGCCGCACCCAAAGACCAGAGCAACGCCGCGGTGGATATTTAAATTTACCCGCCGGCAAGGAGAGAAAAAAAGGGGTGAAAAAACAAATGTGGTGGCGGCCTAGCTAATCGGTCGCACTAGCCCAACTAGCTAGCCACCGTGCTTCACTGATGTACTCGGTGGGAAAGGGGGGCTTTTGTGATTTGACGACTCATTTACTTGCTTCGGCGCTATGACTGAGGAGGACCCAGAAAACGCGCGGTAGGGCGTCCCACATCTCGGCAAGGAAGAAAATATGCGTGCACCACCTGGGAGGACCCAGAAACCGCGCGGTAGGGTGTGCCACGTCTCAGCACGGAGGAAAAATGTGCGTGTAAAAATATACTGTATCAGACGTACTACCTATGGTTCGACCTCGGGACCCAGCCAGTCAGTCAAAAACACCTCACTAGCCACACAGCTTCATCATGCTAACGTGGCACGGAGGATAGGTGTGGTTAGCTCCGTCTCGACCAGCCACAACGTCTCTTATTCTAGGCGATTCTTCTATTTTCCAAGCATTTTTTTAGTTACTAGCAATGTGCCCGTGCGTTGCAACGGATCCAAAGTAGAACAGTACTTGTTCACAAACTTGAAAGAAAACACTCTTGTTTTGATATACATATATACCACTAAAAATATATTACTTTTCACTCAAAATATATTTCTCAGGCTATTTTGATGAGGCGAGGGAGGGATGTGGTTGCTTATAAGATAATAAGGGGTTTTCTGCAAATTGGAGCAGAGAAGTGGGCTATTGTTGCAAAAATTCCAAAACTTACCTCACAGCCGTTAGATGCAGATCTAATGATCAGAAATGACGGATGGCAGACACACCATCATCACCAACTGAGTCTTTTATAGGAGTAGAGATAACAACACCACGGCAAGCTCGCGCCGCTCTTCGTGTGTGCCCGTGCGTCTAAAGGTTAGACGATGGAGAGGAGAGAAAGATCGCAGACATGGGACCCACCAGTAAGTAAGTCAACGGTCATGCACGTGTTGACGAGCCACTCCCTCTACTCTACTCAACGTAATACTGTATAAAATCAAGTTATGCGACAAAGCCAACAACCGTTGCTGTTTCAGGCTATCGACTTCTGCTTTGTAGTCCAGGTTGCCAGTTCGAATCCCATCTTTCAGATTTGTTAGTTTTAGGTCCAAATTTGATCAATGACAAGTGGGACCCCCGTGTGTTGTTCCGATATTTCAGTGTAGGATGGTTGTTTTGCACAAACACTTTGCGTGATTAGACAAGTAATGGCACCCGTTACACGTATTTTGCAAGTTTAGGAACAAAAATGACAGCGGCATAGAATATCACATCCACCCCGCAGCTTAGATGCTATGGTGATACGAGTTTTTACGTTGTTGGATCTGAGATCCAATGGCTTGGGAGTAGTCTTTGTAATTATGCGCAATTTCCAAACTCTCTAAGGTCTTTTTTGCAATTAAAACATTCCGGCCTCGTGTGCGCCGCTGCATCTTGGATCCAACGGCTCCTAGTAGCTCATATTAGGTGGTCCCGGTAGCTTAATTAGCCGCTACGGTGATACAAGCATCTAGGTCGTATGATCTGTGATCAGATGCCACATGCGTAGTACTTGTACTTTCTGCGCAATTCCCAAACTCTTTGAGGCCTATATTGCAAAAACATTCAAACCTCCTACTGTGAGCCATTAGATCTCCCGGGAACTTGTATCACCATAGAATCTACGGTGCGGGAGCACCTCATATTCTCCCATGCGAGAAAACATCAGGTGCTCTCGCAGCTTGGATGCTACGGTGATACGAGCTTCGAGGTCGTTCGATGTGAGATCCAATGGCATCTGAGCAGTCTTTGTGCTTGTAAGAAGTGGCCGAACTATTTGGGGGCTTTTCTGCAAAAAAACATTTGAACCACCAAGGAGTTGTTGGATCACAGATCCAACAGCTTCGAAGAGCTTGTATCACCAAAGCATCTAAGGTGTGGTAGCACATGATATTCTTACATACAGGAGAATATGAGGTCCTCCTTCATCTTAGATGCTACGGTGATACGAGCTTCGAGGTCGTTCGATATGGGATCCAAGGGCATCTGAGTAGTTTTTTGTACAAATTGTGTGCAATTCTCAAACTCATTAAGGTTTCCTGTAAAAATATTAAGACATCCTATGAGCTGCTATATCTCAGATCTACAAGCTCCAAGGAACTCGTACCAGCATATAGCATCTAAGGTGTGGGGGCACCTGATTTTCTCCCGGGGAGGGGGGGTGCACAACCAATCGGTGTTTGGGAGGGTGGGGACAAATATAATGTTCAAAAAATATAATCTAAACAATCCTAAACAGAGCTTCACAATTTTATCTAAGGTTGAGGGGTAACCCCCAACAATCTACATAGCTCCGCCTATGCAAGAGGTGTAGTGCGAGCGTCTATGTGTGAGAGAGACGACGCGAAAAAACGAGGTCAATCGAGTCATTTATAGATGGAGAGATCGAGGGAGTGTGGCCTAGCGTACACTCGAATGTTAAAGACGATACACCGAGATATTGTGCGGCGAAACTATGGTGAGGGCTGGAGGGAGATAGTTACCGAGAGAGTGGCCTAGATAGACTTTGTGTGTGCGCACACGGTGAAGGTGTTTTACAAAGGCAACACATGTGTCTTGAGAGAGAGAGAGGGAGCGTTTGTCATGGAGGGCACGACGAGGTTGTGTGTGAGAAATACATTTGTTGAGAGTGTGAGGGCGGGAATGACATAAATGGAGATCGACACGTGAAGAGCAATAATGAGTGCGCGTGTGTCGGATACCAATAGCTCTATTAACAAAGAAATGAACATCAATCGATACATGAAGTATGTGTGTGTGTGTGTGTGTGTGCGTGGGGGTGGGTGGGGGGGAGGTCGATGGAGAGACCTAAACACAACATTCGCATGTATGTAGTACTAGACTTAATATTCATGTTTCAGTTTCCTGTTCATTTTAAATATTGAATTGAGGACCATGCATGGCTTACATTTTACTCCCTTCGTTCCTAAATATTTATCTTTTTAGAGATTTCAAATGGACTGCCACATACGGATGTATATAGACATATTTTAGAGTGTAGATTCACTCATTTTGCTCCGTATGTAGTCACTTGTTGAAATCTCTAAAAGACAAATATTTAGGAACAGAGGGAGTATTTTTTAATTCGTGTCATACATGCATGGTTTGGAAAAATAGATGCACTATACTTACTGGATTGTTGTTGTATTCGTGTGTGTGTGTGTGTGTGTGTGTGTGTGTGTGTGTGTTCATATGCTTGATACATACAAAGTTTTCTCACCACCATACCGTTCGTCTTTTAAATTTGAATTTGCAATGAAAAACTTACTGGGGGTACCATGAAATGTGAAATCCACGTTGAGATCACTATATCACAAACTCACTCTAATTCAAGAACTCGTCATAAATTAATTACCGTGCCTTTTGGAATGACCAGTAATTTGCAAGGAAAATACGGGCATTGTAATACATATAGATTAGTTCGGCAATTTAAAAGATTCCTTTTATATTCTCGAATGGTAGCACCCAACGACGTACCAACTAGACCCGGGCTCGTGTTGATCCTGAAAAAAAACCCGGGCTCGTGTCCTTCTGGTGGCGTGCGTGGTACGCACATTAGCCAACCCCAACCACTCGAGCCTCCGCGTTTCGAGTCGAAATATCTGGCAGCCAGAATTCCAGCCCTAGGAAATTCCCCTCATATCCCCGGTCCATAATGACTACCGATGAACAATGGAGGGATGCTTTAGTAACTAGACAACGTTACCTACCGTGCCGAGCATGGTTCAATTCCCTCGGTCGCCGCTACCCAAGGTCACCCGTCAGCTCCATTGCCTACTACTAATAGGAGTACTACACTAGGATGAGCACAGAATTGAGCCCCGTTTGTTCGTGCCTAGTACTTGAGTTAATATATCAGGCAATGCACTGGTACAGAGGGATCATCCTTTTACTCTGCATATATAACTTGTTTGAAGTCTAACTAAGCAAAATGTTTGACCAAATCCTTTCTTAAGAAATATTAACATCTACAACAGTAAATATGTACCGCTTGAAAATTTATTGCATGATGCAGGTTATGATATTGTTTCGAATCCTAGATTTTCAATTTCAAAAAATCCAAAAGTGACATGAAATTCATGAAACTGAGCATGGTCTCGTGATATGGCACAAATATGCTGTCGTAATTTTTTTGTTCAATTTGAGACAAGTTGCTTATGAAAAGTTGCACAAATGAAGAGCCAAGGTATTTTGGAACAAAGACCTGTCACGTTAACGCGAACGCTTTCACTATTCAAACCGTGGGCGTTTACGTGCCGCCACGAGTCCCGCTTCTCATCGGCAAGCGTGTGAGTCGACGGGAGGCGTGCGAGCAGACCGCTGCGCCGGCTGACCGGGAGGCGTGCGAGCAGGCCGCTGTGCAGGCTCATCGGGAGGCGAGCCCTTTGACCAGGCTCCGCCGCCACCTTCGTCCCAACTGCCCCCACTTTTAATGGCACTGGCATCATAGTTTAAAATCACCCCCGCACTACTCGGTACCGCTACAATCTTCTCTCTTCCTCTCCGATTCTCCTGTCGTCTACCTCCAACCAGCCTGACCTAACCGTATGCCATGCCGCATCACGATGGTCTGCGCTTAGTCTTCTAGTTTCCTAAGGAAGACACCCAGCCGGAGTCTCAAGAACATAAGGCGCTTTGGGACGAGCTTGAACTGGCCTTGTGGGAAGACGCCGCGCCTGTCCTCGCTCCCGTTCCGGCTCCCGTCGCCCCGACTGCGCCAGCGCCCATCCCCGTGGCATTGATGGGCTGGGAGCCACACATTGTCGCCGAGCTTGATGCCACGGGGTTCCACGAGGTCCCCGCCGACTTTCACGCGCCCGTGCACCTGCCAGCGTGTGCACGGGCGCGGTGCCCGTGCACCTGCCAGCGCATGCGCCTGCGCGTGCACTGACACGCCCGCCCATGCTGGTGCCCGTGCACACGAATGTCTCCGCCGTGCCATTGCCAGCGCCTGTCCCCGCGCGGGTGCCAGTGCCCCCCTCAGCGGCATGGATCGCCGCCGTCGACCGCTTCCTTGCACCAACGCCAGTCGCCTCCTCCCGCCAGTTGACTCGCTCCTTGAGACCGAAGTCCAGAACATTCTGGCCTTCCTTGAAGCTAGGGCCAACGTCCAGGAGTACGCCAACAACCGCGCAAGACGCCGCCGTCGCCGTCGCCGTCGGTCAGTGGCCCGACGGCACACAGAGCATGGCAGAGGAGTCGCTTCCCACCGCAAGACGCCCGCGCCGCCGCCGCGTAATCTAAATTTGCCATGAAAAACATTTGGATTGCCATGCTTAAAATCCGAATGTTTGGGATTTATCATTCCCATTTAGTTTAGTTCGATCATCGTATGAATGTAAAGTCGGAGTTAGACTGAATGAAATCTATGGTTTGATCGATTGAATGTTCTGCTAGAGCCATATCAAATTAAATATAAAACATCATCAAGCCACATGTATTCCTTCTCATCGCAAACATTTCATATTAAATACCACGTCAATTCCAAATATATTTTTAGGGAAGTCAATTCCAAATACTTGTAGGGCGCGACCAGTCCCCTTGTTCGAGCACTAGGCGATACATCTATTTATTCACGCATTTAATTATGACGGAGTAGTAGATAAATAGTACTACAACTAGCCTAACTTGTCCGTCACGGTCACTTTTGTTCCTAAACTTGTTACATGTATAATACTACTAGTACGTGAAATTGGTACCGTAACTTGTGAACGCGTCCAGATATGGTCAACGGCAACATCGCCCGCGCGT
Source organism: Thinopyrum elongatum (assembly GCA_011799875.1). Lineage (NCBI taxonomy): Eukaryota > Viridiplantae > Streptophyta > Magnoliopsida > Poales > Poaceae > Thinopyrum > Thinopyrum elongatum. The sequence continues at coordinate 139,543,433 of CM022302.1, read as the reverse complement.
TCTTCGTGTTTGCCCATGCGTCTAAACGTAGAAGGGGAGGAGAGAGAGAGGGAGAGAAAGCAGACATGGAACCCACCAGTAAGTGAAGGCAAATAGTACGTGCTAACGAGCCGGTCCCACTAATGTACTAAAATTAATATTAAAACATGTTATCCAATAAATAGGCTATGGTAATATAAAAACATTATATCAACAAAGGGGGGTACAACAAACATTGCTACTATGTTGCCTATTGACGTGCAGCTTGAAGGCCATGGTCGCATGTTCGATCCTCGTCCTTTTTCGTTTTTAATTTATATATGGGTCCAAATTTGTTCCATGACAGGTGGGCCCCTCGGTGTGTAGTTTGTAGCACTTTAATTTGTTGGTCGAAATTTGTTCCATTATAGGTGGACTATCGGTGTGTAATTTGTAGCTTATTTGTAATAATTAAAGAGAACAACAGAGTTTTTTGCAAAAATACCATGATGCGACATGGAAGGTGAGAAAGGACGTGTGAGAGAGCAGTGACTGAGCCAGAGGGAAATCAATTGGGGGAGGTGCGGGGGTTGCAACGGTGTTTGGAGTAGTTGTGGGCCAAATGCTACGAAAATATAATCTAAACCCACTGGAATAAATGCCTTTGCAAATTAATCCAAGGTTGGAGTCCCCCTCGCAATGTAAATAGCTCTGGCTCTGCGAGGGATGGAGAGGTAGCTTCAATGTGTGGAAGATACGGCGTGAGAAAGCGAGGTCAATTGAGACACAGATAGATAGAGAGACAAAATGAGTGTGGTCCGGCATTCGTTGAAAAGATATATATGCTCTGGAGAGATATTGTCCGATTGAGCTTTTGGGAAGGGTGAGGGCTGTAAGATAGAGCTTGAGAGATGATCTAGTCACAGACATGTAGATATATTTTGTGCGTGGGAGGAAGCAAAGTCAATCAATACATAGATAAAGGGAGAGATATTGAGCGAGTGTGGGTCGTCATGCGATCGAAAGAGTGAGACAGGTTGGAGAGAGTGACCTAGATAGATAATGTGCGTGAGAGAGTACACAATATGAATATGTCGAATTGGGCTCAAACATGGAGATATATCGTTTGTGTCTGAGAAAGAGCGAGGTCAATTGAGACATACATAGAGAGAGAGAGAGAGAGAGAGATTGAGCGAGCGTGGCCCGCCATGAGGTCGAAAGAGTGGGGCGGCTTAGATGGACTGACCTAGATAGACAATCTGCGTGAGAGAGTATAGAGTGTGTCGATCGAGGCCCGAACAGGGAGATATATCATTTGTGTGTGAGAGAAAGCGAGGTTAATCGAGACTTAGATAAAGAGAGCGAGATTGAGCGGGTGTGGGCCGCCGTGCGGAAGAAAGAGTGAGACAGTCTTGAGAGAGTGACCTAGATAGACAATGTGCGTGCGTGCGCACGAGAGGGGGGGGGTCTAGATAGGCAATGCATGTATCCAGCGAGAGAGGGTGGGAGGGAGAGAGAGAGAGAGAGAGAGAGAGCTCAGCATGGAGTGCAATGGCGGGTGTGTGAGAGAGATACATTTGGTAACAGAGTGGAAAAAGGGGGTTGTGTAGTTGAGAGAGTTAGAGATCGAAACATGGAGAGAAAGAATGAACGTGTGTCGGAAACCGATAGCTTTCTAAGGTGGTTAGGAGAGAAAGATTGATCGATACAGGAAGTATGTAGCGTGTGTGCCGAGGGGGGTGGGGCTAAAAACAACATTTGAATGTAGATAGTACGAGACTTAATATCGATGTTTCAATTTAGTGTACATTGTAAGATTTGAATTGAGGACCATGCATATGGCTTCCGTAATTATTTCGAATTCGTGCCATACTAGGTTTGGAGAAGTTGACATTGACTCGATTGTTGTGCTATTTTGTAGGTCATATGTTTGAATCCATCCAAAGTTTTCTCACTACCATGGTGTCCATCTTATACATATGAATTTGTATTAAAAAAGTAGCGTGGATACCGTGAAATGCGAAATCCATGTTAGAATTGGAGATCGCTATGTGACACACACTCTAATTCAAATAACTCCTCATTAATTAATTTATAGTATCTCGTTTCGAATGACTAATTATTTACAAGGAAAACACGGGCATGGTAATACATACAGATTCGTTTGTAAATGAAAGAAGATTCGTTTGCATTCTCAAATGTAGGCGCACCAGGCAGACCAGTGTCGTGTCGTGGTGGTCGCGTGTGTCGTACGGACGCTAGTACCCAGCCACCCACCCCCTCCCCCCCTCCCCCCCCCCCCCGCCCCCCCAAAAAAAGAACGATGACAAAAAAGTTCGCGCTTCCACGTTTCGGATTGAAATATCTGGCGGCCCCAATTCCAGCCCTGCAAAATCTCCCTTCTCCACCGTCCCCTTCCGTGCCCAGAGCGCTCAAATCCCTAATTCGCCGCCAACCCAAGCAAAGTTCGAATCGCCCCTCGTCTCGTCTCTTTCCCCACCTCTGTGCTGGACGACGAAGACGACGGTCGCGCTTCACCACCGCACCGGAGCTACCTCATCTACGCCCTCGTCCACCGCATCGGGTGGTCCACCGACAACGTCGGCCGCCGCAACCGACGTGCCTCATAGACACCGACTTCCACCGCATTAGGTGCGCTTCACCGACGCCGTCTCCCACCTCACCGGGGCTACTTCACCGAGCACATCGTCGCACCTCCACCCCCCGAGGCCGTTGGGGCTTCACCAATAGTCTCGTCCACCGCATCGTAGCGCTCCGCTGCCGTTCAAGATCTGCATCCGTGCGCGGCCAGCCAACGCCAGCGCATCAGCCTCAATGGCTCTGAAGTGACCCGCACTCTAGCTAGGAGAGCATGCCCAAACGCCGGACCGAACTAGGTATCCACATATCACTCCCTTGTGCACTGTTCCGACGATGTTTGGATATCCTTTACTGCTCTCTTAGCTTACACGCCTATGAAACTCTGACTTTAACTCTTATTTCTTCTGGAGATATCATCTGAAACAAGCAAAACCATTTTTTTAGCGAAGCATGACGGCGCTACGGGATCTGGTACACATCCTGCACACCGGTATAACCTTGTAAGTACCTGTCCTCCGGTACAACAGCAAGGTCGATTCCTCTTATTTGATCAACCATTCACCATGTCAAAAATGCAGAGGGGGGGTGCAAGGAGCACAAGGCCTGCACATCCAAGCAAGTGGTAACATGGACTTGTACATGGAACATCCCAAGCGCAAGCAGAGCTGCAGTGAGCCTGTACAACAAGCTAGCGTAAGTCCCTGCATTTCATTTAATTCCTACTGGCTTGCGTGTATGATTTGTGCGCAGTGGTGGATCCACGAATTCAAGTTACCAGGGGCGAAAATTTAACATAAAAAATACGAAGGCACTTGCACCCCAGAAAACAACAAAACTTGAGAAATGTGAAGCTACATGCACTTTGAAAACCAGCTAATGATCCAAAGTAGTTCCAGATTATAAAACATTAAATGATGTAAGCACCAAAAACACAAAATGCAACATGGTGTACAAGGACTACTAACATGGACTGTACCTGCTTGAATTATTCGTTCTCTGGCTGAAAATATCGAAGTGTAATTGCACCTATAACCAGTGCGCAAACTGCATATCAATATATCTATTCTGCACAAGTATGCCAATAGTTTCAAACAACATATTAGAGAAGTATTTATGCTACGTTGTCATGATACGGGGACTTTCTGGTAGATGGCCTCGACGTTTCCTCAAGCCATGAAAATGTACTATAATTTGCTTGTCATCAATTCCTGCAAATCTCTATCTCTCTCTCAACATAGAAGATCATCATTAGACACTAAATCCTTCAATGGGAGCTTGCAAAATGCTTGCATTAGATCCCTCATTAGACACTATGTTCATCACCAGGAGCATGTAAAATGTTTGCATCAAATCCTTCATTAGCAGTCTGTTCATTAGACACTTTAGGCTCAAGAACAACATGAGCTTGTATGTTTGCACCGAAAACTTGATTAGACACATCAGGTTCAGTCAGTTCAGTATTGATTGGGGGAGTTATAAAATAAGCAAAAATTGGTTTCATTTTCTTATAGATTCCCTACATACAAGCAGTTTTACAACACCGTCAGGTTTAACTATTGGCCAGAAATTGAATAGCTGAATTAGATATAATCAGGGATGTGATGTACCTGCTTGTTGCGCATGCTGCTCTTGCAAGCTGCGACTGTCCGTTTGCGCAAGCTCGATGTCATGCCCGTGCTGCCGCCGCTGCCTCCCATGTAGGCTACACCCAGGGTTGGATCTTCATCTTCTTATCCTTCCATTCGCTTGAAGCCTGGCGATCGGCGTCTAACAAGGGCGCGAGGAAGTGCTGTGTCGGTCTGTCCAACGGCGGCTAGGTTAGGAGCGAACCAAACTGGAGGTTGGAGCAAACGAATTGGGATTTTTCCTGCTGTCGATCGATATGGGAGGCGCTCGTTTGGGCCGCCAGCCTGCTATAGGGCCTGCCTTGCACTTACATTATTGGCCCATCCAAATTGAAACATTTTTCTTCATTTTTTACATTGCCTGCTCGTGCGCTCGGACGAACAAAACTAGCCTGGGCCAACCTAGACGACTCAAACTAGGTGCACACTTTCCAGCCACCCGAGGCGGCCGCCCATACCAGCCCCTATGGTGGCGTTGCCCCTTTTTGCGTGTATGATTGGGGTAGTGAAAAATATTCCAGTGGCGCTTTTGATTTACCCACAGAATGGTTGAATTGCTTGTTTCTATGAACTGAGTTCGCCAATAATGTGAAGGATGCCAGTCTTTTCATCCTATTGTAGATTGCTTAGATCTCGATATGCCAAATGTAATCGCATGAAATATACAATAAAAGCCAGTGTGATGTGTGTTGCTACAACTAGTCTGACAACCCGTCCTCATATAGCATATCAAGGACGCACCATTCGACTTACCAATGCAGTGTGGGAAGAAAGAAGTATTGGGACTGCGGATCCAAGCAATTGATGCCATGGACTCCTTCGTAGAACCTCGTAAGCGAAAAAGAAGTTGCAGTGTGCCTGTATAAAGAGCTAGCGTAAGTTTAGTTACCTGCTTCTCGGAATTTTAGTTAGCCACTTATTACAAAATTGTTCAATTATGTTGCTTGGCTTAATTTAGTTTGCTACTGATTACATAATGCCATAGCCTGTTAATCCTATTATAGACTACGCCTATCTATGTGTTTGATACTTACTCTTAAGAATTACCTGTTTACCTGAACTTAAATAGCTACTTAAGCACGTAGATAGCTGGTCATATGTACTTCTAGGGTGCAGCAAAATTCACGTGTAATTTATGTTCTGATACCCTGTTTATTTAAATGGTTTGCTGTTATCACTTGTAACACTAGTAATGTTTGCATGTTCATAGATAGACAACTGTCAGGTTTATATGAGGGACACCGTCTTTTTAACTTATATATATGTGTCGGAATCATTTTGCTTACATCAAAGAAATTTACAGATGTCTGTGTTGCTGGTAAACGGTGCCGACTTGTTACTTTAATACGTTGCCAAGAAATTGTTAGTTTTACTAGTTCATGTATAATTAAATACGTTGCCAAAACTGGTTAGTTTTACTAGTTTGATGTTAGTTTCTTATGGCTCTTGCAACACTTTATTTATGATTGCTAACATTCAAGTTTGCAGGATCCAACTGAAACTCCGTTGGCACAACAGGTATGTTTTCAGAAACTTCCTTGTTTACCTGGTTTGCTGCTGTAACTTGTTGCTATAATCATCTTACCAACTTCAAGTTTTCAGGATCCAATTGGAAGTCTAATTGCACAGCAGGTACATTTTCAAAAATATATTTGTGTAACAGGTTTGCTGTTGTAACTTGTTGCTCTAATCAAGTTACTGACTACTCAACTTTTCAGGATCCAAGAGAAACTCCAATGCCACAACAGGTTCCTTTTGCAAAACTTGTTTGTTTATCTACTTTGCTGCTGCAACCGGTTGCTCTAATCACGTTACTGGCTACTCAACTTTTCAGGATCCAAGAGAAACTCCAATGCCACAACAGGTACCATTTGCAAAACTTGTTTGTTTAACTGGTTTGCTGCTGCAACCGGTTACAATGATGTTAATAACTAATTTTCAGCATCCAATCGAAACTCTTTAATTCCTTGTTTATTTAACTGGTTTGCTGTTCTAACTCCCAGTTGAGATGTTTTGCTAACTTCAACTTTTCGGAATCCAATCGGAACTTTAATGGCAAAACAGGTTAGCCCAAGATCAAAGACCGAGGTCCCCATGGATGTTGTATCATCCCACAGCAGTGGCACCGGCCCAATCGTGCATCATGAATTGCCAACTGCTGATGCTCTAGAGGCTAAACTATTGGTAGAAAGAGATTTTGCTTCTGCACTTAGAGATAAAGTTGACATGTTGAGGAAGCAAACAGCATAATCACAAGCAGTACTCAAGACAACCATTAAATATTTGGTGGATTTCAAAACGAAGCAAGCTGAGACTGACCGCATTGTTAAGGTCCTGAAGAAAAAAAGTAAATTAAATTACCACTTGGTAAATCATAGGTGAAATGTTTTTTTCATTGTTGAATAACCTTTGTGTTGTTTGTTCATGTAATTGATCAAACCATTTGTTTTAGAGATCATGTAATAATTGTTTTTTGGTTTTTGGTTTGTAATTTTTTTAGGACGAGTCTGTTTTAATTGATAAGACTCTGAGACATTTCATTTTGATTGTTGTGCCAGACCTACAAATATGCCAATCGGGCTGAATGTGCATTCAGCAATAATAGTAGTATAGATGGTCCTTAAGTGGCACGCATCTGAAAGGGCCAAGATGTTGTACTAGCTTCGCCAAAAAATGATGCTCTTCTAGCAAAAAAAGTATAGCGGCCTGGCTTATGTATGTTAGTTGATATTATTGATCCATATACTCTATAAGTGTTTATATGTCTGTTAGTTTTGTACATTATTGGTTGATTGGCTCGGTATTTTGAATCTTGAGACATCGCTTGTGTACATATCTAAATGGGAGTACACATTATGCTGCGTGTGACACTTGAGTTGGACATAAAGTGGTTTCAAATATTCGAATTCACCTTAAACTGGATTCTAGCTTCTGAATTCGAGTATCGGCGTTTGTAAATCATATTCATATATGACAGTGAAATACATCTTTGTTGTGCTTTTGAAGATATATAAAAACAGATAGAAAGATTTATAAAGATTCGTAGAAGAATACAAAATGGATTCAAATTTAGTTGCCAGGGTAAACATGGATACTTATTGTCCCAAAATTCGAAAGAAGCGGCAAAATATCCACTCCCATGTCGGCTGCCCGAAGCTACTGTTTGCGAGATGGAAATTACTGTCTACCCCTTACACGGACAATCCATCGGCCCGATTTCCACTGCTCTCAATAGGGGGTAGGTTAGTAACTTCAATTAGATGTGACACGACCGCCTCTGAGCCCATTCAGACACGGTGGGCGCCAAACATGGGCGGCAAAATACATTTGATTCAAGATCGTCCGAAAGACCTCTGTCTCTCCCTCCATTTCCCCATTCATACACGGTGGGCGGCAAAACAAACTCGACTCGGCCGAAATCGATGTAGGCAAATATTTTCAATAGGGGCAGGTTTGTAACTTCACTCAGACGTGACACAACCGCCCTACCTGTCAGCTCCGTTCATACACCGTGGGCGCCAACCATGGGCGCCAAAACACCCTCTCGTCGCCCGAAATCGCTCTGGGCAAATATTGGGGAGATGCGAGATTATCGTCCTATCCCCAACCGACGAGACTTCCAAATTTTAAACGGGGGCTAAGTTTGTAACTTTCCCATATTTCAGACAGGCGCGTACCAAAAACATGGTTCCCCGTACCTCTCCCTCCATTTTCCCATTCATACACCGTCCGCGCTAGAACACCATCCCCACACCAGCCTCCTCCGTCCGCCACCCCATCCATCGCCTCCGTCCTCCACCCCATCCATCGCCGCCGTCCTCCCCCATGCCGGAGCGCCTACCAAGACCGCATCGTCCACTGCTAGAGATGGACGTTTCTCATCCACGACGACGGACCAAGAGCCTTGCATCGCGTCCTCTCACTTCATCGGCGCCGTCGTCCTCCTTGCCGGGGCCGCTCCCACGACCTTCTCGTCCACCGCAATGGGACTTATCCCTCGATGCACCCGTCTACCGTCGCAGATCTGCTTCAATGCCACCGACAGCCATTGCACACCCGATGCCTACACGGCGCCGCACGAGAGGTGTTACTACTTCATATCTACTCAACTTTTTGATCTCAACCAGAAAATAGATCGTAACTTGGTTACTGTACTTTCTTTTCAGCTCTTAGAATTTAGTTCTTAGTTCAAAGCAAACAATGGTTGCTAAATAGCATTTCTGCGGTTTGCAGCTTCAAATCTGCCATGGCACAGTCATAATAGGGTTTAATTGATCATGCTTAGGGTTTCCCCCCTTTTCTGATCACTATACGATCAGCATACGTGCTTCATGTCATAATAGCACTGCTCCACCCATCAAGCTAAACAAGCTTAGTTGTTCAAATACGAATCTGATATTATTAAAACAGAGTCATTTAATTGGTCAGCTAAATGTTCCTAATTTAGTTTCAAAAATGCATGTATGCCGCTCGGGTGTGGATCTATAGGGTGCCCACGGTGGGCCACGGCCCACCCTGGGATTTTGGGTTGGCCCAGGCCCTGATTCCCCTCTGTTCTGCTGCGCTTCCTATCTCTACTCGCCCCCAGCCGCCTGCCTCACCGGCGACTTGCCATCCCCGGACGGCATGACTCTAGGAGGAGACGCCGGACTAACAGGAGGTCAGGAGCCGCTCGCCCAACAGCGTCACCACTGCCCGGGCGCGCCGTCGTGCCTACCTTCCCAGTCCGTTCAGGGCTCAGGCGTGCAGCAGCCACTAAGCCAACCCGATTTATCCTGAGATATGTCCTCAACACTCAGCAGCCACTCCTCATCACCCATTTTCTAATTGATGCATTACTCATTAGGCAGGACTGTTATTAGGGTTTCTTGTGTACTGAGTGCTACCTACACTTAATGGTTCAGATGTATTTCAGTAATCTTTAGTACTTGTAAAGTTCACAGGGTTTCAAAATTCCGGCCCTAGGAACAGACACTAGTCATTTTGGATTGTTGGTCATAGTGTCATTGACCCAGATTACTACTGCAGGCCAGGTTTGTTGACAATTTTACTTGTCTTTCTTACTCATTCGATATGATATCCAATTATTCACGTCGATTAGTTGCAAACAATAAGTGCTAGACCAACTTCTTGATTCAGATTTTGGACGGTCTCTTACTGCAGTTACAATTCTGCATACTTGTCCTAGTAAGCTCACAAGTAATGATTGATTCACTACCTCTATGCTTGCCTTGTCATATTTGTTGTCAATATTCTTTTAAGGTGGACCACCCTGTTTCAAAATACTGGAACCACATACATGAGTGAATAGTATTTCTCTGTGTGATCTCTTCCATCATGTGTGGGCAACGAACACTGCATTGTATAGAAAGAAAGTGTCATTTCCACCTTTTACATAGACTACGATCTTTTACATGGAATACAATCTGCCTACTTGCTTTGTGTCGCACTACCAGCACTCCACCCTTGAAGCTAAACATTATGCCACTCATAATTCCTTAGTTTATTTGTTCAAATACGAATTTGATATGATTTTAATGTTCCTACTTCAGTTTTGAAATGTGTGTCTGCCTGTTATAGAGACATAAGAGGTTTGTATTTCTGTGAGTGGTCTGGTCAGCACGGTTGGGGGGTGAACTTTGCATACGCAGGGGTTTATAGGGAGACACTCTTCGAGTTGAATCCGCAATGCATTCCATAGACAATCTGACTACTTTTTATGTTTTCATGAATCTCAGATACTGAACAGCATCATAATGATTATGAGCTTGCGCACATGAAAAGAATAAAGCAGAACAATGCCATGGTTGTCAAACTTGGCATTAAGGGACTGAAACCAAGTCTGGATGCAATGCAATGCAAATGCTCTCCACCTACAGATTCATGCTCAGAATATGATCCTAACAGTGATTCTGAGCTAGAGGGAGACCTAAGTCAATGTAGCTCCCTAGTGGAGGAGTCAGAGGCAGATGCCCTATCTTATTCACCCATCAAGGTGCTTGCTCTAACTTTCCAAGGTTATATTGGTCGCACATATCTTGCAACTGATGCTTTGCATTGCTTCTACTTTGTTGCACTACCATTAGCTTAGTTTACACATCGTGTATGTGAATACGCCCTGCCTATCCATTTTCAGTACATATTCCATCTATCATCATACCATATTTATCCATTCAAATGATGTTCTTGTGTATCAGACGTTCAAAAGGAAGAGGGCGATTGCTGATTGCGGAGGAGCACGAACAAAGTATTTGGAAAAGGTAGTGACACCTGATAAATCAAATAGCCCATTAGGTGTAGTTGCAATATCACCAGACCCAGAAAACATGGCCACACTCTAGCAGACTCTAGCCCTACTACACTGTCCATCTTTGATGCCCCAACTCAGTAGACCCCAACTGCCGCGAACAGTATGATGATGCCAGTTGACATAGCACCAGCTCTACGACGCAAAACCCCCATTCCAGTAAAGAGTACACCAAATCCAGTTGCCAAATCCCTTTTCGAACGAGAGAAAGCCCCAATTGCAGCAAATAGGACTCCTGTTCCACTTCTTCCCAGTTTAGAAGACGAAGCTTATATTGTTGTCAGGAACTTTGTGCGCATCTTTCCTTCATGGAAAGATTATACCACAGACAAAGAACAATTTCCAATCTTCCTCCGCAACTTACGCGTAAGTAATGTACTAATGTTATTCATGGTAATTACTGCATATGTTTCTGCTGACAGAAGACACAAGATTTCATTCTTTTAAATGGACCAAACTGGATAGTCAAGACGAGCAAGGGTTGGTTGCGCTTTTCAAGCACTCGTTGATGAAGTATCGTTCCTACCTGAGGCAAGCGCACTTCGATGGCAAGCCTCTAAATGAAATTTCTGTAAAGTCTCCGGTGCTACATTTATCAGACAGTGACTAGAATAATCTTGTTACACATTGGTCTCGTCTGCAGCGTAAGGTACTGTCTATGATATCACATCACAATTTGAACTACATTTCTGCATGTGCCTTAACGTCTCACTTGTACGAAAACTGTTTGCAGAAGAACATTCATTCTCAAGGGACCACAGAATCTCGCAACTATACTGCACACTGCATTGCTCTTGTGAGTACCTCTTGCCCTGTATGACCATACTTACTTTCATAGCTGGTTGATTATGTAGCATCACTGCACATGTTAGCCTCGTTATCCTCCATTTGGTGGACATTATAAGATCCGTATCGACTCTTACATAAATTTATAATCAACCCAATGCTTTTGAAGAGGTTTAGCTCTGTAGTCCTTTTATAAGGACCGAACGTCGTCTATCACTGTACTTACATTAATAGCTACTCCCTCCGTCCCATAATATAAGAGCATTTTGTACAGTTATCCAGTGTTCAAAACACTCTTATATTATGGGAAGAGGGATTGGTTCATTGTGTAGCAGTCTGCATCTTATCCTCTCGCCCACCATTTACTAAAAAATATCAGATCTATATTTAATCTTACCAAAAAGTTGAATACACAGACAATGCCAGTGCAGAAGTGTAGCCCATTGCTCTTGTCAGTACATTTTGTCCTGTAACGCTTGTACTTCCATTGATTGGTAGTTGATTATGTAGCATCAATCTGCATCTTATCTTCATTATCCTCTATCCCTTCCAGTATTATCATATCTATAATTACTCTACAAAATGTAGAGTACAGGCAATGCTTATGAAGAAGATTATGTGCTAAAATTCTTGAGTTATCCTTCCCTTGACATGGAGAAGGGCATTATAAAGCCGGTGTTAACTGTTAATGTAAGTCAGTCCTTCTAAAGCCTTTATCCTCAACTGTTGTTTAATTTTCTCATACTCCCTATCATTAACTGCTGTTTAGTTTGCTGTTTCTATCAAAATGCATGTTCGCAACAACTGTAAGTTCCAAGTTTTACTTGTAAAACCAAATTCCTTATTCATACCATGCACATTACTCAGTACTCCCTATATGTATGCTTGTTTTTGTGGATCTATAATCCAGTGTGTGGTGAAGCAGCCCATGTTTGCACCTTGTCATCTCCTGTTTTATCTTACTGATGTGGCTGATGATATGACATGCCATGCACATTAACCAAAATAGATACAATGATTGTCTTTGCCCTTCATCTATGCTTGTTTTGTTTACATGGTAATCCAGTAGTGTGGTGAAGCTCCCTGCATTATGAACAATGCCAAATTATGCTATTGATATTTTGAACTTACTCTTTATTTTCTAATTTGAAATTGGATGGAATTGACAGCACAGTTATCATCTTTGTTTATACACGTGCAAAACCTGTCATCTCTCTGCTTGTTTCAGGGTGATATGCCTGATGGCATGCACAAGTCTGCTGAAGGCTGTGAGACAAACCCAACATATATTGCAGCAAAGAAGGCAAAACATCTTGAAGATAGCGAGACTGTCGGGGATATCGTGCGACATATGCCAAGGGGTGGCTTATCATGGATGGGGACAAGAGTACGTCGCCGGGCTCTAGAAGCGGGAGTGAGCGAGACCGCATACACCTGCGAATCTTACCCAGGTTCGGGGCTCTCCTCGGAGATAACACCCCTAGTCCTGCTCTGCGGGGTCTCCGCATGATGACTATGATCAACCAAGTAGCTACAAGCTTGCTCCTTGAGCTGTTTTGGCTAGAGGAGGGAGAAGGGCAAGGCTAGCTCTACTCCTCTCTCTACGTGTATGTGTGAATGGCGTGGGTGCTGAACCGAACCGCCCACCGAACCCCCCGTGCATGGGTGAGCCTGGAGGGTTTATATAGGCCTACCCCCCAGGGGTACAATGGTAATCCGGCCGGGTGTAGGACCCGGCCGTCAGCGTCTCTGGCTGCCGGCTTCTCCGCCGACCGCTGGGGCCCGCCGCCTGGTGGGCCACGTTGACTGCTTTACGCTGTAGCCTCGCCCTCGATGACGAAGGCTTGATCGAGGGGAAAATGGTTACAGTCCCGCCGCCTGACGGGTACTCACCGTAGCCATACCCCGTCTCGTCTGGTTAACAGGGCACAGACTCCAAGGGGGAGGAGGGCCGCCTGCTAGGAGTCGGTCCTCCCTTGTCGCCGCCTGCTGGAGGTTTGCCGCCTTCTGGTGGCTCACGGACAGGTAGGGCCCGCCGCCCGCGGGTCGTACCGACCGCCCGTCGTGGGAGCGTGGCTCCTTCTGGCGCTAATGATGTCACAGACTGTGTGGCAATAGTGCCGCGCTGGGCGGGGGGTGTCCGCCCAGTGCACAGATCCGTGGCCACGCCCCATCCTGGATTCGGGGGTGGCAGGCTGCACTGCAGCCATGCCTTGTCTTGTCGTGGTGATGTGGCGCTGACTTCGAGGGGACGAGGGGCCGTCTGCCAGGAGTCGGCTCCCTCGCGGCCGCCTTCCATGGCTCTGCCGCCTTATAGCAGCCGGCCTCTTGGACCAGCCGACCCAAGAAGGCGGTCGTGCTCCCGGACGGTGTGAGGGGCACAGCTAGCCCCGATGTCTTGAAACACCATGGGGGACTGATGACGCTACCCGTGGTCATTTACTCCGACAGTAGTCCCCGAAGCTGGTGGGGCACCGCGGCTGAAAAGACAAGGAGCCTCAGCAGCTTCCTACTCTGAGTGGTCCGGTAGATGGGCTTCGTCCGTCTTCTGGAGAGGCCGATTGCCAGGAGCCGGCCAAGGCTAGGCCGGCCGCCTGGTGAATTCGAATCGTCGTGCGGAGGCCGGGTAGAGTGCCAGCCGGATGACAGGCTTGCCGCCCGTTGCTCGCTCGCCACGCGGCGTCAGCAGGCCAGGCCGGCCTGCCAGCCCGCGTGCGTGACGAGACGTCGCCGTAGGCCTGGGCCCGCCACTACAGGGCCTCGGCACGCGTGCAGATCCGCTGCGGCCGAGGCGGGCGGTTGCGCTCGCCAGGCGCGATTAATACACGCCATTACAGCGCTGTAACTGCGGGGTCGTGGATTGAGTGGGCGCAATTAATCTTGCGCCCCCCCCCCCATGTCTCGCCCCCTCGGCTTCGCCGCCAGAGGGCTATAAGTAGGGGGAGGAGGGGGGCGGCAGAACGCACACACGCCCTCCTCTCCCTTCTCTTTGCTTCTCTCCTTCGTCTTCTTCTTGCCATTGCCGCGGCCTCTCCTCTCGTCGGAGTGCTACTGGAACCCGCCATTGCCGGACCTCCTCGCACCGCAGCCACCTCGCGCCGCTACCGAGCACGGAGCCCATGGCACAAAGCGGCCGTGCGGGCACCTGGGACAGCTCCAATGTCCACGATGGGCACTTGGAGTTCCTCCGCCAGACGCGGCGGCTTCCCCATGCATCGAACGTCAAGGTGTGTGTTCCCCCCGAAAGGGAGATCTCGCCGGCGCTGGAAGGCGGCGAGCGCGTCGTCTTCCGGTCGCATTTCCTCCGCGGCTTCGGCCTTCCGGCGAGCGGATTCCTTTGCTCTTTCTTGGATTTCTACGGAGTGCAGCCCCACCACCTCACTCCGAATACGGCGCTGCTGCTCTCCGCCTTCGTCACCCTATGCGAGGGCTACCTCGGCACGCTCCCCACACTCGAGCTGTGGAGAGAACTCTTCTACCTCAAGCTAGGCACCGCCGCCAAGAACGACGCGGCCAAGTGCGGAGCCTGCGTCGCGGTGCGGCGCACGGGATCCGGGGTCCGCTTCCCAGCTCTTGCCCTGCTGCAGTCGGCCAAACCAGAAGTCGTACTTCTACGTCGAGAATATCCACTCGACGCAGGACTACGTCAACGTGCCGGCCTACGCAGCCGGCCCGCCTGTTGGGCCTCGCACCAACTGGAAGTTCCGGCCGAAGACCCTGTCGGCCGTGTGCTCCACCGCGCTCCTCCGGCTCCAGGAGATGACGGCGTCGGAGGGCCTCAAGGCCTTGGACCTGCTGGTCGCGTTCGTGAAGCGCCGAGTGCTGCCCCTCCAAGCCCGACCTCACTTGATCAGCATCATGAGTGGGCGCCGGGACCTGTGCCGGCTGTCCACCAAGGTGATGCCGGACGTGGAGGTGGTCCGCATGGTGAACTTCTTCTCCGACTGCAAGCTGTCGGAGACGGAGTGGCAGTTCGGCAAGCCGCCATACAGCCGGGCCAACCCGTCGCCTCCGGTACGTCTCCTTATTCTTTTTTCCTTTGTTCGTCCGGGTTCTTTCTTTTCGCCTGACCAGTCGGCCTTGACGCAGCGCTTCCCGGGCCAGACGGCCACTGATACGCCGGCCCCGGGTCACCAGTACATGGCGGACCGGTCGGTGAGTGATGTGGACGACCCTGACTTGGGGGCGGCCGTGCAAGAGGAGGACGACGCCACCGGCGGTGGCGGCGAGGGAGCAGGCGGCTCCTTAGGAGGCGGCCTTGGGGATTGGCCGGATGACGACGAGGAGGACGAAGAGCCGTGCCATGCCCATGGTGCCGACAGGGCGGGCGCCAGTTCCTCGGCCGCGCCGACTGCAGCTACCGGCGCGCCGAAGCGCCGGGCCGACGCCGGGTTGTTCGGAAGCCGGCCCAAGAAGGCCAAGACCTCGACCGCCGCGACCAAGCGGCAAGAGGCTGCCACGAAGGCGGCCCTCTTCCAGAAAGCCCCAAAGCGGCTCCCGCTGGTGTCCGCGTAAGTGCCTTGCCTTTTCTTGCATCTTGCTTTGTGTTCGCTTTTCTTCTATCTTTGCGATCTTTTTATTCTCTTCCTCCCTTGGCGTGCAGCGCCCCACTTTCCTTGTCGCGAGCCCCGTCCGGCTCGGTGATCGGGGCGGTAGACGATGTCGCGGGCCCCCACCGCATGGATCCGCTCGCCGCCCTCCAGGAGGCGACGGAGAAGAACGCGCGGGAGGCGCGAGAGGAGCGGGAAGCTGCGGCCCGGGAGAAGGCGGAGGCTGACGCGGTGGCCAAGGCCCAAGCCGACGTCGCGGCCAAGGAGCAGGCGGACGCGGCCGCCAAGGTGCAGGTGGAGGAGACGTCCCGCAGCCAGGCTCCGGAGTCCACCGGTCCGCAATCTGTGGAGCCTGTGGTACTGGAGGTCCAGGCTCCGACTGGAGGGGCCGGCGATGACCAGCCGATCCAAGAGAGGGGAGGGGACCCTGTTATCCCGGAGTCAGAGGTGCCCCCGCGCACGCCAGCTGCCGATGCCCAGGGCGGTCGTCCTGACGCGTCGCTGGTGCCGCCAGCCAGCGACGAGTTGGTGGTGGGTCTGACTCCGGCCACCCGTATCCCGGTGCGTCGGCGAGCGGGGAGGGCGGCTTCAGCACCACGGCCGTTGGAGGTCGGGGCCGCTAGCTCGTCGGCCCCCGACGCCGAGGCTACCAGCGCCGCCCCACCGGGTTGGACGTCTGGGGGTGGTACGGGTGTTTTGAACGCGGCCTCGTAGGAAGTCCTGGCCCGATTCAACGCCCAAGGCACCGCTCTCCAGCAGTACACGCAGGAGTTCCTAGCGACACGGGCGGCCGTTCGGGTACGTTTCTTGTTTTTGTTTCTTGTAATCTTCCATGGGGACGCGCCAGCGCACCCGCTGGGTGTAGCCCCCGAGTTCCGGGCCGGCTGCTGAGCAGGCGGCTCGGAACTTCAGGTCGAGCTCCGAGTACTGACTCATTACCTTCTTCTGTTGTCTTTGTTGCAGGATTACCACAACATCCGTGCGGCCGCCTATAACTCTCAGCTCCAGGAGCTGACCAAGCGGACTGCCGATCTGACGGAGAGCCGAAGTAAGTACTTGGTCTTCTTCCTTGCAGGGGCGCGTCAGCGCACCCATTGGGTGTAGTCCCCGAGATTCGGGCCGACTGCTGAGCAGTCGGGCCGGATCTCCTGGCAACTACTTTTTATTGGTGTTGATGGTTTCCTTTTTTCTTCGTTTTGGCAGAGGCCGCCGTAGATCTGTGGCAATGCCTGGGCGAGGCCAAGTTCGCGCTCCACACCAAGGAGCAGGAGTGCAGCCAGGCGGCCCAGGAATGCGACTGCCTGGCCAAGGAGCTGGCGGACCAGGCGGAGCGGCACAAGGCGGAGCTCCAGAAGATGAAGGAGGAGGAAGACTCCCTCAAGGCCGAGTTCGAGGCTCAACGCTCGAACTGGGCCGAGAAGGAGAGACTCCTGACCGACGGCTACGGCGAGATCGAAGACATGATCGATGGTAAGTTACTTCTTCTTTTGAACAGCCGCCGACTGTTATAGGAGTCGGCTTCTGGCTTCTAATCTTTGATCTTCTTCTTGTGCAGAATACTTTCCCGGTCACTCCGTCGCCGTCAACCAGGCCATCGAGGCACGTCGCGACATGCGGAGGAAGACGGGCGCGGACATTGCGCCCAACGCGCCCCGGAATCTCGGCGAACAGCTTCTGGCTTTCAAGACGCGCCTGCAGCTGGCTCACAGGATACTTCGCCGCCTGCAGCGTGCCGGGGCTCAGGTGTTGGCCGCCTTTTGGCCCGACGCTCAAATTCCACGCACGCCCAGTCAGACTGCCGACTGGCTGGAGGTAGCGGTCGGCCGCTTCGAGGCTTGGAAGGGCGCCGCGGCTCGGGCGGGTGGGCGGACGTCCTTGGAGTTCGCCAAGGCGTGGTATCCTAGGCTAGACCTGGCCCAGCTGGCCACCTTCCGGCAGGAGGCCGGACCGGAGCTGGCGGCGGTGGGCCCTGCGCTTACTCAACGCGCGGCGGTGATCGCCGAGTATGCCGACACCACCGTTTTCATCCCCGAGCTGGACGAGGAAGGCGCTAAGGTGCCGCCCAGCTGGTTCGAGCTGAACCCGGGGGATGCGGGGGACTCGGCGGAAGAGATCGCTTCCAGCGGCGAGGGCGAGGACGAAGAGGACGAGGACGGCGAAGACGGCGCACTGGACGACGGAGCGGACAGCCGGCCTCAGCCCGATCAAGCCTCGACCAACGAGCCACGTGCTACCGCACCGACTGCTGCCAAGGGCGATCAGGCCGAGACCCTTCAGTCGGCCGCTCCACCATCCGGCGCCGCTGCCTCTGCCAACCCGTCGGACCCGCCTGCTGCTCCCCTGGCCTAGATGGCCACGTCATCTTATCTTTTCCTGCTCTTGTAATCTTTTGAACAAGTATGTTAAATTCGCGCAATTCCACCCGCTGGGGGTGTATTCCAACTTTGTTGAATGCTGGCTAAGAGCTTTTGCTATGTAAATTAACTTTATTCGCACAAGCTGTGCTCTGCCGGGTTCTGACTTTGTCTTACTTTTCTGTTCTTTTTTGGCTTTTTCCTTTGCCGCCTTTCTTTGGCTGCCACCCTGCCAGCCGGACAGCCGCTCTGCGGTCTGTGGCTGGGTCCGGTATTTGGCCGTTTAGGAAGACAAGTACTTTGGCCGTTTAGAACATAGCAAGTCAAGTGAGAAACCGGCCGGCCGGCTGCTCAGCAGCCGGATGGAGGGGCGAAGAGCCGGCTTGGCCTATGTTGATGCTTTTTCCTTAGTCATTTTTCATGTGGACACCGTTTCCTGCCTTTAGCTCTTGCCAGCCGGACAGTCGCTCTGCGAGCTGCGGCTTAAGGCAAGAGAGGGCTTAGATGTCGGCACACTACTTGTTCGACTGCAGGTGGCACCAACGTAGGGCAAGGCGGCGAGCCCCCGGGCCGACTGGTCGGGCCTGGTGCCAGGCGGAGGAATGAAATAACACATTCTCAGGCATAAACTTATCATACAGATAAAAAGGGGAGCCCCCGAGTGCTCCTCGAGGGACCCGATGCCTTTGCTCTTAATACAAAAGGTAGCGTGGTACATACTGCATTAACTGTAAAATCTTTGAAGGAGGTTTGCGTTCCATGGGCGCTCTGTTTCCTTGCCGGAATCGTCCCTCTTGCGTGCCCTGGGCTTCTGCGCATCGATGAGGTAGTAGGAGTCATTGCCCAAGGCTTTGCTGATGATGAAGGGCCCTTCCCAAGGGGCCGAGAGCTTGTGCTGGCCGGCTGTTCGCTGGATTAGCCGGAGCACGAGGTCCCCTCTTGGAAGGATCGTGGCTTGACCTTCTGGCTGTGGTAGCGGCGCAGGCCCTGCTGGTAGATAGCGGACCGGCTGAGTGCCAGCAGCCAGCCCTCTTCCAGCAGGTCGACGCCATCTTCTCGCGCCTCCTTTGCTTCCGCCTCCGTGTACATGGTGACACGAGGCGAGTCAAACTCAATGTCAGTTGGGTTGATGGCCTCGGCCCCGTATACGAGGAAGAAGGGGGTGAAGCCGGTCGATTTGTTTGGCGTGGTCCGGAGACTCCATAGGACGGCCGGTAGCTCCTCGATCCAGCAGCCGGCCGAGCGCTCCAGCGGCTTAACCAGTCGGGGCTTGATGCCGGACAAGATGAGGCCGTTTGCCCGCTCGACTTGGCCATTTGACTGCGGATGGGCGACGGACGCTAAGTCTAGTCGGATGCCCTGTGTCGCGCAGAAGCGGGCCAAGGCACCTTTGGCAAAGTTTGTGCCATTGTCGGTGATGATGCTATGCGGTATGCCGTACCGGACGGTGATATCTGTGATGAAGGTCACCGCAGTCGGACCGTTCAGCTTCTTAATTAGCTTTGCTTCAATCCACTTGGTGAATTTATCCACGGCGACCAGCAGATGAGTCATGCCGCCGCATGCTGTTTTGAACGGGCCCACCATGTCCAGCCCCCAGACGGCAAATGGCCAAGTGAGGGGGATGGTCTTGAGTGCAGAAGCCGGCAGATGTTGCTTGGAGCCAAATTTTTGGCACCCTTTGCACTTCTTGACCAAGTCCTTGGCGTCGTCCAAAGCAGTCGGCCAGAAGAATCCATGGCGGAAAGCTTTGGCGACGAGGGATCTGGAGGCTGCGTGGTGGCTGCATTCGCCTTGATGGATGTCTCTGAGGATTGCCTTGCCTTTTTCTGGCTCAACGCAGCGCTGGAAAACGCCAGTCACGCTGCATCTGACAAGCTCTCTATTCACTATTGTGTATGCTGCTGCCTGGCGTTGCACTTGCCGGGCCAAGGTCTCGTCGGTTGGTAGCTCTCCGCTTACCAGGAAGTTGAGGATGGGCTGCGCCCACGACGGTGCTTCGACCACTGTCATCACGGCCACCGGGACCAGGGCGGTTGGGTTGGGAGGAGGCGGGTTGGAGTCGGCCACCGCTTGTTGTGTCGTTGAAGTCCCCGGGTCGACTGCTGTAGCCCTCTGGCCGAGTTCTGAAGTCCCCGGGCCGGGTGCGACTGCTGCAGTCCCCGAGCCGCCTGCCATCGTCCCCGGGCCGACTACCGTAGTCCACGGGCCGGGTGCGACTGCAGCAGGCCCCGAGCTGCCTGCCGAAGTCACCCGGCCGGCTGTTGCAGCCCCCGAGTCGGATCCGACTGCTCCGGGAGCAGCCGGCATGAAGATGGACTCTGATTCCGGCGAAGGCTTGATAGACGGCTTGCGGAGGCATTGGAGGGAGACACCGGCTGGTGTCGCTTGGCGGGTGGAGCCAATCCGTGCCAGGGCATCAGCTTGCTCGTTGTCGGCTCATGGCACGTGAAGGAACTCGCACCCGTTAAAGTATCCACTGATCTACTGGACGAGGAAGCGGTAGCTCGCCATGTTTGCATCCTTGGCATCCCAGTCGCCAGACGACTGTTGGACTACCAAGTCCGAGTCACCGTAGCACAGAATCCGGCGGATGCCAATCTCTTTGGCCAGTCGGAGCCCGTGGACGAGTACCTCGTACTCGGCCACGTTGTTGGAGGCGGCAAAGTGGATTTCCAACATGTACTTGAGCTTGTCGCCTTTGGGAGAGGTGAGGACGATGCTGGCTCCCAGACCGGTGCGCATCTTTGAGCCATCAAAGTTCATCCGCCAATGGGTAGAATCCGGCGCCGGCGGCAGGTACTGGGTCTCGGCCCAGTCGACGAGGAAGTCGGCCAGCGCTTGGGACTTAATGGCGGTGCGGGGCTGGTAGAGGATGGTGTGGGGAGCTAGCTCGATGTCCCACTTGGCCACCAAGCCTGATGCGTCTCTGTTGCCCATGATCTTAGCGAGTGGGAAAGTGCAGACAACCGTGATGGAGTGCTCTTGAAAGTACTACTTGAGCTTCTTGGCGGCAAAGTACACGCCGTAGCACATCTTCTGGTAGTGGGGGTAATTCTGCTTGGAGGCCGACATCACTTCACTCAGGTAGTAGACGGGCCTCTGGACCGGCTGCGCCTTGCCGTCTTCCGGGCGCTCGACCACGATGACAGTGCTGACCACCCGGCTGGTGGCGGCGATGTAGAGGAACATGAGCTCTTTAGCGGCCAGAGCCGCCAGGACAGGCGGCGTAGTCAGCATCTTCTTGAGCTGGAGGAAGGCCTCGTCCGCCTTGTCGTTCCACTCGAAGTGAGTGGTTTTCTTCGTTAGCTGGTACAGGGGAAGAGCCTTCTCGCCCAGCTGACTGATGAAATGACTGAGGGATGCCAAGCACCCGGTGAACTTCTGGACGTCTCGCAGCCGGGTGGGCCTCTCCATCCGCTCAATGGCCTTGATCTTCACAGGGTTGCACTCGATGCTGCGTTCTGAGACAAGGAAACCAAGGAGCTGGCCGGCTGGGACTCCGAAGACACACTTTTCTGGGTTTAGCTTGATTTGAAAACGGCGCAGGTTATCGAAGGTCTCCTTGAGATCCTCCAGGAGGGTGCCACGCTTCTCCGTCTTCACCACAATGTCGTCTACATAGACGTGGGCATTTCTGCCGAGTTGCTTGAGGAGGCACTTCTGCATGCAACGCTGAAACGTGGCACCGGCATTTCTTAGGCCGAATGTCATGGTCAGGTAGCAGAAGGCTTCGAATGGTGTGATGAAGGCGGTCTTCAGCCGATCGGCCAGGTTCAGCTTGATCTGGTGGTAGCCAGAGTAAGCACCCAAAAAACTCAACAGCTCGCATCCGGCTGTGGAGTCAATCACTTGGTCTATCCGAGGCAGAGCAAACGGATCTTTGGGGCAAGCTTTGTTGAGGCTGGTGTAATCAATGCACATGCGCCACTTGTTGTTCTTCTTCAGTACAAGGACTGGGTTGGCAAGCCATTCTGGAAAGAATACTTCCATGATGAAGCCGGCTGCCAGGAGCCGGGCGATCTCTTCACCAACAATTCTTCTCTTCTTTTTCGACAGGCGGCGGAGGGGTTGCTTGACTGGTTTTGCATCCGATCTAACGTGTAGCTTATGCTCGGCGAAATCCGTCGGAACACCCGGCATGTCCTTGGGAGACCATGCGAAGATGTCCCAATTCTCACGGAGGAAATCGACGAGCTCGCTTTCCTATTTACTGTCGAGGTGGGTCCCCACGACAGCGAACCTCTCTGGGTGCTCAGGGTCCAAGGGAATCTTCTTGGTTTCTTTGGCCGGCTGGAAAGAGCCTTGGGTCTCCGACTCCTTGGGATCTGGTGATAGGTCCGGCTGCTTGCCGGCCATGGCCACGACCCGGTCGAGGAGCCGCCTTTCTGCAGCGATGACAAGGGACTCGGCCAGCCGACTGCTGGCAGCAGCACACAGGGCCGACTTCTGGTAGTCGCCGGCTACGGTGATAATGCCCTTGGTGCCCGGCATCTTCATCTTCAGGTAGGCGTAGTGCGGTACCACCATGAACTTGGCCAGAGCAGGCCGGCCAAGGAGCGCATGGTAGGGGCTCTCAAGATCCACCACCTCGAACCAGATTGGCTCGCGGCGGAAGTGATCTTTGTCTCCGAAGAGGACATCTATCTTTGATCTTGCCGATTGGAGAGCAGGAAAGGCCAGGTACAATGCCATGGAAGACAGTCCGGCTGGGCTGGAGCTGCTTCTCCTTGACGCACAGCTTCTCCAGGGTGTCACGGTAGAGGATGTTGATGCTGCTACCGCCGTCTATCAGAACTCGGGAGAAGCGACAGGCTCGCCGCTCCGTTGAAAAGGTGGCATCCAGCACCAGGGCGTAGGAACCCGGAGAAGGCATCACCTCCGGGTGGTCAGCGCGACTCCAGCTGATGGGCCTCTCGGACCAGTGCATGAACTCTGGGACCTCAGAAGCGACCGTGTTCACCTCGCGGTGCTGCTGACACTGGCTGTGCCTGTCGTCGGCCACACTGGTGAAGACGATTTAGGCTCCGTGTTCTTCGGGGATTCATCTTGAATTGCGCCGACGGGGCGGGCCGCCGGCTGCTGAGGAGGCGGAGCCGGTGGGCCAGCGGGCGGAGGGGGTAGCCCTTTGCCTTTGGCAATGCGGGTGAGCCAGTGGCACTTCCGGGTGGTGTGGTTGGACGGCTTCGCGCCGCTGTGGAACTTGCAGGGAGCATCAAGGGTTTGCTCGAAGGAGAAAGCGGGCAACCAAGCAGGCTTGCCGCCTTTTTGACGCTTGGGGCCAGGCTGCCCTTCCGGCTGTTGGTCTTCAACTGCTGCCACCTGCCGGCTGGTGGAAGCCGGCTGGTGGGCCTTGCGCTTGTTGTCATTCGACTGCTGGCACCGACTGGAGTCGCCAGCACGCGTCTGAGGGTCCGGAGGGAGCATCTTTCCAGACACGTCCACTCGGAGCTCCGACTTCATGGAGGAGTCGGCGGTGGCGTATTTGTCCGCTATGATTAGCAGCTCGTCGAGTGTGGCCGGCTCATCACAGAGAAGTCGGTGCTTGAGTAAGGTGCCCTCTCGGCACCCGGTAGTGAAGTATTCTATGGCTTGCACCTCATGCACCCCTTCGCAGGAGTTGCGCAGTTCGGCCCACCGCATCAAGTATTCGCGGGTGGACTCGGTTGGGCCTTGGACGCACAGGGAGAGCTGGCGGGGCTTGGGCGGCCGCTTGTAGGTGCTGGTGAAGTTGCGGATGAAAACTTTGGTATAGTCCAACCAGCTATTGACGCTGTAGGGCTTGAGGCTGTTCAGCCATGTCCGGGCCGTGCCCTGGAGCATGAGCGGAACGTACTTCATGGCAACACGCTTGTTGCCGTTTGCTATGCTGACGGCGGTGGAGTAGTCAACCAGCCAATCCTCCGGCTTCACGGAACCGTTGTACTTGGGAGTGTCTCGAGGAAGCGAGAACCCTTTGGGGAAGGGCTCGTCGCGAATGCGGGGATCGATCGCATCTTCTTCTTCTAACGCTAGGGATCAAGCCAAGCGGTCAATCCGGTAGCGGGCGTCGCTTTCTTCGACTCCTTCACGGGGGCCTAGCCAGCCTCCGAGAGTCGGGTGCTCAACAGGCGGCGGGGAGGCGCGCCTCTCCCTGCGCGGGGGAGGCGGACGATCATCCCGCCGTTCTACAGCTCGTGGGTGGCCGTCTTGGTCGCGCTCGATGGTGATGCGTGTGCGGCTGCGGCTAACAGCCGGCTCTTGGTCTCCTCGGTCGCGGGCGCCGCCTGTCGGCGTCCGGGAGGTCGCGCCGTGCTCTCGGCGAGGGGGAAGGTTCCCGGCCTGCACGCCAGGTTCCATCACGCGGCGGCCGGCTTCTTGTTGTGCGGCGGCAGCGTCGATGAGCTGCTGGACGTGCTCCATCATGCAGCGATGCTCGTCGCCCTCCAGGCGGTCCAGCTCGTCTGCTGCCGCCTGGGCGGCACGTAAGTTCTCCATTGGCGTGGCGTAGACTGGGCGGTCGGCCCCCAGCATGCTGGCGATGGCCGCGCCGCGCTGCCGAACCGTGCCTGCGTGGCTGGGCTTGCCGGCAGCTGGCGTGCCGCAAACGGCGCGGTCGATCTCGCACTGGTAGGCCTCGGTGAGGCGTCTCATGGCTGCCAACTTGTTGGCGCTGTCGAGGAGTGCAACACGACACGCTTCCAGCTTCTCGCCGTTCGCACCGGGCGCTCCGGGCGTGGACAGGTCTCGCATTGCCGGCCGCAACGGATCCCGGCCGGCCTCGTCGGAGGCTCCCTTGTGGATGATGACCAGCACCTCAGCGACGGTGCTGGTGCTGGTGCTGCCGTTAGCAGCAGGGAGCGGGTCGTCGAAGATCACTACGTCACCGGGGAAGGCATCAGAAGGCGCGGCATCGGCGTCGATGACCATGTCCACGGGCAGGTCGGTGGAGCCAACGGACTCCAGATCGGAGGCCTGCTCGCGGGTGGCGTGAAGCTTGCCGAGGGGGTCGACAAGGCAGCTCTCGGAGCTGGCGGCGCCCGCGTTGGGTGTGGGCTCGTCGGAGAGGCGGATCCCGCCGATGAGGTCAGCGAGGCAGCCCGCGGCACAGGCGGCCTCCACGCCACGCAGCGGGCCGGCGCAAACGCCGTCGGGCGTGCCGGGCTGGCTGCGCTCGCCAGGAAGGAAGAGGGTTCCTGTCCAGAACATGTTTCCGGACGACGGTGCACCTTGCCCCATGGTGGGCGCCAAATGTCGGGGATATCGTGCGACATATGCCAAGGGGTGGCTTATCATGGATGGGGACAAGAGTACGTCGCCGGGCTCTAGAAGCGGGAGTGAGCGAGACCGCATACGCTTGCGAATCTTACCCAGGTTCGGAGCTCTCCTCGGAGATAACACCCCTAGTCCTGCTCTGCGGGGTCTCCTCATGATGACTATGATCAACCAAGTAGCTACAAGCTTGCTCCTTGAGCTGTTTCGGCTAGAGGAGGGAGAAGGGCAAGGCTAGCTCTACTCCTCTCTCTACGTGTATGTGTGAATGGCTTGGGTGCTGAACCGAACCGCCCACCGAACCCCCCGTGCATGGGTGAGCCTGGGGGGATTATATAGGCCTACCCCCAGGGGTACAATGGTAATCCGGCCGGGTGTAGGACCCGGCCGTCAGCGTCTCTGGCTGCCGGCTTCTCCGCCGACCGCTGGGGCCCGCCGCCTGGTGGGCCACGTTGACTGCTTTACGCTGTAGCCTTGCCCTCGATGACGAAGGCTTGATCGAGGGGAACGTGGTTACAGTCCCGCCGCCTGACGGGTACTCACTGTAGCCATACCCCGTCTCGTCTGGTTAACGGGGCACAGACTCCAAGTTCTCCTTCCTTGTTGCCGCCTGCTGGAGGTTTGCCGCCTTCTGGTGGCTCGCAGACAGGTAGGGCCCGCCGCCCGCGGGTCGTACCGACCGCCCGTCGTGGGAGCGTGGCTCCCTCTGGCGCTAATGACGTCACAGACTGCGCGGCAATAGTGCCTCATTGGGCGGGTGGTGTCCGCCCAGTGCACAGATCCGTGGCCACGCCCCATCCTGGATTCAGGGGTGGTAGGCTGCACTGCAGCCATGCCTTGTCTTGTCGTGGTGATGTGGCGCTGACTTCGAGGGGATGAGGGGCCGTCTGCTAGGAGTCGGCTCCCTCGTGGCCGCCTTCCATGGCTCTGCCGCCTTATAGCAGCTGGCCTCTTGGACCAGCCGGCCCAAGAAGGCGGTCGTGCTCCCGGACGGTGTGAGGGGCGCAGCTAGCCCCGACGTCTTGAAACACCGTGGGGGACTGATGAGGCTACCCGTGGTCATTTACTCCAACAGAGACAACCCCAAAGTCTATTCTTGATGCAGTGTTCAAGTTACTTGAGACTAGCAGTCAGACAAGCTCATAGAATTCCCTGTCTGAATCAGTTCAACTTCTTCAGTCCCAAGTTCTAGCAGAAAGGCATTCTGCAACTCAACTTCGACTTGAAGTCCTATCTCTAAGAAAGATTGCGGAGAACACCAATGAAAACCTCATTGCTAAACAGCTACACCTGGAAGCTATGACCGACATGCTAGGCCGGTCTCACAGCCTTGCTCAGCAGCTTGCGCAGTAGTTCCCGCGCAAGGCTAACCTTTCTTGAACTGTCTTGGAAGTGGTCTTGGTTCAGTATTATTTTGTTACGCTGCAATGGCGCCCAGTTTCTGTAATCTGCTTCTTCGTTGCGCTTTATGATCACTGGTGGCGAACTTCGATGCCCAGTGGATGTAATATACCATAAATCCTTTATTGTATAGTGTAGGTTTATTCTAAGTTACTATGCCATAATTTCTTTATTGTATAGAGTAGGTTTGTTCTTAATTCCTACTAGTTACCGTATATGCCATCATTCGCTATCTGAAAAAAAGGCGAAAATCTGATGTAGTCGACCGGGCCGAAACATTCGCCTCTAACGGGCCTGCATTTTAGCGGGCCACAATTGGGCCGGCCTGCAACTTTCTTGGGCCTGAAAGGCCATTGGGGCCTTCACACTTTGCGCCAGGCCCACAACTTACAAGGGCCTATATTCGGCCCAAAGTTTAGTTGGGCCTTTAGTGGACCCAGCGCTTAGTTGGGCCCATGTAGCTTCGGGCCATTAACAGGCTGAATATTCTGCTGGCCTGTTACGGCCCAGAAGAAACCATGGGCCTTTAGCAGGTCGAAATGCATGTTAGGCCTCAATTTTCACTAGTCGTCGACGGGACTTCAGCATGCTAAAATGTAGACCGGGCCATTATTGGCCCAGTTATATGATGGGCCATTACCAGGCCGAAACATATCTCGGGCCTTAGTTGGCCCACTGATATCATGGGCCTTTAATAGGCTGAAAGCTTAGTAGAGGCATCAACGGGCCGAATTATACGACAGGCCTTTAACAGGCCCAAAGTCACGTTGGGCTGAACTGTTGCCACCTTGATCACGGGCCGTTAGAGGGCCGGATGTCGCGTCGGACCATATATGGCCCATGGGTAGCACGGGCCATTCCCAGGCCGAAAGACACACCGGGCTGAAATGGGCCCATGTCTACATCGGGCCTCTAACAGGCCGAAATGTCACTGGGCCGTAATTGGGCCCAAATATTCGACGAATAAT
Organism: Thinopyrum elongatum; assembly: GCA_011799875.1. NCBI lineage: Eukaryota > Viridiplantae > Streptophyta > Magnoliopsida > Poales > Poaceae > Thinopyrum > Thinopyrum elongatum. Next base: position 139,515,632 of record CM022302.1, on the reverse strand, counting down.
TAACGGGCCAGATCTGGCTTCAGGCCGTAAATGGGCCATGTTTAAACATGTCGTTAGTGGGCTGTCCCACTAGTACCTGAGTAAATACTACGGGCCTTTGACTGGGCCGGCCTTTTTAACCTATATGGGCCTCTGTTGGGCCCTGCCACGTGTCGACGTATCATAGGCACGTCTCCTCCATTGGACGAGCGACATCTGGCCCACCGAGGAGTCGACACGTGTTTCCTCCAGCCAATGATGATTTTACACATGGAAAATCCCCATTGGTCCGGGCTGTTAACGGGTTATCGGATCCAAACCGGAACCCGATAGCTTAACGGCGACCCGTTACAGTGGATGCCACGTGTCGGTTACCCTTGACGAAAGCACTTCCATGATGCGCCATTTATCGTCATGGAAGTGGACACTTCCATGATGATAATTTTGGTATTGTCATGGAACACTTCTACGACAGCACAGGTATGACTATCTTGATTCTGTCATAAAATCGTCATGGATGTACATGCATGGCAAAAAACGCGACCTACTATGACAAATACGTATCATCACGGAAGTGGTTTTTTTGTAGTGCGAGGTACCGTTCCCCTGAATTTTAATGCGTTCCTAGAGAAAGCTAAGTTGAAAGATGATGGTAGCAACTACACGGGCTGGGTCCGTAACTTGAGGATTATCCTCATTGTTGCACAGAAGAATTATGTTCTTGATGCACCGCAAGGTGACAGACCTGCTGCAGGAGCTACTGCAGATGTTATGAACATCTGGCAGGCTCGATCTGATGACTACTCAATAGTTCAATGTGCCATGTTTTACGGCTTAGAACCGAGACTTCAAAGACGTTTTGAACGTCACGGAGCATATGAGATGTTCCAAGAGTTGAAGTTAATATTTCAAGCAAATGCCTAGGTTGAGAGATATGAAGTCTCCAAAAAGTTCTATAGCTGCAAGATGGAGGAGAACAGTTCTGTCAGTGAACACATACTCAAAATGTCTGGGTATCATAACCACTTGACTCAGCTGGGAGTTGATCTTCTAGTTGATAGTGTTATTGACAGAGTTCTTCAATCACTGCCACCAAGCTACAAAGGCTTCGTGATGAACTATAATATGCAAGGGATGACCAAAATGATTCCTGAGCTCTTCGCAATGCTTAAGGACGCGGAGGTAGAAATCAAGAAAGAGCATCAAGTGTTGATGGTTAACAAGACCACTAGTTTCAAGAAAAAGGGCAAGGGAAAGAAAGGGAACTTCAAGAAGAATGGCAAGCAAGTTGCCACTCCCGGGAAGAAGCCTAAAGCTGGACCCAAATGTGAAACTGAGTGCTTCTACTGCAAAGGGAATGGTCATTGGAAGCGGAATTGCCCCAAATACTTGGAGGATAAGAAGGATGGCAAAGTGAACAAAGGTATATTTGATATACATGTTATTGATGTGTACCTTACTAGTGCCCATAGTAGCGCCTGGGTATTTGATACTGGTTCAGTTGCTCATATTTGTAACTCGAAACAGGAGCTGCGGAATAAATGAAGATTGGCTAAGGACGAGGTGACGATGCGCGTCGGGAATGGTTCCAAGGTCGATGTGATCGCCGTCGGCACGCTACCTCTACATCTATCTTCGGGATTAGTTTTAGACCTCAATAACTGTTATTTGGTGCTAGCGTTGAGCATGAACATTATATCTGGATCTTGTTTATTGCGAGATGATTATTCATTTAAATCAGAGAATAATGGTTGTTCTATTCATATGAGTAATATCTTTTATGGTCATGCACCCTTGATGAATGGTCTGTTCTTGTCGAATTTCGATCGTAGTGATACACATATTCATAATATTGATGCCAAAAGATGCAAAGTTGATAATGATAGTGCAACATACTTGTGGCACTGCCGTTTAGGTCATACTAGTGTAAAGCGCATGAAGAAACTCCATTCGGATGGACTTTTGGAATCACTTGATTATGAATCATTTGATACTTGCGAACCATGCCTCATGGGCAAGATGACTAAAACTCTATTCTCCGGAACAATGGAGCGAGCTAATATCATATTGGAAATAATACATACCGATGTATGCGGTCCGATGAGTGTTGACGCACGCGGCAGGTATCGTTATTTTCTGACCTTCACAGATGATTTGAGTAGGTATGGGTATATCTACTTGATGAAACACAGGTCTGAAACATTTGAAAAGTTCAAAGAATTTCAGAGTGAAGTGGAGAATCATCGTAACAAGAAAATAAAGTTTCTACGATCTGATCGCGGAGGCGAATATTTGAGTTACGAGTTTGGCCTTCATTTAAAACAATGTGGAATTGTTTCACAACTCACGCCACCTGGAACACCACAACGTAATGGTGTGTCCGAACATCGTAACCGTTATTTTCATACGCGCAAGCTCGTAATGATTATGATGTTGTTCAATATCATAGATTCATGAAAACATAAAAAGTAGTCAGATTATCTATGGAATGCATTGCGGATTCAACTTGAAGAGTGTCTCCCTACAAACCCCTGCGCATACAAAGTTCATCCCCCAACCGTGCAGACCAGGCCGCACACAGAAATACAAACCTCTTATGTCTCTATAACGGGCGGACACACATTTCAAACCTGAAGTAGGAACATTAGAATCATATCAAATTCGTGTTTGAACAAATAAACTAAGGAATTATGAGTGGCATAATGTTTAGCTTCAAGGGTGGAGTGCTGGTAGTGCGACACAAAGCAAGTAGGCAGATTGTATTCCATGTAAAAGATCGTAGTCTATGTAAAAGGTGGATATGACACTTTTCTTTCTATACAATGCAGTGTTCGTTGCCCACACATGATGGATGAGATCACACAGAGAAATACTATTCACTCATGTCCACGGTTCTGTAATTTGAAACATGGTGGTCCACCCTAAAAGAATATTGACAACAAATATGACAAGGCAACCATACAGGTAGTGAATAAATCCTTAGTTGTGAGCTTACTAGGACAAGTATGCGGAATTGTAACTGCAGTAAGAGACCGTCCAAAATCTGAATCAAGAAGTTTGTCTAGCACTTATTGTTTGCAACTAATCGAAGTGAATAATTGGATATCATATCGAATGAGTAAGAAAGACAAGTAAAATTGTCAACAAAACTGGCCTGCAGTAGTAATCTGGGTCAAATATGCCCTAGAGGCAATATTAAAGTTGTTATTTTATATTTCCTTATTCATGATAAAGGTTTATTATTCATGCTAGAATTGTGTGAATACATAAACAAATACCGTGTCCCTAGTAAGCCTCTACTAGACTAGCTCGTTGATCAAAGATGCTTAAGGTTTCCTAACCATAGACATGTGTTGTCATTTGATAACGGGATCACATCATTAGGAGAATGATGTGATGGACAAGACCCATCTGTTAGCTTAGCATAATGATCGTTCAGTTTATTGCTATTGCTTTCTTCATGTCAAATACATATTCCTTCGACTATGAGATTATGCAACTCCCGGATATAGGAGGAATACCTTGTGTGCTATCAAACGTCACAACGTAACTGGGTGATCATAAAGATGCTCTACAGGTATCTTCGAAGGTGTTTGTTGAGTTGGCATAAATCGAGATTAGGATTTGTCACTCCGAGTATCGGAGAGGTATCTCTGGGCCCTCTCGGTAATACACATCATAAGCTTGCAAGCAAATGACTAAGGAGTTAGTTACGAGGTGATGTATTACGGAACGAGTAAAGAGACTTGCCGGTAACGAGATTGAACTAGGTATGAAGATACCGACGATCGAATCTCGGGCAAGTAACATACCGATGGACAAAGGGAATTATGTATGTTGTCATAACGGTTCGACCGATAAAGATCTTCATAGAATATGTAGGAGCCAATATGGGCATCCAGGTTCCGCTATTGGTTATTTACCGGAGAGGTGTCTCGGTCATGTCTACATAGTTCTCGAACCCGTAGGGTCCGCACGCTTAACGTTCGTTGATGATATAGTGTTATATGAGTTATATGTTTTGGTGATTGAATGTTGTTCGGAGTCCCGGATGAGATCACGTACATGACAAGGAGTCTCAAAATGGTCGAGAGGTAAAGATTGATATATAGTACGATGGTATTCGGACACCGGAATAGTTTCGGAGTGCACCGGGTACTCATCGGGTCACCGGAAGGGGTTCCGGGCACCCCCGGTAAGTGTTATGGGCCTAATGGGCCAAGGGGGGGGGACAGACCAGCCCACAGGGGGCTGGTGCACCCCTCTCCCTGGCCGGTCGGCCCTAGGGAAGGAAAGGGAGAGGGCTAGCTGTTGGAAGTATGCCCTAGAGGCAATAATAAAACGGTTATTATTATATTTCCTTGTTCATGATAATTGTCTATTGTTCATGCTATAATTTTATTAACCGGAAACCGTAATACATGTGTGAATACATAGACCATAGCATGTCCCTAGTGATCCTCTAGTTGACTAGCTCATTGATCAATAGATGGTTGTGGTTTCCTGACCATGGACATTGGATGTCGTTGATAATGGGATCACATCATTAGGAGAATGATGTGATGGACAAGACCCAATCCTAAGCATAGCACAAGATCGTGTAGTTCATTTGCTAAAGCTTTTCTAATGTCAAGTATCAATTCCTTAGACCATGAGATTTTGCAACTCCCGGATACCGCAGGAATGCTTTGGGTCTATCAAACGTCACAACGTAACTGGGTGACCATAAAGGTGCACTATAGGTATCTCCGAAAGTGCCTGTAGGGTTGGCACGAATCGAGATTGGGATTTGTCACTCCGTATGACAGAGAGGTATCTCTGGGCCCACTCGGTAATGCATCATCATAATGAGCTCAATGTGACTAAGGAGTTAGCCACGGGATCATGCATTACGGAACGAGTAAAGAGACTTGCCGGTAACGAGATTGAACAAGGTATAGGGATACCGACGATCGAATCTCGGGCAAGTAACATACCGATGGACAAAGGGAATTGTATACGGGATTAATTAGATCCCCGACATCGTGGTTCATTCGATGAGATCATCGTGGAACATGTGGGAGCCAATATGGGTATCCAGATCCCGCTATTGGTTATTGGTCGGAGAGGTGTCTCGGTCATGTCTGCATGGTTCCCGAACCCGTAGGGTCTACACACTTAAGGTTCGGTGACGCTAGAGTTGTAATGAGAATTGTATGTGGTTACCGAAAGTTGTTCGGAGTCTCGGATGAGATCCTGGATGTCATGAGGAGTTCCGGAATGGTCCGAAGGTAAAGATTTATATATGGGAAGTCCTATTTTGGCCACCGAAAAATATTCGGGATTTTTCGGTATTGTACCGGGAAGGTTCTAGAAGGTTCCGGAGTGGGGCCCACCTGCATGGGGGGACCCACATGAACGTGGCTAGTGGGGGCAAGGCCCCACACCCCTGGTCAAGGCGCACCAAGATCCCCCCTAGAAGGAATAAGATCATATCCCGAAGGGATAAGATCAAGATCCCTAAAAAGGGGGATAACAATCGGTGGGAAGGATGGGATTTCTTTCCTCCCACCTTTGCCAACGCCCCAATGGACTTGGAGGGCAAGAAACCAGCCCTCTCCACCCCTATATATAGTGGGGAGGTGCATGGGAGCTGCACCCTTCCCCTGGCGCAGCCCTTCCCCCCTCCAACTCCTCCTCCTCCTCCGTAGTGCATGGCGAAGCCCTACTGGAGAACCGCAAGCTCCACCACCACGCCGTCGTGCTGCCGGAGCTCTCCCTCAACTTCTCCTCTTCCCTTGCTGGATCAAGAAGGAGGAGACGTCCCCGGGCTGTACGTGTGTTGAACGCAGAGGCGCTATCTGTTCGGCACTTGAATCGGATCTTCCGCGATTTGAATCGCTGCGAGTACGACTCCATCAACCGCGTTCTTGTAACGCTTCCGCTTAGCGATCTTCAAGGGTATGAAGATGCACTCCCTCTCACTTGTTGCTAGCATCTCCTAGATTGATCTTGGTGACATGTAGGAATTTTTTGAATTATTACTACGTTCCCCAATAGTGGCATCATGAGCTAGGTCTATGCGTAGATTCTATGCATGAGTAGAACACAAGTAGTTGTGGGCAATGATTTGTTCAATTTTCTTACCGTTACTAGTCCTATCTTGATTCGGCGGCATTGTGGGATGAAGCGGCCCAGACCGACCTTACACGTACGCTTACGTGAGACAGGTTCCACCGACTGACATGCACTTGTTGCATAAGGTGGCTAGTCGGATCGGATTCGATGAAGAGGGTCCTTATGAAGGGTAAATAGCAATTGGCATATCACCATTGTGTCTTCTGCGTAGGTAAGAAACGTTCTTGCTAGAAACCCATAGCAGCCACGTAAAACATGCAACAACAATTAGAGGACGTCTAACTTGTTTTTGCAGGGTATGCTATGTGATGTGATATGATATGGCCAAAAGGATGTGATGAATTATATATGTGATGTATGAGATTGATCATGTTCTTGTAATAGGAATCACGACTTGCATGTCGATGAGTATGACAACCGGCAGGAGCCATAAGAGTTGTCTTAATTTATTGTATGACCTGTGTGTCAATGAAAACGCCATGTAATTACTTTACTTTATTGCTAACCGTTAGCCATAGTAGTAGAAGTAATAGTTGGCGAGACAACTTCATGAAGACACGATGATGGAGATCATGGTGTCATGCCGGTGACGATGGTGATCATGCCGCACCTCGAAGATGGAGATCAAAAGCGCAAGATGATATTGGCCATATCATGTCACTTTATGATTTGCATGTGATGTTTATCATGTTTACATCTTATTTGCTTAGAACGACGGTAGCATAAATAAGATGATCCCTCACTAAAAATTTCAATAAATGTGTTCCCCCTAAGTGTGCACCGTTGCGAAGGTTCGTTGTTTCGAAGCACCACGTGATGATCGGGTGTGATAGATTCTAACGTTCGCATACAACGGGTGTAAGCCAGATTTACACATGCGAAACACTTAGGTTGACTTGACGAGCCTAGCATGTACAGACATGGCCTCGGAACACGAGAGACCGAAAGGTCAAACATGAGTCGTATAGTAGATGCGATCAACATGGAGATGTTCACCGTTGATGACTAGTCCGTCTCACGTGATGATCGGACACGGCCTAGTCGATTCGGATCATGTATCACTTAGATGACTAGAGGGATGTCTATCTGAGTGGGAGTTCATTAAATAATTTGATCAGATGAACTTAATTATCATGAACTTAGTCTAAAATTGTCTTTACAATCTATCTTGTAGATCCAATGGCCCACGCTAATGTTGCCCTCAACTTCAACGCGTTCCTAGAGAAAACCAAGCTGAAAGACGATGGTAGCAACTATACGGACTGGGTCCGTAACTTGAGGATCATCCTCATAGCTGCCAAAAAAGCATATGTCCTTGAAGCACCGCTAGGTGACGCACCCATTTTCCCAGCAACTCAAGACGTTATGAATGCCTGGCAGTCGCGTAGTGATGATTACTCCCTGGTTCAGTGCGGCATGCTTTACAGCTTAGAACCGGGGCTCCAAAAGCGTTTTGAGCAACACGGAGCATAAGAGATGTTCCAAGAGCTGAAAATGGTTTTCCAAGCTCATGCCTGGGTCAAGAGATATGAAGTCTCCGACAAGTTCTACAGTTGTAAGATGGAGGAAAACAGTTCTGTCAGCGAGCATATACTCAAGATGTCTGGGTTGCACAACCGCTTGTCTCAGCTGGGAGTTAATCTTCCAGATGACTCGGTCATTGACAGGATCCTCCATTCGCTTCCACCTAGCTACAAGAGCTTTGTGATGAACTACAATATGCAAGGGATGGAGAAGTCCATTCCTGAGTTATATTCAATGCTGAAATCAGCGGAGGTGGAGATCAAAAAGGAACATCAAGTGTTGATGGTGAATAAGACCACTCGTTTCAAGAAAGGCAAGGGTAAGAAGAACTTCAAGAAGGACGGCAAGGGGGTTGCCGCGCCTGGTAAGTCAGTTGCCGGGAAGAAGCCAAAGAATGGACCCAAGCCTGAGACTGAGTGCTTTTATTGCAAGGGAAATGGTCACTGGAAGCGGAACTGCCCCAAGTACTTAGCAGATAAGAAGGCCGGCAACGCCAAAGGTATATATGATATACATGTTATTGATGTGTACCTTACCAGCACTCGTAGTAGGGTATTTGATACCGGTGCGGTTGCTCACATTTGTAACTCAAAACAGGAGCTGCAGAATAAGCGGAGACTGGCGAAGGACGAGGTGACGATGCACGTCGGGAATGGTTCCAAGGTCGATGTGATCGCCGTCGGCACGCTACCTCTACATTTACCTTCGGGATTAGTTTTAAACCTCAATAATTGTTATTTAGTGCAGCTTTGAGCATGAACATTGTATCTGGATCTCGTTTAATGCAAGATGGCTACTCATTTAAATCCGAGAATAATGGTTGTTCCATTTATATGAGAGATATGTTTTATGGTCATGCCCCGCTGGTCAATGGTTTATTTTTATTGAATCTCAAACGTGATGTTACACATATTCATAGTGTGAATGCCAAAAGATGTAAGGTTGATAATGATAGTCCCACATACTTGTGGCACTGCCGCCTTGGTCACATTGGTGTCAAACGCATGAAGAAACTCCATGCAGATGGACTTTTGGAGTCTCTTGATTATGAATAATTTGACATGTGCGAACCATGCCTCATGGGCAAAATGACCAAGACTCCGTTCTCCGGAACAATGGAGCGAGCAACCAACTTGTTGGAAATAATACATACTGATGTATGCGGTCCAATGAGCGTTGAGGCTCGTGGTGGCTATCTTTATGTTATCACCCTCACTGATGACTTAAGTAGATATGGGTATGTCTACTTAATGAAACACAAGTCTGAGACCTTTGAAAAGTTCAAGGAATTTCAGAGCGAGGTAGAGAATCAACGTGATAGAAAAATAAAGTTCTTACGATCAGATCGTGGAGGAGAATACTTGAGTCACGAGTTTGGCACGCACTTAAGGAAATGTGGAATTGTTTCACAACTCACGCTGCCTGGAACACCTCAGCGTAATGGTGTGTCCGAACATCGTAATCGCACTCTATTGGATATAGTGCGATCTATGATGTCTCTTACCGATCTACCGCTATCATTTTGGGGTTATGCTTTAGAGACTGCCGCATTCACTTTAAATAGGGCACCGTCTAAATCCGTTGAGACGACACCATATGAATTATGGTTTGGGAAGAAACCTAAGCTGTCGTTTCTGAAAGTTTGGGGATGCGATGCTTATGTCAAGAAACTTCAACCTGAAAAGCTCGAACCCAAATCGGAAAAATGCGTCTTCATAGGATACCCTAAGGAAACTATTGGGTATACCTTCTACCTCAGATCCGAAGGCAAGATCTTTGTTGCCAAGAATGGATCCTTTCTGGAGAAAGAGTTTCTCTCAAAAGAAGTAAGTGGGAGGAAAGTAGAACTTGACAAGGTACCCCCTCTTGAACCAGAGAGTAGCGCAGCTCAGGAAGATGTTTCTGTGGTGCCTGCACCGACTAGAGAGGAAGTCAATGATGATGATCATGAAACTTCGGGTCAAGTTGCTACTGAACTTTGTAGGTCCACGAGGACACGTTCCGCACCAGAGTGGTATGGCAACCCTGTCCTGGAAGTCAGCTTGTTAGACAATGGTGAACCTTCGAACTATGAAGAAGCGATGGCGGGCCCGGATTCCAACAAATGGCTTGAAGCCATGAAATCCGAGATAGGATCCATGTATGAAAACAAAGTATGGACTTTGACGGACTTGCCCGATGATCGACAAGCCATAGAGAATAAGTGGATCTTTAAGAAGAAGACTAACGCGGATGGTAATGTGACCGTCTATAAGGCTCGGCTTGTCGCTAAGGGTTATCGACAAGTTCAAGGGGTTGACTACGATGAGACCTTCTCACCCGTAGCGAAGCTGAAGTCCGTCCGAATCATGTTAGCAATTGCCGCATTCTATGATTATGAGATCTGGCAAATGGACGTCAAAACGGCATTCCTTAATGGTTTCCTTAAGGAAGAATTGTATATGATGCAGCCGGAAGGTTTTGTTGATCCCAAGAATGCTGACAAAGTATGCAAGCTCTAGCGCTCCATCTATGGGCTGGTGCAAGCATCTCGGAGTTGGAACATTCGCTTTGATGAAATGATCAAAGCGTTTGGGTTTATACAGACTTATGGAGAAGCCTGCATTTACAAGAAAGTGAGTGGGAGCTCTGTAGCATTTCTCATATTATATGTGGATGACATACTATTGATGGGAAATGATATAGAACTTTTGGAAAGCATAAAGGCGTACTTGAATAAGTGTTTTTCAATGAAGGACCTTGGAGAAGCTGCTTACATATTAGGCATCAAGATCTATAGAGATAGATCGAGACGCCTCATTGGTCTTTCACAAAGCACGTACCTTGACAAGATATTGAAGAAGTTCAATATGGATCAGTCCAAGAAGGCGTTCTTGCCTGTATTGCAAGGTGTGAGATTGAGCGCAGCTCAACGCCCGACCTCGGCAGAAGAAAGAGATAAGATGAGTGTCATCCCCTATGCCTCAGCCATAGGCTCTATTACGTATGCCATGCTGTGTACCAGACCTGATGTGAACCATGCCATAAGTTTGGTAGGGAGGTACCAAAGTGATCCCGGAATGGAACACTGGACAGCGGTCAAGAATATCCTGAAGTACCTGAAAAGGACTAAGGATATGTTTCTCGTTTATGGAGGTGCCGAAGAGCTCGTCATAAAGGGTTACGTCGATGCTAGCTTTGACACAAATCTGGATGACTCCAAGTCACAAACCGGATACGTGTACATTTTGAATGGTGGGGCAGTCAACTGGTGCAGTTGCAAGCAAAGCGTCGTGGCGGGATCTACATGTGAAGCGGAGTACATAGCTGCTTCGGAAGCAGCTCAGGAAGGAGTCTGGATGAAGGAGTTTATCACCGACCTAGGAGTGATTCCCAATGCGTCGGGCCCGATGACTCTCTTCTGTGATAATACTGGAGCTATTGCCATTACCAAGGAGCCCAGGTTTCACAGGAAGACCAAGCACATCAAGCGCTGCTTCAACTCCATTCATGAATATATTCAAGATGGAGACATAGATATTTGTAAAGTACATACGGATCTGAATGTCGCAGATCTGTTGACTAAACCTCTTCCACGAGCAAAACATGATCAGCACCACAACTCTATGGGTGTTCGATTCATCACAATGTAACTAGATTATTGACTCTAGTGCAAGTGGGAGACTGTTGAAAATATGCCCTAGAGGCAATAATAAAATGGTTATTATTATATTTCCTTGTTCATGATAATTGTCTATTGTTCATGCTATAATTGTATTAACCGGAAACCATAATACATGTGTGAATACATAGACCACAGCATGTCCCTAGTGAGCCTCTAGTTGACTAGCTCATTGATCAATAGATGGTTGTGGTTTCCTGACCATGGACATTGGATGTCGTTGATAACGGGATCACATCATTAGGAGAATGATGTGATGGACAAGACCCAATCCTAAGCATAGCACAAGATTGTGTAGTTCGTTTGCTAGAGCTTTTCTAATGTCAAGTATCATTTCCTTAGACCATGAGATTGTGCAACTCCTAGATACTGTAGGAATGCTTTGGGTGTATCAAACGTCACAACGTAACTGGGTGACCATAAAGGTGCACTATAGGTATCTCCGAAAGTGTCTGTTGGGTTGGCACGAATCGAGATTGGGATTTGTCACTCCGTATGATGGAGAGGTATCTCTGGGCCCACTCGGTAATGCATCATCATAATGAGCTCAATGTGACTAAGGAGTTAGCCACGGGATCATGCGTTACGGAACAAGTAAAGAGACTTGCTGGTAATGAGATTGAACAAGGTATAGGGATACCGACGATCAAATCTCGGGCAAGTAACATACCGATGGACAAAGGGAATTGTATACGGGATTAATTGGATCCCCGACATCGTGGTTCATTCGATGAGATCATCGTGGAACATGTGGGAGCCAATATGGGTATCCAGATCCCGCTATTGGTTATTGGTCGGAGAGGTGTCTCGGTCATGTCTGCATGGTTCCCGAACCCGTAGGGTCTACACACTTAAGGTTCGGTGACGCTAGAGTTGTAATGGGAATTGTATGTGGTTACCGAAAGTTGTTTGGAGTCTCGGATGAGATCCCGGACATCACGAGGAGTTCTGGAATGGTCCGGAGGTAAAGATTTATATATGGGAAGTCCTATTTTGGCCACCGGAAAATGTTCGGGATTTTTTGGTATTGTACCGAGAAGGTTCTAGAAGGTTCTGGAGTGGGGCCCACCTGCATGGGGGGACCCACATGAACGTGGGTAGTGGGGGCAAGGACCCACACCCCTGGTCAAGGCGCACCAAGATCCCCCCTTAGAAGGAATAAGAGCATATCCCGAAGGGATAAGATCAAGATCCCTAAAAAGGGGGGTTAACAATCGGTGGGAAGGATGTGATTTCTTTCCTCCCACCTTTGCCAACGCCCCAATAGACTTGGAGGACAAGAAACCAGCCCCCTCCACCCCTATATATAGTGGGGAGGTGCATGGGATCTGCACCCTTCCCCTGGCGCAGCCCTTCCCCCTCCAACTCCTCCTCCTCCGTAGTGCTTGGCGAAGCCCTGTCGTAGAACCGCAAGCTCCACCACCACGCCGTCGTGCTGTCGGAGCTCTCCCTCAACTTATCCTCTCCCCTTTATTGATCAAGAAGGAGGATACGTCCCCGGGCTGTACGTGTGTTGAACGCGGAGGCGCCGTCCGTTCGGCGCTTGAATCGGATCTTCCGCGATTTGAATCGCCGCGAGTACGACTCCATCAACCGCGTTCTTGTAACGCTTCCGCTTAGCGATCTTCAAGGGTATGAAGATGCACTCCCTCTCACTTGTTGCTAGCATCTCCTAGATTGATCTTGGTGACACGTAGGAATTTTTTGAATTATTACTACGTTCCCCAACACTAGCCCCTCCTGCCTTCCCCTTCTCATGGGAGAAAGGAAGGGGGGGGGGGCGCCTCCCTCCACTGCCTTTCCCCGGCACCTAAACATGGCAGGGGGCACCACTTGGGAGGAGACCCCAAGTAGGATTTGGCCTACTTGGGGCGCCCTCCTGGCTGCTCCCTCCTCCCCCCACCTATATATATGTGGGAGGGGGGCGCCTAGCACACGCGAACATTGTCTTAGCCGTGTGCGGCACCCCCCCTCCACCGTTTACACCCCCGATCATATTTTCGTAGTGCTTAGGCGAAGCCCTACGAAGATCACTTCACCATCACCGTCACCACACCGTCGTGCTACCGGAACTCATCCACTACCTCGCCGTCTTGCTGGATCAAGAAGGCGGAGGACGTCACCGAGCTGAACGTGTGCTAAACGCGGAGGTGCCGTACGTTCGGTACTTGATTGGTTCGAGCACAACTACATCAACCACGTTATTAAATGCTTTCGCTTACGGTCTACGAGGGTACGTAGACACACTCTCCCCTCTCGTTGCTATGCATCTCCATGGATAGATCTTGCATGTGCGTAGAAATTTTTTTGTTTTCCATGCAACGTTTCCCAACAGTGGCATTCGAGCCAGGCCTATGCGTAGATGATATGCACGAGTAGAACGCAAAGAGTTGTGGGCGGTGATGTTCATACTGCTTACCACCAACGTCTTATTTTGATTTAGCGTCATTATGGGATGAAGCGGCCCGGACCAACCTTACATGTCCACGTACATGAGATCGGTTCCACCGACAGACATGCAACTAGTTTTGCATAAAGGTGGCTGGCGGGTGTCTGTTTCTCCTACTTTAGTTGAATCGAATTTGACTACAGCCGGTCCTTGAAGAAGGTTAAAATAGCAAACTTGATGAAACACCGTTGTGGTGTTCGCGTAGGTAAGAACGGTTCTTGCTAGAAGCCCGTAGCAGCCACATAAAACTTGCAACAACAAAGTAGAGGACGTCTAACATGTTTTTGCAGGGCATGTTGTGATGTGATATGGTCAAGATATGATGTGATATAAGTTGATGTATGACATGATCATGTTTTGTAATATCGACAACCGGCAGGAGCCTTAGGGTGGTCTCTTTATTGTATGAAGTGCAAGCGCCATGTAACTGCTTTACTTTATCACTATGCGTTAGCGATAGTTGTAGAAGCAATAGTTGGCGAGATGACCCCGACGCAACGATGGAGATCAAGGTGTCGAGCCAGTGACGATGGAGATCATGACGATGCTTTAGAGATGGAGATCAAAAGCACAAGATGATGATGGCCATATCATGTCACATATTTTGATTGCATGTGATGTTTATCCTTTATGCATCTTATTTTGCTTAGAATGGTGGTAGCATTATAAGATGATCCCTTCACTAAATTTCAAGATAAAACTGTTCTCCCCGAGTATGCACAGTAACCAAAGTTCGCCATTTCGAAGCACCACATGATGATCGGGTGTGATAGACTCTACATTCACATACAATGGGTGTAAGACAGTTTTGCACATGCAGAATATTTGGGTTAAACTTGACTAGCCTAGCATGTACAGACATGGTCTCGGAACACTGGAGACCGAAAGGTCGAACGTGAGTCATATAGTAGATATGATCAACATAGAGATGTTCACCATTGATGACTACCCCATCTCACGTGATGATCGAACATGGGTTAGTTGATTTGGATCACGTATCACTTAGATAACTTGAGGGATGTTTATTTAAGTGGGAGTTCATTAGTAATTTGATTAATTGAACTTAAATTTATCATGAACTTAGCCTTAATAGTTTTGCATATCTATGTTGTAGATCAATAGCTTGCGATATAGCTCCCCTATTTTTGATATGTTCCTAGAGAAAACTAAGTTGAAAGATGATAGTAGCAATGATGCGGACTGGGTCCGTGATATGAGGATTATCCTCATTGCTGCACACAAGAATTATGTCCTTGATGCACCGCTAGGTGACAGACCTATTGCAGGAGCAGATGCAGATGTTATGGACGTTTGGCAAGCTCGATATGATGACTACTTAATAGTTTAGTGCGCCATGCTTTACGGCTTAGAACCGGGACTTCAAAAATGTTTTGAACGCCACGGGGCATATGAGATGTTCCAAGAGTTGAAATTGGTATTTCAGACTCATGCCGGTGTCGAGAGGTATGATACCTCTGACAAGTACTTTGCCTATAAGATGGATGAGAATAGCTCAGCCAGTGAGCATGTGCTCAGAATGTCTGGGTACTACAATCGCTTGAGTCAAGTGGGAGTTAATCTTCCAGATAAGATAGTGATTGACAGAGTTCTCTAGTCACTATCACCAAGCTACTAGAACTTTGTGATGAACTATTATATGCAAGGGATGACGAAAATGATTCCCGAGCTCTTCACGATGATGAAATCAGAGAAGGTAGAAATCAAGAAAGAGAATCAAGTGTTGATGGTTAACGAGACCACTAGTTTCAAGATAAAGGGCAAGGGAAAGAAAGGGAACTTCAAAAGAATGACAAGCAAGTTGCCACTCCCGTGAAGAAGCCCAAAAGCTGGACCTAAGCCTAAAACTAGTGCTTCTACTACAAAGGGAATGGTCACTGGAAGCGGAACTGCCCCAGATACTTGGCGGATAAGAAGGATGGCAAAGTGAACAAAGGTATATTTGATATACATGTTATTAATGTGTACTTTACTAGTGTTCGTAGCAACCCCTGGGTATTTGATAACGGTTCAGTTGCTAAGATTAGTAACTCAAAACAGGAGTTGCAGAATAAACAGAGACTAGTTAAGGACGAGGTGACGATGTGTGTTGGAAGTGATTCCAAGGTTGATACGATCACCATCGCACACTCCCTCTACCTTCGGGATTAGTGTTGAACCTAAATAAATGTTATTTGGTGTTTGCGTTGAGCATGAATATGATTAGATAATGTTTATTGCAACGGTTATTCATTTAAGTCTGAGAATAATTGTTGTTCTACTTACATGAATAAAACCTTCTATGGTCAGACACCCAATGTGAAAGATTTATTGAATCTCGATCGTAGTGATACACATATTCATAATATTGATGCCAAAAGATGCAAGGTTGATAATGATAGTGCAACATACTTGTAGCACTACCATTTAGGTCATATTGGTATAAAGCGTATGAAGAAACTCCATGCGGATGGACTTTTGGAATCACTTGATTATGAATCATTTGATACTTGTGTACCATGCCTCATGGGTAAGATGACTAAAACTCCGTTCTCCGGAACAATGGAGCGAGCTAATGACTTATTGAAAATAATACATACTGATGTATGTGGTCCGATAAGTGTTAAAGCACGCAGCGGGTATCGTTATTTTCTCACCTTCACAAATGATTTGAGTAGATATGGGTATACCTACTTGATGAAACTCAAGTCTGAAACGTTTGAAAAGTTCAAAGAATTTCAGAGTGAAGTGGAGAATCATCGTAACAAGAAAATAAAGTTTCTACGATCTGATCGCGGAGGCAAATATTTGAGTTACGAGTTTGGCCTTCATTTAAAACAATGTGGAATAGTTTCACAACTCACGCCACCTGGAACACCACAGCGTAATGGTGTGTCTGAACATCGTAACCGTACTTTATTGCGTATGGTGCGTTCTATGATGTCTCTTACCGATTTACCACTATCATTTTGGGGTTATGCATTAGAGATAGCCGCATTCACATTAAATAGGGCACCATCTAAATCCGTTGAGACGACACCATATGAACTATGGTTTGGCAAGAAACCTAAGCTGTCGTTTCTTAAAGTTTGGGGTTGCGACACTTATGTCAAAAGGCTTCAGCCTGATAAGCTCAAACCCAAATCGGAGAAGTGTGTCTTCATAGGATACTCTAAGGAAACAATTGGGTACACCTTCTACCATAGATCAGAAGGCAAGATCTTTGTTGCCAAAAATGGAACCTTTCTAGAGAAGGAGTTTCTCTCGAAAGAAGTGAGTGGGAGGAAAGTAGAACTTGATGAGGTAATTATATCTTCTCTCGAATTGGAAAGTAGCACATCAGAGAAATCCGTTCCCGTGATGCCTACACCAACTAGAGAGGAAGCAAATGATAATGATCATGAAACTTCAGATCAAGTTGCTACTGAACCTCGTAGGTCGACCAGAGCACGATCTGCACCAGAGTGGTACAGTAATCCTGTCCTGGAAGTCATGTTACTAGACCAAGGCCAACCTATGAACTATGAAGAAGCTATGATGAGCCCAGATTCTGACAGATGACTTGAGGCCATGAAATCTGAGATAGGATCCATGTATGAGAACAAAGTGTGGACTTTGGTGGACTTGCCCGATGATCGGCAAGCCATAGAAAATAAATGGATCTTCAAGAAGAAGACTGACGCTGATGGTAATGTTACTGTCTACAAAGCTCGACTTGTCACGAAAGGTTTTCGACAAGTTCAAGGGGTTGACTATGATGAGACTTTCTCACCCATAGCGATGCTTAAGTCTGTTCGAATCATGTTAGCAATTGCCGCATTTTATGATTATGAAATCTGGCAAATGGATGTCAAAACTGCATTCCTTAATGGATGTCTTAAAGAAGAGTTGTATATGATGCAACCAGAAGGTTTTGTCGATCCTAAAAGTACTAACAAAGTGTGCAAACTCTAGCGATCCATCTATGGACTGGTGCAAGCATCTCGGAGTTGGAATATACGCTTTGATGAGGTGATCAAAGCATGTGGTTTTATACAGACTTACGGTGAAGCCTGTATTTACAAGAATGTGAGTGGGAGCTCTGTAGCATTTCTGATATTATATGTGGATGACATATTGTTAATTGGAAATAATATCGAATTTCTGGATAGCATAAAAGGATAGTTGAATAAGAATTTTTCAATGAAAGACCTCGGTGAAACTGCTTATATATTGGGCATCAAGATCTATAGGGATAGATCGAGATGCTTAATAGGACTTTCACAAAGCACATACCTTGACAAAAGTTTTGAAGAAGTTCAAAATGGATCAGTCAAAGAAGGAGTTCTAGCCTGTATTGTAAGGTGTGAAGTTGAGTAAGACTCAAAGCCCGACCACGGCAGAAGATAGAGAGAGAATGAAAGTCATTCCCTATGCCACAGCCATAGGTTCTATAAAGTATGCCATACTGTGTACCATACCTATTGTGTACCTTGCCATGAGTTTGGCAAGGGGGTACAATAGTGATCCAGGAGTAGATCACTGGATAGCGGTCAAAATTATCCTTAGTTACCTAAAGAGGACTAAGGAAATATTTCTCGGTTATGGAGGTAATAAAGAGTTCGTCGTAAAGGGTTACGTCGATGCAAGCTTTAACATTGATTCAGATGACTCCGAGTCTCAATCTGGATACATATTGAAGGTGCGAGCAATTAGCTAGAGTAGCTCCATGCAGAGCATTGTAGACATAGAAACTTGCAAAATACATACGGATCTGAATGTGGCAGACCTGTTGACTAAACCTCTCTCACAAGCAAAACATGATCATACCTTAGTACTCTTTGGGTGTTAATCACATGGCAATGTGAACTAGATTATTGATTCTAGTAAACTCTTTGGGTGTTAGTCACATGGCGATGTGAACTATGGGTGTTAATCACATGGTGATGTGAACTAGATTATTGACTCTAGTGCAAGTGGGAGACTGAAGGAAATATGCCCTAGAGGCAATAATAAAGTTGTTATTTTATATTTCCTTATTCATGATAAAGGTTTATTATTCATGCTAGAATTGTATTGAACGGAAACTTAAATACATGTGTGAATACATAAACAAATACCGTGTCCCTAGTAAGCCTCTACTAGACTAGCTCGTTGATCAAAGATGGTTAAGGTTTCCTAACCATAGACATGTGTTGTCATTTGATAACGGGATCACATCATTAGGAGAATGATGTGATGGACAAGACCCATCCGTTAGCTTAGCATAATGATCGTTCAGTTTATTGCTATTGCTTTCTTCATGTCAAATACATATTCCTTCGACTATGAGATTATGCAACTCCAGGATATCGAAGGAATACCTTGTGTGCTATCAAACGTCACAATGTAACTGGGTGATCATAAAGATGCTCTACAGGTATCTCCGAAGGTGTTTGTTGAGTTGGCATAAATCGAGATTAGGATTTGTCACTCTGAGTACCGAAGAGGTATCTCTGGGCCCTCTCGGTAATACACATCATAAGCTTGCAAGCAAATGTCTAAGGAGTTAGTTACAAGGTGATGTATTACGAAACGAGTAAAGAGACTTGCCGGTAATGAGATTGAACTAGGTATGAAGATACCGACGATCGAATCTCGGGCAAGTAACATACCGATGGACAAAGGGAATTACGTATGTTGTCATAACGGTTCGACCGATAAAGATCTTTGTAGAATATGTAGGAGCCAATATGGGCATCCAGGTTCCGCTATTGGTTATTGACTGGAGAGGTGTCTCGGTCATGTCTACATAGTTCTCGAACCCGTAGGGTCCGCACGCTTAACGTTCATTGACGATATAGTGTTATATGAGTTATATGTTTTGGTGACCGAATGTTGTTCGGAGTCCCGGATGAGATCACGAACATGATGAGGAGTCTTGAAATGGTCGAGAGGTAAAGATTGATATATAGGGCGATGGTATTCGGCCACTGGAATAGTTTCGGAGTGCACCGGGTACTCATCGGGTCACCGGAAGGGGTTCCGGGCACCCCCGGTAGGTGTTATGGGCCTAATGGGCCAAGGGGGGACAGACCAGCCCGAAGGAGGGGACAGACCAGCCCACAGGGGGCTGGTGCGCCCCTCTCCCTGGCCGGCCGGCCTTAGGGAATGAAAGGGGGAGGGCTAGCCCCTCCTGCCTTCCCCTTCTCATGGGAGAAAGGAAAGGGGGGCGCCTCCCTCCCCTGCCTTTCCCCCGCACCTAAACATGACAGGGGGGCGCCACTTGGGAGGAGACCCCAAGTAGGATTCGGCCTACTTGGGGCACCCTCCTGGCTGCTCCCTCCTCCACCCCACCTATATATATGTGGGAGGGGGGCGCCTAGCACATGAGAACATTGTCTTAGCCGTGTGCGGCGCCCCCCTCCACCGTTTACACCCCCGGTCATATTTTCGTAGTGCTTAGGCAAAGCCCTGCGGAGATCACTTCACCATCACCGTCACCACGCCATCGTGCTGCCAGAACTCATCCACTACCTCGCCGTCTTGCTGGATCAAGAAGGCGGAGGACGTCACCGAGTTGAACGTGTGCTGAACGCGGTGGTGCCGTACGTTCGGTACTTGATCGGTTGGAGCACGAAGAAGTTCGACTACATCAACCGCGTTATTAAACGCTTCTGCTTACGGTCTACGAGGGTACATAGACACACTCTCCCCTCTCGTTGCTATGCATCTCCATGGATAGATCTTGCGTGTGCGTAGATTTTTTTTTGTTTTCCATGCAACGTTTCCCAACATTCAGATCACGGACCCAGTCCGCATTATTGCTACCATCATCTTTCAACTTAGTTTTCTCTAGGAACGTATCAAAAAAATAGGGGAGCTACATTGCGAGCTATTGAACTACAACATAATTTGCAAAGACATTTTGACTATGTTCATGATAAATCTTAGTTCAATTAATCAAATTACTAATGAACTCCCACTTAAATCAACATCCCTTAAGTTGTCTAATTGATACATGATCCAAATCAACTAACCCATGTCTGATCATCACGTGAGATGGGGTAGCCATCAATGGTGAACATCTCCATGTTGATCATATCTACTATATGACTCATGTTCGACCTTTCGGTCTCTAGTGTTCCGAGACCATGTCTGTACATGCTAGGCTCATCAAGTTTAATCCAAGTATTCTGCGTGTGCAAAACTAGCTTACACCCGTTGTATGTGAATGTAGAGTCTATCACACCCGATCATCACGTGGTGCTTCGAAACGACGAACTTTGGCAACGGTGCATACTCAGGGAGAACACTTTTATCTTGAAAGTGAAGGGATCATCTTATAATGCTACTGTCGTTCTAAGCAAAATAAGATGCATAAAGGATAAACATCACATGCAATCAAAATATGTGACATGATATGGCCATCATCATCTTGTGCTTTTGATCTCCATCTCAAAAGCATCGGCATGATCTCCATCGTCACCAGCTCGACACCTTGATCTCCATCGTTGCGTCGGGGTCGTCTCGCCAACTATTGCTTCTACAACTATTGCTAGCGTATAGCGATAAAGTAAAGCAATTACATGGCGCTTGCATGTCATACAATAATTAAAAGACAACCCTAAGGCTCCTGCCGATTGTCGATATTACAAAACATGATCATCTGATACAACAACATATATCACATCATGTCTTGACCATATCACATCACAACATACCCTGCAAAAACAAGTTAGACGTCCTCTACTTTGTTGTTGCAAGTTTTACGTGGCTGCTACGGGCAACTAGCAAGGACCGTTCTTACCTACGCAAAAACCACAATGGTGATTACCAAGTTTGTTATTTTAACCTTCTTCAAGGACCGGCCATAGTCAAATTCGATTCAACTAAAGTAGGAGAAACAGACACCTGCCAGCCACCTTTATGCAAAACAAGTTGCAAGTCAGTCGGTGGAACCGGTCTCATGTGCGTGGACATGTAAGGTTGATCCGGGCCGCTTCATCCCACAATGCCGCCGAATCAAAATAAGACGTTGGTGGTAAGCAATATGAACATCACCGCCCACAACTCATTTGTGTTCTACTCGTGCATATCATCTACGCATAGGCCTGGCTCATGATGCCACTGTTGGGGAACGTTGCATGGAAAACAAAAAAATTCTACGCACATGCAAGATCTATCCATGGAGATGCATAGCTACGAGGGGGGAGGGCATCTACATATCCTTGTAGATCGCTAAGCGGAAGCGTTTATCACGCGGTTGATGTAGTCGTACTTTTCGCGATTCGATCACGATCCAACCGATCTAGTGCCGAACAGATGGCACCTCCGAGTTTAGCACACGTGTGGCTCGATGACGTCTCCTCCTTCTTGATCCAGCAAGTGGGAGAGGAGAAGTAGATGGGATCACAACCAACACGATGGCGTGGTGGTGATGGTGGTGGTGGACCACCGACAGCGCTTCGCTAAGCGTCGCCGGGACGAGGCACTGGAACTACGGAGTAACGGGAGAGAGAGGGGCGCCAAGGGCTTAGTGTATCCTCTTGGGGCGCCCCCTCCCCTCTATATATAGGTGGAAGGGCATGGGAAACAGCCCCTCCAAGTCCTAGGGCGCAGCTAAGGGGGAGAGGACTTGGACTCCAAGTCCAATCCTATTCCTACTAGGACTCCTTCCTTTTTTGCCTTCCCTAGCCACATGGGCTTTTGAGGACTTGGTGCACCTAGCCCAATAAGGCCAGGGTGCCTCACCGCAGCCCATGCTAGCCCTTGGGTCATAGTGAACCCACTTGTGGACTTCCGGACCCCTCCGGAATCCTCCGAAACCTTCTAGAAGCTTCCCGGTACAATACCAAAAAAACTGCACCTTTTTCCGGAACCCAAAATATGACTTCCCATATATAAATCTTGATCTCTCGACCATTCTGAGACTCCTTGTGACGTCCAGGATCTCATCCGTGACTCCGAACAACATTTGGTTACCACTCATCAAATATCCCAATACTACTCTAGCGTCAACGAACGTTAAGCGTGCGACTCTACGGGTTCGGGAATTATGTAGTCATGACCGAGACACCTCTCCGGTCAATAACCAATAGCGGGACCTGGATGCCCATATTGATTCCTACATATTCCACGAAGATCTTTTATCGGTTGAACCTTTATGACAACATACGTAATTCCCTTTGTCTGTCGGTATGTTACTTGCCCGAGATTCGATCGTCGGTATCTCTATAGCTAGTTCAATCTCGTTACCGGCAAGTCTCTTTACTCGTTCCGTAATACATCATCTTGCAACTAACTCCTTAGTCACTTTGCTTGCAAGCTTCTTGTGATGTGTATTACCGAGAGGGCCCAGAGATACCTCTCCGATACACGGAGTGACAAATCCCAATCCCTCTCGGTAATACACATCACAAGAAGCCTTGCAAGCAAAATGACTAAGGAGTTAGTTACAAGATGATGTATTACAGAACGAGTAAAGAGACTTGCCAGTAACGAGATTGAACTAGGTATGAAGATACCGACGATCGAATCTCGGGCAAGCAACATACCGACAGACAAAGGGAATTACGTATGTTGTCATAAGGTTCGACCGATAAAGATCTTCGTAGAATATGTAGGAACCAATATGGGCATCCAGGTTCCGCTATTGGTTATTGACTGAAGAGGTGTCTCGGTCATGTCTACATAGTTCTCGAACCCGTAGGGTCCGCATGCTTAACGTTCGTTGACGATAAAGTGTTATATGAGTTATATGATTTGGTGACCGAATGTTGTTTGGAGTCCCGGATGAAATCATAGGCATGACGAGGAGCTCCGGAATGGTCCGGAGGTAAAGATTGATATATAGGACGATACTATTCAGACACCGAAAAAGTTTCGGAGTGCACCGGGTAGTCATCGGATCGCCGGAAGGGGTTCCGGACACCCCTGGGAGGTCTATGGGCCAAGGGGAGGGACACACCAGCCCACAAAGGGGCTGGCGCGCCCTCTCCCTGGCCGCCGGCCCTAGGGGAAGGAAAGGGGAGGGTTGGCCCCTCCTGCCTTTCCCTCCTCATGTGAGAAAGGAAAGGGGGGGGGGGGCGCCACCTCCCCCTGCCTTCCCCCCGCACACAAACATGGCAGGGGGGGCACGGCTAGGGGCAGGAGCCCAAGTAGGATTCGACCCCACTTGGGGCGCCTCATGGCTGCCTCCCCTCCCCCCCCCCACCTATATATATGTGGGAGGGGGCGCCACACATAGCCCACGACAATCTCTTCGCCGTGTGCGGCGTCCCTCTCCACAGTTTCGTCCCTCGGTCATATTTTCGTAGTGCTTAGGCGAAGCCCTGCGGAGATAGCATCACCACCATCGTCACCACGCCGTCGTGCTGCCGGAACTCATCCACTACTTCGCCGTCTTGCTGGATCAAGAAGGCGATGACGTCACCGAGCTGAACGTGTGCTGAACCCGGAGGTGTCGTACGTTCGGTACTCGATCGGTTGGATCGCGAAGAAGTTCGACTACATCAACCGCGTTAGTAAACGCTTCCGCTTACGGTCTACGAGGGTACGTAGACACACTCTCCCCTCTCGTTGCTATGCATTTTCATGGATAGATCTTGTGTGTGCGTAGAATTTTTTTTATTTTTTATGCAACGTTTCCCAACTATCATGTCATATCAAATGACAGGCGGTAATTAATAAGACTAGAGCCATAGATCCGTAAGACCAAAATATCATGGGTTCTCCAGCTTCGGCCATGATACCACACAAAAATACGTTTGCTTGATTGTGAACCCTATTTTGTGCCCGATGCGTATAATAGTCAACCTAAGGCTCACGCTGTGGGCACCCAGGGCAAGGAAAATATCCTGTTTTTAGTCGGTTTTAGTGTCTTTCTCCCCTTCATTTCTCGGTGTTTTTCTTCTTTATTTTTATTTTTACTCGATCCACCTTTTCACCTTTTTACTTTTAGCTAGTTTTTTATTTTTTGTTTTATATATTCCTTTTTTAAGACTTGGACCTTCTTAAAAAATGCATAAAACAATTCAGTAAATATACATGAATAACTTTTAAATACACGGTGCACATTTTTTTTAAATCCATATTTTGTGAAACATGTAAAACGAAATACATAAGTATAATTTTTTTATACATGAACGTTTTTCAAATTTTTATTGCATATTTGCGTATGAAACATTTATAAGAACTTATGTGAACTTTTTTATTTTCTGCAAACATAAATTTTTATTTTGAGAAACGATCAACAGTATTTTTTATATTTGTAAAGTAAAAAAATCTTAAATATTTTTTAGAACAGCTTAAACCAAGTGGTGATGGTATTTTTTTTTTGAGGCAAACTCGCAAAGCTTTTATTCAACCGTCACACAGTTTACAGGGACGAAGAAAAGGTCTGCCGGGTGACCCAACCAAACATGGCGGCCGGTCCCAAGTGATAATGTATGCTTTGCTAGCTTGTGTGCCTCGACATTCGAGGTTCTAAACTCATGTAAGAAAATACAAGAAATAAAAGCTCTAGATGACTCTTGAATCTCCAGCACAATCGCTCCATAAGATGAAGAGGTTCCTTTTCTTACTACTTCAACCGCATTCTTACAGTCCGATGCCACCGAGATTTTTTGGATATATAGATCATTTGCTAAGGCCATAGCTTCTCTGATCGCCATCACTTCTAGAGTCTCCGGATCTTCTATATTGTTGACCAAAACCAAAGAGGCTCCAAGAAAGTTACCTTGTTCATCACGGCATATAGCTGCTACAGCCCCCTTACCTCCCCATCTTGACACCGCGGCATCAGTGTTAATCTTGAAGTGATCTCCAGCTGGGGGAATCCAGTTGGTTGGTCGAGGTGGGCCTGCTGCATGAACTACTTGGGCCGGTTTGAACAAGCACTGAAGGTCTGAAAGAAACCTTCCAATAAATGCATGTGTTGCGAAGGGCGTCTGCAAAACTCCTTCATGAATTATCTCCCGCCTAGCATGCCATACTGCCCAAAGGGTAGTGATCAGTGTAGTAAAATCCTCCGGTGGTAGCGAATCGCTCATGGCGAACAACCAGTCCTTGGCATCATCGTCTCTGTTCATGCACATATGCTGCACTAGCTCCTCGCTTGATAGCGCCCACACGCTTCTAGACATTGTGCATTCCAAAAGCGAGTGTCTCCAATTATCCTCAGCTCCGCATACCGCACACACATGTGTAGGAGACATGTTCCGGTGGTGGAGAACGTCGCTCGTGGGAAGCGAGTGCCGCGTGAGTCTCCATGTAAATACCTTCAACTTCGATGGAACCTTGAGTCTCCATACTGATGACCATCCTCGGCGCACCATGTCGCTGTTGGATGAATCATTGGCTTCTTTGATCCATGCCTCCCTGCTCATCTTTACCCTGTATATAAGATTGTATGATGTCCTGACTGAAAAAATGCCACGGGTGTCCTCAGACCAGGCCCAAAAGTCGTCCACTTGACACATACATATAGGGATTTTTAGTATGGATTCAGCGTCGATGGGTAAGAATTCAGCGTCGATGGGTAAGAAAACTTGGCGTACCAGTTCCTCGTTCCACACGGCGTTCGTCCTGTCAATAAGATCAGCCACCATCTGTGGTGGATTAGCAATCAGTGATGAGACTGGCTTGGGAAGACCCTCCCGGGGAAGCCAATTGTGTTCCCAGATTTTTGTAGTAGCACCATCCCCAATCCGACGAATAATACCCAGCTTTAGTATGTTTCTCCCGTCCATGACAGCTCTCCAAATCTGGGATGGATGGGGTCCGAGCTCTGCCTCCAGGATAGATCTGTTCGGGTAATAGATTGATTTCAAGATGCGTGCGCTTAGGGAATTTGGTTCTTGCAGTAGCCGCCATGCTTGCCTTGCAAGTAATGCTAGATTGAAAAGTTCCATGTCTCTAAAGCCAAGTCCACCAAGGTTCTTAGGCCTGGTGATTACATCCCAAGACACCCAACAAGGCCTTCTCTTTCCCTGCGTGCTCCCCCACCAGAACTGGCGAATAATGGACGTGATGCTTTCGCACAATCCCCTCGGGAGCCTGAAACAGGACATAGAGAAGACATGAATAGACTGCGCAACTGACTTAATAAGCACCTCTTTCCCCCCTGCAGACAATAATTTTTCCATCCATCCTTTCACCTTTGCCCATACTCTGTCTCGTAAATATTTGAAACAACTGTTCTTGGACTGTCCCACCTCTGTTGGTAAACCCAGATATTTCTCGTTAAGAGACTCATTCTGCACATTCAGGCAATTCTTCACTTCGAGCTTTATTGAATCGGGACACCCTTTACTGAAATAGATTGATGACTTGTCGTGATTCACTCGTTGCCCCGAAGCCGCACAATATATGTTCATCAGGTTTGATACATGATTTGCTCCCTCCACACTAGACTTAAAAAGCAGCAGGCTGTCATCTGCAAACAATAGGTGGTTCACAACAGGTGCTGTAGGAGCCACTTTAATTCCAAGCGATGATGACTGAGAACTGGAGTTTAAAAGGCACGAAAGGCCCTCTGCTGCAAGTAAGAATAGGTAAGGGGAAATAGGATCTCCCTGCCGAATCCCTCTGGATGGTTTGAACTGCTCTAACTTTTCACCATTGAACAAGATTGAGAATGAGACAGATTTCACCATTGACATAACAATCTCAATCCATTGATTAGCAAATCCCAGCTTGCTCATGATGGCCTGCAAATAATCCCACTCCAGCCTATCATAGGCCTTCATCATATCAAGCTTCAAAGCACACATGCTATTAGTCTTTGATTTGTTTCTTTTCATAAAATGAAGGCACTCATATGCACAAATGATATTGTCAGTAATGAGTCTACCAGGCACAAAAGCAGATTGCTCCTCAGAAATGATATCTGGTAATATTACCTTTAGCCTGTTTGCCACCACTTTAGATGCTATTTTATAAAGCACATTACAGAGACTGATTGGTCTAAATTGTGTCAGCTGGGTCGGGCTCATTACCTTCGGATTCAATACCAGGACCGTGTCATGAATGCTCCCAGGACTCTCCTCCCCTCTGATTATGCGCATAACAACGGCTGAAACTTCCTCTCCACATATATCCCAGTGTCTCTGATAAAAATGAGCCGGAAAGCCGTCCGGGCCAGGTGCTTTGGTCGGGAACATCTGAAAGAGAGCATTTTTCACCTCTTCATTGGTATATGGGGCGCATAGTGTTTCATTCATAGCCAGCGTTACTTTGCATGGTACATGCATTAGCACTTCATCTATGCCAGACACACCCTCCGAAGTGTAAAGTGATTTATAAAAATCAAGCACCATCGCTTTCAACACTGCTGGGTCCTCTGTGTATATACCAAGAGAGTTGTATAGAGCCTTAATCATATTTTTCTTCCTCCTCATACTAGCTCGCATGTGAAAAAATTTAGTGTTTTTGTCCCCTTCAGAAAGCCACTGCAGCCTTGACCTCTGACGCCACATGAGTTCTTCTCTATGGTATAACTCTACAAGCCTCTCGCTGATTTTGATCTCTCTGTGTACTGGCCCCGTCCTGGCCGGGTCATCTCGGAGCTGCTGTAACTGGTAAGTTAATTCTTTGATTTCCTTTCGGACGCTTCCAAACGACTCCCTGCTCCATACAGTTAAGTCCTTGGACATCTGCAGCAGCTTGTCACGGAAATCGCCCACCCCATAGCCAGGTGACACCGCCGTCCAGCGGGACGAAATAGTCTCCTGCCAGGTTTCATGTGATTCCCACATAACTTCGTATTGAAACTTCTTGGCCCGAGGGAGGTTCTCCTGGGTGCATCCAAAATTAAGCAGAATAGGCCCATGGTCAGAAGACGCAGCCGAGAGGTGGCTCAATGATGCCATCGGAAATCTGGCGCACCAGCTTGTGGAAGCCAACGCACAGTCCAGCCGGACCCGTGTGTACGTCCCCCCGGTGACCTTTTTCTCAAAAGTCCAAAACCGGCCCTAGTAGCCCAAGTCCATGAGCATGCAAACATCCACGACATCCTGGAATGCTTGTATTTGAGCATTACTCCGGTTAGACACACCTTGATGTTCGTCCGGACATAGAACTTCATTAAAATCACCTATACATAGCCATGGTAGATCATTCAAAGTTGCTATAATTTTCATTAGGTCCCATGTTTGATGTCGAAGAGGTACTTACGCTTCTCCGTATATGACAGACAGTCTCCACGGATCCTGCCCATCCTCCTTCACCTTAGCATCAATGTGATAACAAGAATCACCCAAGATCTCAATATTGCTTACATTATTCCAAAAAATCCCAATTCCTCCACTTCTACCTCGACTACTAACAGCATAAGAGTTTTCATAACCTAAAGTAGTTGCTAAAGCTTCTACACGTGCACCACTTATTTGGGTTTCAACAATGCATAGCACGGTAGGGGCAAACTTCCTCGCTAAATCGCGAAGTTCTCGAATTGTCGCAGGTTTGCCCGCACCACGACAATTCCAACATAGAGTACTCATTGGGCTCGGCGGTGCTCGTCCAGGTCCTCTTCCCGAAGCCCCAGTTCCGCCATCATCTGAGCCACATCGTCCGCCGCAGCAGCACCCGAAGCGCTCGAAGAACTCATTGAGATCACTATCCCGATGCTAAAACAGATCGGGGTTTTGGGGTGGAACCCTAGGCTGTCACCCCCGATCCCCAACCCAGAGCAGGCTCGCTCCGAAATCAGGCTGAAACGGGGGAAGAGATCAACAGCCAGGGAACAATTCCTCGACGGCGGCGAAGATTGCCCCGGGAGAAGAAAACCCTAACGAGAGGGAAAATCAACTGAAGAGATTCGCCGAGCTCACATCACAAGCCTTTAGGCCAGTGATCCCGTACGGCCCAACGCTGACCCCAGCCCACCAACTGCTAGCATATAAAACAAGGCGCTCTGACCCCTCAAAAAAAAAAGGCGCTCCGCGGCCACTGTTGTCTCACCACCGGCCGGGCTCGCCGTCGACGCGCGCCCGCAGCCGCATGCCACGCCGCTCTCTCTGCCTGGAGCGCTCGCTCCTGCCTCCGGATCGCAGTTTATGTGCGATGTCCCAGCACCCGGCCGGGTTCTCTACCTGTGCGTGTTGTGCTGATGTTTAATTAGTACCACACGGCTAACATAGCGTAGCACCTCGCCACATACAAGGTGAGGCTCAGGAGTCAGGAGCCTGTTACACCCCGTGCGGCACTTTTTTTTCGAACCGAGCATGAACCCTTTCCATTGCAAATAAACGGAAATACAAAGTTCCGAGAACACGACAGGGGGAAGGGAAAGAGGTACAGCGAGTTCGAGCACTGCCAGGAAACCCACTGCGTTCGCCCGACATCGAAACGAACGCCATGGGGCGAAAACCTGACAGCACCATAGTCCAACAGACACACTAAACACTACAGTCTATTACAGCCAAAAGCCAGCACAGGTTAAAACGCAGCAATCCAGAGCTTGGAGCATCAGTAGCACCTGTAGACGAACTTGCGTGATCATTCCCCCTCGATTGGTCTCCTCACCGTATCGCACATCTTCATCAAACTCATTGTGCTCGACCTGACCATCTCCGCCCCGCTGCGCAGCTCCTTGACCCCTTCTCCTTGTTGCAAACCTGCCCAATACAACAAAAAGGAACACATGGAGAAAACAATCTCAAAGGGTGTTTTAATCTGTTTCTTCTCAAAGGTGGCTCGATTCCGAGTGAGCCAGATAGCCCAGCAAGCGGCAGCGAGGCCCACGGTATAGTAGTTCCCTCCAGCAGAGAGGAACGTGTGGCACCAGGAAAAATACTGCCAGTAGCTGTTCGGGCACAAATCAGTACCTAGCGCCATCCCAACACATCGCCAGATAACTCTAACCACAGGACAGGTGAAAAACAAATGTCGAGATGATTCAATATCATCACAAAAAGAGCACTTGGGGTTCCTAGGCCATCTCCTCTCCTTCATGACCTGTCTGGTCAAAACAGCATCCTGAGATAACTGCCACAGGAAAATTTTGATTTTGAGGGGGATTTTGGCTTTCCAAATCCATCTGTAGTGACAGCCACTAAGAGGATTTTCCAGCCATTTATACATAGATTTAGTAGAAAATCTCCCATTTCCACTGAGCCCCCAGTACACCCGATCCCCCCCTAAGCCCAATTGTATATCATTAATCCCCTTCCTCATGTCCTCCCATTGCCTCTGAAGGTCAGGAGTAAGCCTTCTTCTGAAGAAGGTGCTAGTATCAACAGATTTAAATTCAGCAACAGTGTAGTCCTGATTGGTGCAAATATCCAGGAGCAAAGGATATCGGTCCTGGAGGGGGCTTGACCCATTAATGGAGTCTTTCCATACTCTGATGAGATTTCCAGAGTCCATGTTGATTTTTCTACCAGCCATGTAAAAGGCCTTGACTTTAAGAAGGGCTTTCCAACATTGGGAATCAGTGAATCTGGGCTCGACCGTTGCCACGGTTTTGTTTTTCAAATATCGAGCATGCACAATTTTTTGCCATAAACCATTTTGGGTCTCTAACTTCCACCACCACTTGACCATCAGACTAATGTTTTGTTTCCGAAGATCTTTAACTCCCAGACCACCTTTATCTCTTGATCTACATATCCTGCCCCATTTGACCAGATGATATCTTCTTTTCTTGTTGCATCCTTGCCAAAAAAAAATTCTCCTATGTTTGTCAAGCTTTTCAATGAAAGATTTACTCATAAGCCACATAGACATATGATACAGAGATATTTGGGTAACAACCGAATCCAACAAGGTAAGTCTATGCGGCATTTCCAATACACGCCTCAAATCTTTTGAGATACTTAGCCACTATAAACTCCCAGTCTGAGTCTTTGAGAGTAGTATAGCTGACAGGCATGCCAAGATATTTAATAGGAAAACTACCCACATCACATTTAAACAAATCAGCATAGTGTTTCACAATGCTCTCATCACCACCCACAGTAAAAATCTCGCTCTTTTGGTAATTAACTTTAAGCCCAGACATCAGCTCAAAAATGTATAGCAGCAACTTCAGGTTAACTGCTTTATCAACATCATGGTCCAAGCAGATAATAGTATCGTCAGCATACTGAAGCACCGCAACCCCGTGCGACACGTACAGGTTAAAGCAAATAACCTAGCAAAATAACCAGAATATGGTGAGTGCTACACTATGATTCTAACCCGTGGCACACCCGGTGGTGAATTACCCAAACTAATGAGTAAGACAGTGTCTTCCTTTGCAGGTGGTGGCCTTTTTGTTTTTTTGGTACTGTTATTATTTCCATGTTGCGCTGCGCTCTGTGATTGATTATTATTTATCACTAAGGCATGTCGTGTCGTAAAGGAAAAATTAGCTAGCTCAGCAAGGTTTGGAGCTTTTCCAAGCCTCGCCGATAGGCGACAGCGCCGACTTCCGCCTCATTAGTCTAACCCATATTGCAAAGCTTTTTTGCAAAGATGATGCCCAACCAGCCTGCCCCACACATGAATGGTCTCGTCTTGCAAGCCCAAAGCGCGTTCATTTAAAAAAAAGATGCATCCACGACAATTTCGTGTATGCACGCAACCTCGCGAGACGCTTCCACTATAATAAGACCCCGAGGTTAGTCTTCAATTTGGACACCGCCGACTCAGTGTGGTGGGAGTGCCTCCTTGACTTGCTTGTGATGTTGGCTTTCCACCTCAATTCAGGAGATGGGTTTCTACCTTATTGTCCCGGGCTTTGTGGCGTGTCCTGCTCAATGGCGTGCCAGACAGGCCCATCAGGCCAGGCCGTGGATTGAGGCAGGGGACCCCCTTTCCCCCTGCTCTTCGTGCTCACCATCGACCCGCTTCACCACATCCTTGAGAAGGCCACGACTAAGTGTAGCCTTCATCCCCTCGGTGGTCGTGCTATGTCGATCTATGCTTCTCTCTACATGGACAAAGTTGTTGTTTTTCTTGCGCCCATTAAGGAAAACATCAAGTTATTTGCTGACACACTCAAGCGCTTTGGGAAGTTCACCGGTCGGGTCACAAAACAGCTCCAAAATTTTGATTGCCCCAATCCGGTGTGAAAATGTGGATCTTACGGACATTCTTCAATCTTTCTTAGTCTTCAATCTTTCTGAGTCAGCTGATCCCACTTTTCGATGAAATATCTTGGTTTACCTTTGTCAGTCACGAGATTAAAAAAAATTCACTTCCAGACTCTTGAGGACAAGATTAAAAAACGTCCTATATTATGGGATGGAGGGAGTACATGACAACGTTAAGTCTACCGATCAAAGTTATGAAAACAACTAATTGCCTGACATGTGCTTACTTTTGGGCAGGCTGTGACAAGGTCACGAAAGGAAAATGCAAGATAGATTGGGAGATGGTGCGTAATTCCAAGTTTGATGGAGGCCTCAGAATTTTAAATCTAGACAAATTTGTCGTCTATTTGTTGATAGGACAAAGAACAATTAACATAAAGAAAGGTTAATAAAAAGTGAGAAAATGAGATGGGCCCTATAGACAATATCTTATCTTATTCTATATAGGTTCATTCACACTATCTTTATTATCTTAATGTGCACACATGTTGTCTCATCAAAGGTCCATCACAATATGCATGAGCAAAAAAAATCATTATCAGTTGATCTCATGCACACATCCCACCCTACCACACATGACACCTCATCAAAAGTCCACTCAACATGCACGGGAAAATATTTTACATTATATTATGCCACTTATACTCAAATATTTTTCTGACTACACAATGATTTAATACAAAAACAATATGTATTTCTAGTTTATTTCATGTATTATTAATTTAATTATTCATGTTTCATACAATCAAATCACAATCGATTCTCGCAGTAACACGCGGGGCCTTGTCTAGTACTATATCTAAATAGCGAGTCTCACTAATGTATTTCTCTCAACATGCAAAGATGCCACATGAGCATGCAACATCCTATATACTCCCTGTGGTCCTTTTTACTTCGCGTATTAGATTTGTGTCAAGTCAAAGTTTGCAAAGTTTGACCAAATTTATACTAAAAAATATCAATACCTACAATACCAAATATATATTTTATGAAACTACTTTTCATAATGAATCTAAAAATATTGATTTGACATTGTGAATGTTAATTCATTTTTCTATTAAGTTTGGTCAAAGTAGAAATACTTTGACTTCGGACAAAACTTATATGCAGACTAAAAAGGACCAGAGAGAGTACCTAAGAAGTTCATCCCCACTACTAGATTTATCTTCACATGCAGCCTGTCCACATCATCAACCAGCCACGTCAGCGGTGCTCCAGCCATCCAGCCACGAGACATGCAGCCTATCCAGCTTAATCTTCGGCAGTCTCTCGAATGCATCAAATAATAAGCAAAAAAAAAAGAAAAAAGAAATCTATCGCTAAACTCCCATCGCTAGCCATGCCCAATAAACGGCAATTAATACTGCATGCAGTGGCCCCGGGAATATAGGATCGAAATACATCTACCTACTACGGGAGGTGAATGAGGAAACTACTTGATTACGATAAAATTAAGACCTCCTTCAATGAAAAGGTGCTTAGATGAGGTGTTAATATATTAAATGCCTTGGCAACTCAAGTCCCCAATGCAAAGGTGCTAAGCTTCATGCATTTAATTAGTTGTAGACTCAGAATTGTGCTTCCACCTAGGTACACGTGCTTAGCACCATTTCTTCCTGGGGTCACCATACTACTCTCTCTCTTCTTAACTAGCATGCCACATCAGATTTTTTGCTTAGTTGGCAATCTTAGCACCTGTACAAGGTGGAGCATTGGGAGGGGCCTAAGAGTCGGACCACTAGGTTCCTTCATCTCCCTAGACAAATAAATCTCCACTAATTCCCTAACAAAATCCCACCGATTATTCTCATCTTCCCTATCTCTCTCTCTGTCCATGCTGCGCCGCCGCCGGCCACGCCTTCAAGGGTCCATCAAAGTTGGAGACCTGCACACTGCTATCTGCTGTCATAATACTTAATTTTTGCCTCATCGATTTGTTCACATCCGCAGTCGACCGCCATGACGAGCGGTGGCAGCACTGCCGCCTTGAACGCGGCAACTCGTGTCCATGGCCGGTCAGGTCTCCGACGAGCACTACTCCCACGGCAAGTCACCGACCTTGGTCTAGATCATCCAGCTCGCGGCTGGTGTGCTCCCAAGAAAGGTGTCATCATGGTGGTGCTCACGGACCAGTACGTGGTCGCCAAGGGCTTCTGCAGCGCACCCAACAACCTCCATGGTGCGGACGAAGGCAAAGGTGCACCAACACGCATGGGTGGGTGACGCCGAACATGAGTGCCCCGGCTTGTGCTGCGGCATTGCTCAATAGTATATGTACTGATTTTATGATTCGCTGAAAGTGGGTCATGTTTTCTTAACTTTTTCTTATTTCCTCACGTATTTTTATGCAATGGAAAACATATCGATTTTCTTATTCCATATACTGCAGTTCTAGATTGGTAAATATACCTTTCTTTTTTGCAATGAGCTATACACTAACCCTTTTTGTGTATGACTCATATTGGATTGATTTTTTTCAGCCATTCACTGTTGTTTGCCAGTCGTTTCTACAATGGAGCACATTTAGTCATTTGTGCGCCTACATCTGTGTAATCTGGATTATATATTTGATATTTTTCTTCAAAACTGCAATCTTCAAATGGGTGACACCATTGGTTTAATGCCAAAATCTGTCTGAGCACTTTTATGTGCATTTAGATATTGTGACAGGATTAATAAATTTAATATTGCATGGCTACACCCATGAAGCATCACTTTGACTGTTTAGGCCTTGTACAATGCAAGGTGCTTAGGAGAGGTGCTTGGAGAAATAAACCAGGCTTTCCTTAAGCACCGGTGCTTATTTGTATAGGGTAGACGCTTAATTAGACGTCTCTCCTGTAGAAATAAGCATTGGTGCTTCAGAAAAATCCGGTTTATTTTTCTAAACACCTCCCTAAGCACCTAGCATTGTACAAGGCCTTAATAAACTATGTCTGTGGTTACCGGTTAGTAGAGCAGGAAATAATAAGACATGCATGCTTTCTACAAAGTTCCGCTGCAACGCGCGGGGTTTCCTCTAGTTAAAAAAAACCACCTCAACATGCCAGCATGCAAACATGCATGTTCCACTCTATCAAGCTATTTGTATTTAATAAATACTTTGGAACTATACAATAATATAATATAATATAATATAATAATATATATTTTTAGCTTTAGTTATAATATTGTTACTTTAAATAATTATGTTTTTATACAAGCTAATCTTAGTAAATACTCCCTCCGTCCCATAATATAAGAACGTTTTTTACACTAGTGTAGTGCCAAAAACGTTCTTATATTATGGGACAGAGGGAGTATATTGCAAAAATATTTCCGCAACAACATGCGAGGTATCATCTAATATTAAGAGAGAGCCAGATACCACACACTCGACGAGATTCATATTGTAGTCAATCCGGATGCGCCACTGACCTAGCCAATGGGCTACTGCCTAGTTCTCTAAAGAAAGTTGTTGAGTGAAATAATGCCCTTCTCTCACTCCCTCAACCCCTATTTCTAGCAATGCCACTGTTGTCCCTGGGTGCTGCAAGGCAGGAGGGCTTGAGCCTAACGTCTAACGCCAACTTCTTATCCTCACCGTCATTCTCCGTCATGAGGCTATGCAGATGCACCATGCCATAGTTGTTGTAGGCCACTGTTGCGACCGGCGATGGCTAAAGCGACCGATGATACCGAAAGCTACAACGACCAATGACAAAAGATGCAGACAACTACTGAATGCTGCAACTGATGACAACGATGTGCGGTTAGCCACTAAATGCTGCAACCGACAGTGATGAAAGCCGCGACGCGCTATGAACACGAACGATGTTGCTGCGAAGAGTAACACCGCCAACAAGCCTCTGGCTGTGTTTGTTTGGGCTTCAGTTTCAACAGTTTCAGCTGTGGACTTGCTGTGTTGGCAAAACTGCTGTGCTGAGGAAACAACTGTAGTGAAGATTAGCTGTTTGGCAACGCAGCTGTGGAAACGACTGTGAGCTGATGAAAAGCCTGAAATGACCTTAGAGTACTGAGATCAGTGTAACTTGTTGATTCAGTGTTAATAGATTGTTTAAATGGTATTATGACTGACAGAGAATGATTTGTTCTATGGTAATTGAAAGATCGAGGATGTCGCCTAGAGGGGGGGGGGGTGAATAGGCGCTTTAAAATAATTACGGTTACGGCTTGAACAAATGTGGAATAAACCTAGCGGTTAATTTGACAAGCACAAAACCTACAACAACTAGGCTCACCTATGTGCACCAACAACTTATGCTAAGCAAGATAGACAACTAAGTGATAGCAAGATATATGACAAGAAACAATATGACTATCACAAAGTAAAGTGCATAAGTAAAGGGCTCGGGTAAGAGATAACCGAGGCACGAGGAGACGACGATGTATCCCGAAGTTCACACCCTTGCGGATGCTAATCTCCGTTTGGAGCAGTGTGGAGGCACAATGCTCCCCAAGAAGCCACTAGGGCCACCGTAATCTGCTCACGCCCTCGCACAATGCAAGATGCCGTGATTCCACTAAGGGACCCTTGAGGGCGGTCATCGAACCCGTACAAATGGCAACCCTTGGGGGCGGTCACCGAACCCGTACACTTTGGCAACCCTTGGGGGCGGTCACCGGTACCCGTCAAATTATT
Source organism: Thinopyrum elongatum (assembly GCA_011799875.1). Lineage (NCBI taxonomy): Eukaryota > Viridiplantae > Streptophyta > Magnoliopsida > Poales > Poaceae > Thinopyrum > Thinopyrum elongatum. The sequence goes on along the minus strand of CM022302.1, from coordinate 139,478,226 downwards.
CGGGGCGATCTCCACAAACTAATTGGAGACCCCAACGCTTGCCCGGAGCTTTACACCACAATGATTGAGCTCCGAACAACACCAACCGTCTAGAGCGCCAAGGCACCCAAGAGGAACAAGGTCTAGGGTGCCCAAACACCCAAGAGTAATAAGCTTCTCAAACTTCACTTCCACGTATCATCGTGGAGAACTCAAACCGATGCACCAAATGCAATGGCAAGGGCACACGGAGTGCCCAAGTCCTTCTCTCCCAAATCCCACCAAAGCAACTAATGCTAGGGAGGAAAATGAGAGGAAGAACGAAAGAAGAATACGAAGAACTCCAAGATCTAGATCCAAGGGGTTCCCCTCACTTAGAGGAGAAAGTGATTGGTGGAAACGTGGATCTAGATCTCCTCTCTCTTTTCCCTCAAGAACTAGCAAGAATCATTGGAGGGATTGAGAGTTAGCAAGCTCGAAGAAGGTCAACAATGGGGGAAGAACACGAGCTAAAGAGATAAGGTCCATTGGGGAAGAAGACCCCCTTTTATAGGTGGGAAAAAATCCAACCGTTATCCTCACAGCCCGCATAGAGCGGTACTACCGCTCCAAGGAGCGGTACTACCGCTAGGGCGGTAGTAGCCCTTTGAAAAACAACAGCGAGGAGGCAAAAGGCTAGTAGAACCGCCGGAGCGGTACTACCGCTAGTCCTCACGGTACTACAGCTAGGGATAGCGGTACTACCGCAAAGGGTAGCGGTACTACTGCTAGCGAGCGGTACTAAAAAAATACATCCGTGCCTACCACCGCTGGACCTAATACGAGATTTTGGTCCGGAGCGGTACTACCGCTGTAGTAGCCACGGTAGTACCGCTCTGGAGCGGTAGTAAAAAATTACATCCGCTCCAATCCGCGGTAGTACCGCTGCAGCCTTTTCAGAACACCAAAACTGCCACAACTTCTGCAAACGGACTCCGAATTCAACGAAACCAAGTTTGTTGGAAAGCTAATGACATGGGCTAACACAATCTTGGTAGAAATATCAATAAGAAGCAAATTAGAAAAGTCCCATGAGAAAATGGTGAGAACCCTTCCTCGAAAAAGACCGGTAAAACCTCCAACACTGAAAACGCGATAGAAGAAGCATATGAAATCCGTTTTCGATGTACTAGAGCTTGTCACGAAGATAACCACAAGATCTAAAACCTCAAAATAAAATACAAATAAGAATCAAGAAAGATGATGCAAGGATGCAATGGTTTGAGCTCTCGACGAACGATACGATCAAGCTACTCACTTGAGAGCCCCCCTTGATAGTACGGCTATCGATCCTATAACCCGGTCTCCAAACTATCACCATGAGACCGGTAAAATATAAAACCTATCAAGGGCAAACCTTTGCCTTGCACGAAGTCCACTTGAGCTAGATGATGACGATCTTGACTCCCTCAAGTTGGACCACCCTTCTTGATTGCGTTCGCTCGATGAAGACTAGTTGATTGCTCCCCCATACTCCACTATGGGTGAGCCACTCTTTGGCACATTTTCACAAGTCCATTGTCACCACAATGGACGACAAGCTTCAAGCATGTGATCTCTTCATGATGATCCACTTGAACTTGCACACCGCAACCTAACCCCAAAAAGAACTCTCATGAAGACCATGGGTTAGTACACAAAGCGTAATTGACAATGCTTACCATACCATGGGATCGCTTGGTCTCCCTCGGTACATCTTCTACGCTTTGTGTGTTGATCAACTCGATTCACTCTTTGACTTAGTCTTGATCAACCTCTCACATGACCAATCTTTAGGTAATTCCTTGAATATCATCTTGGTCATCACAAACTCTCCTTGAAACCAACAAATGGACTCCAAGAAAAGCCTATGGACAAATCCTTCAAATATAACTCAAGGCAACCATTAGTCCATAGAAATTGTCATCAATTACCAAAACCAAACATGGGGGCACCGCATGTTTTTTCAGTAATGCATAAAATCTTTCATAATAATAATTTTCTCACTTTCTTGCTCATATATACATAGAATAATAGTGAGCAAAAGAATTATGTTGTCACGTCGCTAGTCCATGCAAGTCACAATTGCCCGTACAATACAAAAGATAGTCCATATAACTAATAATCCATACAAAAGAGAGCTAAAGGATTAGACCGTCCATATAATTCATAATCCGTACATATAATTAGATGTCCGTACAAATCTGACGGAACCGGAGCTCTCGCAGGGGAATAAGGATGGATGGCAATTTGGTTGTAAATCTGGACAAAGGGCAGGGTTAGCGCTGGGAAAACTGCCTATTGCGAGCAGCTTCGCAATGAAAGTACGCGGCGAGGTGCTTTGGGCTATACCACGTAAAACTGGCCGAAACTGATATGGGCTTTGCACACAAAACTGCTCTATTTTAGCTGTTTGGTACAGCTTTAGCTTTTTCTCACAGGAAACTGTCTACAAAAGCTGAAACAAACACAGCCTCTCTCTTCCACGCCACAGCTGCAACCAGTGGCCGGAAGCGATGAGCGGCATGCGGGCGAGCCGTGCCGGTGGCCGGCAATGCTTCGAGCATTGTGCGGCGAGCTGCGACAAGTCGACAATGCTTTGACTATTGACGAGTGAGCGGGGAAATATCAGGTGCTCCAGCCTTGTGGTGCCCCCCATGCTCCAATTAAAAAACAATTTAAATGTTTCAAAAATTCCGGAAAAAATATGAATGTTCACAAGGAATGTGACTACAACTCCTAAAAATTTTAGGTCCAAACTCGAAATGCACATTAAGAAACAAAAATGTGAAATCTAACATGAATAGTTTCAAAAAAGACAAGAGCAACATTGACAATATTCACATCTGAATTTGTCCTTTTTTGTTTCTTAATGTGCAGTTCGAAATTGGACATAAAATTTTTAGGGGTTGTAGTCATGAACATTCACGTATTTTTTTCCGAATTTTTAAAACATTTAACTTTTAATATTAGAGCAGGAGCACGTGATATTTCCCCACGAGTTACCGGCGGGCACTGTGAACCGACGAGATTGCCAGTCATGCTGCGGCGCTCCTATGTGAATTGTGCGCGTGGTTAGCGGAGAGATAAGAAGAAGAGAGAATTTTGCCAGCAGTCGCCTCCTCCTCCTTCAAGAAAGAAAGTTAGGGTTTGTGCCTTTCGCCGGCGCTGGCGCAGGTCCGCCTCGTCTCCGGTGGCCCTAGTAAGGGCCGGCGGGAGGGCTCCGTTTTTAGTCGTTTTTTTCAATCTTGTTAGGGTTTGTGTCCTACTCAGGAAGGCTAGACGGCGGCGGCTCCCTGAAGATGGAATAAAGGTCTCCCGCCTAGCCCCGCCCCGATGGTGCGTCTAGCATCGTTGGTGGGTGTGTGGAGGTGTGTCTCCGGCAGATCTATCTTTGGTGGATTTGCTCGAATCTCGTCGTTGTTCATCTACGTTCGTGTGTCTTCGGTTTGGATCCTTCCGATCTATGGTATTCTTCATCGGCAGCGATTGTTGTTCTGGGGTGCTGGTCCTATGGGGCCTTAGCACGACGACTCCCCGACTGTCTACTACAACAAGTTGTGCTCGACTCCGGCGATGGAGGGGCGATGACGGCGGCGCGCCTTCGGCTCGCTTCAGTGTTTGTAGTCGTAGCTAGGTGGTCTATAAATCTGGATGTAATTTTTATTTCTGATGTTCGTTGTATTGCCATGATTGAAGATGAATAGATTGGAAGTTTTCCCCAGAAAAAGAGACGCCCTAAGTTTTTTCATCCAACGACCACGTGCGGCCCAATCGCACGGCTGGCCAGTGACCGATCAGTGCCCGAGATAGGTCACCCGACGCAACTGCAAAAAAAAAGGGCCCACGGGGAAAACCTCACCTGCGTTGAGCGCACTCGTGTTCCCTCAACCCAGCGGCACACTGGACACATCCGCCACTCGATCCACCCACCAGACGCGGCGACTCGGTCCCACTCCCCAGCCCTCTCTCTCGTCTATCCGTCTTCCTCCCGAGCTCGAGAAAACAAAACGTGCAGGTTACTCGTGCCGGTAGCTTCAGTCTTCCACGTCTCTTCTCCCCTCTCTCTCCCCCTCCCCCTCTCCGATCCATCGATCCCTAGGTCCTCGCGGCCGGGTCAGCCATGGCGGGGTCGATCCGCGTCACCATGGAGGTGGGCGCAGACGGCGTCGCGCTCATCACCATCTGCAACCCGCCAGTCAATGCTCTGCACCCCATCAGTAACGCCCTCTTCTCCGTTCCTCTCGGGGCGGGTTTCCGTAGGGGCTCCTCCCGCTAGTCTAATGCCGTGCGCCGGTTTGGTTCTCCCCGTGCAGTCATCCAGGGGCTCAAGGAGAAGTACGCGGAGGCTGCTGATCGCGACGACGTCAAGGCCATCGTGCTCACTGGTGAGATCCTCTTTTCCGATGGACTCTGTTTATCTAGTTGTTGGAGGAATTGATGTTAGGAAGTACCAGTAGCAATTTATTTTTTTGTTTTTGTTTTCCTGTGAAATTCGTTAAACACCCAGCTATTTCTGTATTATACTAGGATCAGTTAGGATGGTACTGGAGCTGTCGCCATCGTGTCATTTCATTTGTGCTGATCCCAGTCATCTTAGTGGTGGCGTTGCTTCAGTATTTTAGTCATCGTTGCTTGAGTTGTTTTACGATGCCAACCGCTTGGCTGAAAGTGGGAATCTCGCTAAAATTGTTAACTGAAGTACGGAGGGAGCTGCTCCTTGTCATAGATTTTTGACTACACGGAATCTCCCCTGCTTCTGCACAGGTCAAAAAATGGGGAGCGGGTGTAAGTGTTTCTATTGGAAGGACATAGCCTGACGATAATCTGGATAGGAGACGTATATGGTATTATGACTGACCTACCACAATAAGAGGCATACTTCTTTTCTGTCACTGCACACACCGAGGGGGCCTTACGGCGTAGTGCATTCGAGGGGTGTGGGCAAGGGGTTAAAAAAAATCAATTCATGTAACTTGCTATTTCTGACACTTCTTGCTGTTCTGTATTATTACTTTAAAATTTTATAGGTGCTGCGGGAAAATTTTGTGGAGGCTTCGATATCAATGTGTTCACGAAAGTCCATGAGACTGGTAAGGGGTGTCTTCATTTGTACGGTTGGTAAATTGATTGTCCACAGCCTAGCTTTTTTGGACAAACTGTTTTATTTTCTTACACTTTGAACATGGGTTTGCAGGAGATGTGTCACTTATGCCTGATGTATCTGTTGAGCTTGTATCAAACTTGATGGAAGGTTTGGCATTTTTGTTTCTAGTTTTTTCATAGTCTCTATTATTTATGAATGATGCAACTCTTTAGGTACCTCTAATTTGTATTGAGATCACAATATCTGGGCCTGATTGTGAAAACCTCTTTACATGCAGATGGCAAAAAGCCTTCTGTTGCTGCAATTCAAGGCCTTGCTCTTGGTGGTGGTCTAGAGTTGATTATGGTCTGTCATTTTTGTTGCTGTCCCGTAGAACATTTTTACAGTGGTTTATCATTTTTAACCTGTAGCTGAACCTAAGTCCTGTTTATCATATAAATGACAATTTTTTTAAAAAAATTGTCAGGGTTGTCATGCTCGGATATCTACCCCTGAAGCTCAACTTGGATTACCAGAGCTAACTCTTGGCGTGATTCCTGGATTTGGAGGTAGGGAATTAGGGATACATCTTTTTCCGGCAGCTTGAAATAATGATTCTATTTGCTTGCTTTGTATTGGGTTCTGAAACCTTTTCACTTGTCATGTAGGAACTCAGCGTCTACCGAGGCTTGTAGGTCTGCCCAAAGCAATAGAAATGATGCTGGTAAGTCTAATCTATCTTCTGTGTAACTTGTTATGCTGCCCTAGCTGCCTCAAATAATCTTTGTCTCCTTAGTTGATTAACATGTGCAAAGTACATTAACCAAGACTCCAAGAGGCATATAATAGTGAAAGCCAATTTTAAGTTAGTGGCTTGAGTTATATTCATTCATATTCAACCATGATAGTATAAGATTTTCAAAGAACAATGAATTTTGAAAAACTAAAGCATAAATAAGAATCTCATTTCAAACTGTTAATGCCTGGTACATGTATGTAGCACCGAACATATTAGACACGCAATATTTTTTTTGAACCAGCAGTGTATATGTAATGATCATCTGGAAATTAGTGTCAACCTATGTTCTTTCTTACTCCTATCATGTTCAATTATAATTAATGCATTCATAACATTTGCTTCAGCAATCAAAGTTCATTACGGCGAAGGAAGGAAAAGAACGTGGTCTTATTGACGTGCTTTGCTCCCCTGATGAGTTGATAAAAATGTCACGTTTTTGGGCTCTGGAGATTGCAAATTACCTCAAACCTTGGATAAGATCTCTTGGCAGAACAGATAGGCTTGGTTCACTGTCTGAAGCTCGTGCCGTATTAAGTATGGCAAGACAACAAGCAAAGAAGGTTGCAGCAAACATGCCACAGCACCAGGCCTGCCTAGATGTTGTTGAAGAAGGTGTACTGTATGGAGGCCAGGCTGGTGTTGTGAAGGTTTGAATTTCCTATTTGTCTTAGTACATACTCTAATACTCCCTCCGTTCCAAATTACTCGTCGTGGTTTTAGTTCAAATTTGAACTAAAACCACGACGAGTAATTTGGAACGGAGGGAGTACCATCTATGTGCTTCTCTTAGTTAAACAGTTAGCTGGGCACCATATCTCCCCAGAACTTCTAGAGATTAGGCTGGTCATATTGTGTCAATTGAGAATTATACTTGAAGGGGTGTGTGGGTGGTGGTGGTGTGTGTGTATGGTGGTGGGTGGGGTGTGGCGCGTGGTGTGTGTGTGTGGGGGGGGGGGGGGGGGGGGGGGGGGGGGGGTGAGGGGGGATACACTTATACTGAAGGTAGATGCCATTTGCCAATATGCCCTAATTTAGTAATTGCTGATAAGCATAAGGTAAGAAAGCCCCTAAGCAGCCATGTCTCTACAGTCAGTTTCTCAGAAGAACTTAGATTTCTTAGCTGAATTTTGCCCAGGGTAACAAATTAACTTGACAGTTACGTTGGTATCAGTGCTCTGCATGACTTAGGCTCCATTCGGCATCATGTTGGATTATGATAATCCAGCTTATCTACGCAGTTTTATCTAGTTTACTGTTTGTTTAACCAACTTATCCCTACTTCCACAGCTTATTTAGCAGCATATTATAAAACAAGTTCAGCACAGCACCATTTAGCAACCACAGGCTGAGCCTTAAAAATAATACTAACAAACTTTGATGTAGACAACAATTGTTTCTTCGTTCTGTTCTTATTACTTATACATGTGTTTGATGAATCTACTTAAATAATGCAGGAAGCCAAGGTTTTCAAGGAGTTGGTACTATCAACAACGTCAAGGGCACTTGTCCATGTATTTTTTGCCCAGCGTTCCACCACTAAGGTTGTCCTCCTATTTACCTTCTCTTTTCCTGATTCACTTCTCATGTGTTGCCACTGTCTTGATTTTGCAGCACATAGTTAGCCTAACATGGAAATACTTCCAATCCCTTTGTTTTTAGTTATTTTATAAGCAGTTACACTGCGTCAATGCCTATCTGCAACTCCTTGGTTATATTTATTTCTACTATCAGAGAACAAAAGTAGAACTTTTAGAGCTCTTTTAACTTTCTAAATGCACTAGCATACCTCTTAAGAGGTAAGAGCAGACACATCCAAACTGTCTGCCGGTATTGGTAACAATTAGTATTTTTTTGCTAACCTGCTACTACCGTTAACTTTCATCTCCTTACAAATGGAAAGTGTAATTAATTTACCTTAACCTTGGTAATTACCATCACCCATTAAAAAGAAAATGGATCATAGCTAATCTTGTTTTTTCAGTTGTAGAACATAACTAAACAATATATACAAGCATGTGATATCACATGTAATGTTACAAGTTCCTTTGAGTACAGCCTTTGCCCACAGACGCATGTCGTTACAAGCTTTTATTATTTTTCATGTAATCAAATAAGTACTTCAAGACATTTTCAGTTTTTCACCCTTCAAATTAACTATGTGAGAAGCAGATTCTGCTACGTGAGAAGCAAATGTTGGATTCTGAAATATAATCATGTAATTTTCATATTTGAATAAACCCATAGCCCCCCCACAAAAAAAGAACAAACACATGGCTCATATGCACGACCATGTTTGAAAAAAAATACTTAACTTCTTCGTATAGTAGGAATGCGTAGCAATATTTGCATATTATCAACTGGTGAATTTTCAGTTATATTATTTCTTTTTATGCTAAATATCCAAATATATAAGCCAGTTGTACCTACTTAGGTCATGGATGACTTATCGCCTTCTAGGAGCGGCTTAATTATTTTCAAACTTCTACATGTATGCTTACTGCAATATTTCTCCTTCTGTTCGTTGTGACCCAAAGTAATTTCTTGTCCATTTATTTGTGTACGTGTTAATTTTTGTTTGTACCACCATCCAACCAGACTACATTACAGAATATGATACATGATCTTAACTAACCATGCAACCAGACTACGTTACAGAATATGTATGATGGATGATCTTAACTAAGCTTTGCTCAAATTGAATGCCATATGTGAACACATCAAAGCTAAATTGCTGTAAGGATGCCATTTGATGTGTCAACTTTTGTTTTGCCCTCTTTGGTTATTTGTAACCTGGTGCGCTGTCTGACTCTTACAGTTGATTTTTTTTAGGTACCAGGTGTTACTGATATTCAACTCAAACCTAGGAAAATAAGAAAAGTTGCTGTTATTGGTGGTGGTCTTATGGGCTCTGGAATTGCAACCGCCCTTCTTGTTAGCAATATATCTGTTGTCCTCAAGGAAGTAAACCCTCAATTTTTGCAAAGGGGACAAAAAACAATAGCAGGTCAATTTTGTGAAACTACTGTAGCATTTATTGGGAATTTCTTTCTGATGGATATTTGGATTTTGATTTCTTGTTGGTGTAATATTTAAACATCAAGTTATTATAAATGATGTTACTGAACAACACCGATGATCTTTTGCACAGGAAATCTTGAAGGCCTTGTCAAAAGAGGCTCACTGACCAAGGATAAAATGAGCAAGGCAATATCACTTCTCAAGGGTGCATTGGATTATTCAGATTTCAAGGATGTTGATATGGTTATTGAGGTTGTCCTCATATAATTTATGATTTACTTAAGACAAATAGTTGTGCATATTATTTAGGGTCCTGTAGTGTGTGAAACTTATATTCATGACATTGTAGTGCATTAATGAATCTTATGAAGGTTTCCATAAAATTATTATAGGGAATTTTAATAGATAACATTGATATGGTTATGCAATTTATTACATAGTCACATAGCACATTTGCTTGTTAGGTTCTTATGCCACAGAACTTCTCTTGTAGGCTGTTATTGAGAAGGTTCCTTTGAAGCAATCAATTTTTGCTGACATTGAGAAAATCTGCCCACCACATTGCATACTTGCAACGAACACGTCCACCATTGATTTGAATATTGTCGGCGAGAAGACAAATTCTCAAGATAGAATTATAGGGGCTCATTTTTTCAGGTTTGTCTTTCTCTTTTGAGTTGTTTTTTAACACTCCCTGATAACTAGCAGTGTTCCAACTTAAGAAGTGTGCTTAGGACTTATGAATCAAGGCTACTGGAACACTTACATCATAAAATTTGTTAACACATGCATGTAACTATCGAATCATTGACACCATATATTGGAATTTAACTGCATGCATCTAATTTACGGTGGGAAAGCAAACTTATTCTTCATAGAAGGAAATTTGATTGTTATGCTGACAATGAAGTTATCCTTAGCGCTAAGTGTTAATGTGTGAACTTTTTATGGAAGTTCCATAATATTCTAAAGTTACTAGATGTAGGACAGGGCTATTCTTGGTGTCGCTTTACTGCATGATAATTTTTTCCGATGCTAATACTCCTTACAATTCAAACACAAGGCAATGACTGAATAAAACCTTTCCACAAGTATTTTTGCTGAAGGAATATCCAAAAATAAGTCATAACCCGTTCTTCCAAATGGATAACCATCATCAATTCCTGCAGGAAAAAAATGTATAACCTATTGTTCTGCTCTTTAATCAATAGCAAAATGATGTTTGCATGTCCCAAATGACAAGTGGGCAATTTTGTTTGATTTAGCACAATTTCAAGTTAGATGCCTTCATAAGGTAGTAGATGTTGCAATATGTTCTTATAAGAATCTATTTTGGGAAGTTATGAGAAGCTATTTCTATTGAACTTTCATACAAATGTTCGGAAAATATGTTACAAACATGGGATTATGGAAATAACACTCCTTGAATTTTACTGAATTGGATGATATATCATTCCTTAAAGCTTTACTTGCTTATTGAGAAGGCGACTTGCTAATGTTATGTTATTTACAGCCCTGCTCATATTATGCCCTTGCTTGAAATTGTCCGGACGGAAAGGACATCACCACAAGCTATCCTTGATCTCATTACAGTTGGGAAAATAATAAAGAAAGTCCCTGTTGTGGTTGGCAACTGCACAGGCTTTGCAGTAAATCGTACATTTTTTCCTTACGGACAAGCTGCTCATCTTCTAGTTAGTCTTGGAATTGATCTTTTCAGAATTGATCGAGTAATAAGCAACTTCGGCATGCCAATGGGACCTTTTCAGTAAGTGCTTCGACTCTGTTTTTATGCTCATGTGTGGAATAATGGCCAATGGTCTCAAATTAAGTTCCTTATGTGAATGAGCATGCAAATGTTCCCATTCAACTATAGACAATTTGTTTTCTGTTTTTTGATGAAAATGTTCCAGTATGTGTTGTCCATTCACTTACTTAGAATAAAATAGATGCAACCCACTTCAGAGCAATTTTACTATAATGTTATGGTCCACTATGAGTCTATGAGCATGTAGTTGTGATAATATTACTCTAGAAAAAAAAAGGCAACTTATTAGGATATTTGCAATCCACCTAAAAAAAAGAATATTTGCAATCAAAGAATTTGAACTTAATCAATAATATCTGCACAAATATATAGATCAAGCATTATTTGCTTTAAATAATATTGTAGTATATGTTAAATAGAAATTGATGGTGAAAGCTGTGTTCTGCTTTAGAGACCATGTCAATGTCAAAACAATTAACTAACACTCAACCATCTTTGGGATATGCTTGCTGTGCCTTAGCTAGCTTGCTACAATGAACAGAACAGTGCAGTGCTCAGGCATCATCCATTGACTCTTTCAAAAAATTAATCATGATTCACATGAGTTCTTATGTTTGGCTGTTCCCATTCCCCTGCAGACTCCAAGATGTAGCTGGATATGGAGTAGCCTTGGCAGTAAAGGATATATATGCAGCTGCCTTTGGAACACGGAATTTTCACTCTGGTCTAGTGGAACTGATGGCAAAGAATGGGCGGCAAGGTATGCTTCTGAACCTGCTTTCGCTCCAGCTATGACTAGACTGATAGTTACTGCACCATTCCCGTATATGCATTTTTCATTATTGAAATTTCCCTGTTACTTTACAGGAAAAATCAATGGAAAAGGTTATTACCTTTATGAGAAGGGTGCGAAGCCAAAGCCTGACCCTAGTGTTCAACATGTGATCGACGAGTACAGAAGACAGACAAAGAAAATGCCGGGTGGAAAGGTTTCTCTTCCTCTTTCTAACTTTCTGTTACATTGTTTCTGCATCTACTAAAAAATGTCGTGCTATCTCATTTGTTAATGGAAGGTTTTCCTAATATTGATACATTGACTTGCTTGCAGCTTGTTACTTTATCGGATCAAGATATATTGGAGATGGTTTTCTTCCCAGTCGTTAATGAGGCATGCAGGGTCATGGATGAAAATGTGGTGATCAGGGCTGCTGATCTTGATATTGCATCTGTCCTTGGGATGGGCTTTCCCAAGTACAGGTAGGCAGCAGCTGCTTATCTCTGACTGTCCTAAATCCTAGTTAACCAATGACAATCTGCATTCAGTCGAAATATGATTACATTATATATACAGGTTTAGATTCTACTGCTGGCTGTATGCTGTTATAAATTACGGACCTAATTTAAGTCTTAGGTAGCCGCATTGTCTGTCATATATCAGAATGAATTTAACAGCAATTGATTAGGAGCAGTGGCGGGTGAGCAGCTGGTGGGCATGCACGTGGGAAGAAAACGGAGGCGCGTGAGGGAATAAGTGGTGGTAGGCGAGTGGGAGGGCGTCGAGCGTGGGCGTGATCCATGGGAGCGTGCGGGCATGGGCGGGATCGCTTGGGAAGCAGCGCGATCCAGCTGTGTGGGGGCGGGCAGGCAGCAGTTGGGGGCGGCGATTTCCGGCGGTGCTGGCTTTAATCCGAGGGGAGCAGGGCAGGTTTCAACCTGAGCACATGTAGTGAGCGAGGGCTTCACGTGGGGGAGACGTCTGTGGGTTTTGACCGGAGGAGAGCAGGTAAAGCTGGAGCGAGTAGCCGTTTGGAAATTCCCTGAAAAGCTAATTATAGATTCTTCTCCCCATCGGAACAATGACTACGTGGTGGGCGTGATGGAAAAGCAGAGCAGATAGGGAAGACCGATCCAGAGAGAAATCGATCTGGAAGAGACCGATCGATCAAGGGAAGGATGCGCTGCGGCGTCCAGAGTGGAAAAAAAAATCCCTTAAACCGTGAGCTCTGATACCATGTGAGGAAGTATGCAACTTGTATTTCCATGAGGTCATAGGTCGATATATATACACGTATAGGTGTGGTAAATATGCAGAAAACCCCTTATACAATGAGGATTTTACACGGCTATATGTATAACTATAACAAGCACTTGAAGCTAGTGAGTTAGCTCTATACCTGATTATTTTTAAATCGCCATGTTCTTTCCTTCTGCTCAGTTTAGCTGATAGTTTTAATGATACTCAAGCAGATGTTCTTTCCTTCTGCTCAGTTTAGCTGATAGTTTTAATGATACTCAAGCAGTTTTTAGTTAAGTAAACATATCTGCAACCTATAATTTACCCAATGTGCGACACAATTCCTGTTAGTTGTAGTCCTCTGTATGATATGTATTTTGCCATTATTATTACTGTTAGTTGAAGGTGTGGCTTTGGAGTATTAGTTGTAATCTGTAGTCTTTTGATGAAGGGGTGGCCTCATCTTCTGGGCTGATACGGTTGGAGCATCCTATATACATTCAAAGCTTAGCAATTGGGCTGAAATTTACGGTGATTTCTTCAAACCATCATCATACTTGGAGGAGAGAGCGAAAAGCGGCCAACCACTGGTACACTCTTGCATTCTCCCTCTTTCTGATGGATTATCTTAACCTAACTGACTGACTATGTCCACTTGTTGCATGTAGATTTTTTGCGATTACATTTTACATACAAATAATGATGAACATAAACATTCAAGATCATCACATGTCTAATCATCGTATGACTTGTTTAACATACTCTGCCGTGTCATTGCTAGAAATTATTTATTAACTTACGATTTTCAATAAATTTTCTTTCTGACTGTCAACTGTTGTCAGTCTTGTTTTGCCGAGGCTGTTCGTTGGCACACGAAACTACTTGCATAGTACTAGTAGTTGAGAAGCTGGAAAATTAGTGGGTGGATTTTCTTTGGGATATGTTCTGGGTTATTTGTTAAACAGTGAAAAGTCTCATAGTTGTGGTTCCAGAAGTTGTATATGATAACGGTGTGATGGCAAAAGTTCAAACTGGAGTTTAAATTGTGCTCTGTACCCATACCGCGCATCTTTAGACACAATCATTTTAGGGGCATCTTATCAATTGTTTGAAATATTGCGTTGCTCCTTGCCTTTGGGTTTTTGTTAAGTTAAGCATATCAATCTTGTTGGAAATTAAACATGTCACAATATCCGCAGGGCGCGCCACAGATGGCTCAGCAAGCTCCGACGAGGTCACGCATGTGAGGTGCAGCATTTGAGGCACTTGGCACGGTTTTTGCTTGAACAGCGTCAACACTGCCTTCGGCACATATGTGGTGGTACTCAGAAGGACCTCCAGGGCTGATACAACAATCAGAATAAATAAATGTCTAAGCATACTGTTCTGATTGTAGTTTCCATGCCTCATAACTGTAAATCTGTAACTATGTGTTTTGATTCTGTTGCAAGTAGAATAAAGAGCGGGTATGCTCCCCCGCAAAAAAGAAAAAAGAAAAGAAGAGCAGGTATGCTGTATGCTCTGTAAACTAGTACGTTTATGGTATCGTGGTTCTGTATTTGGACACGGGAACTACTCGTGGAGGCAGACGTTTGGAGCTCGGCGCTATATGAGCAGGCAATCATGTACGTCGGAGGCTGTTTGCTTAATAGTGCGCCAATACATTGGTATTGGAATACGCGTTCCCAGATATTAGTTGGGAAAGAGCTATACAACCATTTATACTCCCTCTGTTTTTAAATATAAGTTTTTTTTTAGAGATTTAAATATGAACTATAAACGTATTTTAGAGTGTAGATTCACTCATTTTATTCTCAACCCAACGCTTGTCTAGACTAGAACGCTGCGGTCGCCACTCGGCCAGCGCCAGGGCCGACCAACCGGCGCTAGGGCCGACCAACCGAACGAAATCTACCCACCATTTTCCTTTTCTCTTCACCGCATGTCCCGTCGCCTTTGTTTGTTGGCGCTGCTCTACCCGAAATCTGACGTCTTGTGGCAGCTTCAGACTGGGTCTCGGCCCCCTCCTGTTGCCGAGGCAGGCCCCCCCCCTCCCCCCCCCTCTGCGGTCTCGCTGAGGAGATGGAGTAGGCCGGTTGCGGCTAAATTTCATGTTTTGACCCTTTTTCTAAAGTTAATCGAGATCTGACCCTAGTTTGCAAAAAATTCGGGATCTTACCCTTTTCTTACCGCCAGAGGCCATATCGGTAGGGTATAACAACCTACCGCCAAGGCCCTTGGCGGTAGGGTTGCACACCCTACCGAATTTTTTTCCTAAGTATGAAACACAGTGCATGCTCGCACCTACCGCCGGGTACCTTGGCGGTAGGGTTATACAGCCTACCGCCAGCCTGTTTGGCGGTAGGGGTGTTTCCTACCGCTAAAGTCCCTGGCGGTAGGCTGTTACACTCTACCGCCGTGGACCATGGCGGTAGCAAAAGAGTCAGATCCTAATTTTTTTGCAAACTAGGGTCAGATCTCGATTAACTTTTAGAAAAGGGTCAAAACATGAAATTTTGCCGCCGGTTGCTGCCTCCTGCCTGTGCCATCTACGTTGGGGAAAGAGCAATTCATGTATATACTCGAGGATTTTTGAATGTAACAATAGTGGTTTCATTTTGCTACTTGCATGTGTTATGACTAAAGTGTTCCTCCCTGCAAAGGTTAACTATCACCGGTGCATTCTGCTCTTTGCAAAAATACAAGTTTGTGCATATCTGTTTTTGGGCTGTGCGGCTTCATATCGATCTTGTCTGGTTACAGGAACTTGGTAGGCTGGTAATTATGTATTCACAATTTCAAAGCAATTAGTAGTCCATTCTGGATCCTCTGGTTGCACAAGGACATGTACGCTTTAGTGTGGTGATCAGCGTGTTCGCGATCGAAGTCACCGGTGACCAGGCAACGAACTCTTTCGTAGCCTCAAGACTAACTAGAGCACCTGAGGAAACCTGTGTAGGAGGCATTGTACATATTACAAACATTTTGTGTAAAAATAACCATTGAAGTGGCTGTAGTTTAGTGGTGAGAATTCCACGTTGTGGCCGTGGAGACCTGGGCTCGAATCCCAGCAGCCACAGTTTCCATTTTTTTTCCTTTTTCCTGTATACAATATAAATTGTAATAGTCTGAAGATAATTGGTATGGTTTCTCTTTCAAAGCTGATGAACTCTTTTTTTCGAGAGTACGCCAATGACATACCATATTTTTATAGAAGGAATAGAGTTAATTACAAGAACTTGTGAGTGATGTGAACATCAACATAATTGAGCCACAACACCTACACCCACACCTAATCGTGAGCCTACTCTCTCACAAACCGGTCTAGAACTCCAACCCCGAGTCCGGCCTCCTTCCAATCTTTGATCTCGTTCATGATGTGGTTGTGTAGCTCGTCCACGGTTTTTTGTTCGCTTGTCCGGTTGAACACCCGCGCATTCCTTTGCTTCCAAAGCGACCAAGCCACCGCAATGACAAAAGTGTCGAACCCTCTCTTTCCCCACGTGTGAAATTTCTTCCAAAGTTGATGAACTTTGATTGATACAAACCTTTGCTCGAATCCCAGCAGCCACAATTCCCCTTTTCCCCCTTTTTCCTGTATAAAATATAAATTGTAATAGTCTGAAGATAATTGGTATGGTTTCTCTTTCAAAGCTGATGAGCTTTGATTGTTACAAACCTTTGCTTTTATCATCTAATGAGATTCATATAATCTGATATGACTTTGTGTGCGTATCGGCACATTTGCATTTCTTTTTTATGGGGTCTCTTTGTGTTGTTCTGCGCTTGCCATTTCACTTCCTGTGATCAATTTATGGTGTTGGCACCGTTGCAAATGACTCTCCCTTTCGCATCAGTAATATTGGTTGTATGGTAGCTAATACTACAAATTTCAGTACCCTTTATGAATCAAATAAGATAGACCATGCTTTTCTTTGTTCATGGCACTATTGAGCCAGATAGACATCTCCATGTTGACAAGCTTATGAAAAAAGGGAAATACTCACTTAAGCTAGCTTGCATATTTTGTTCTGATTTTTTTCATCCATGCTCTTCAGTTGATTCATGCTCTAACTTGAGATCGCGCGGTCATCTGCGACGTAAGTTCATATTATGCCATGAACAGTTGCAATAGCATGTCTTCTGCTGTCATTGGGACAATTCTCGCAAGTGCGCTGATGAGTAATTCAAGCCCAAACTGTTTGTTCATCAGCCAAGTCTGGTGTGTGACGGATGAGTCTTAAAATTCAGCTTGTGTTCGCTTGATGAAGCAATACATGTCACCACAATAGTTGCTATGTGATCTGATGGTATTTTTAACCGTTGTTGTGTTGAGCCAGTTAGTTTTAATAAATTATTGATAATTGTTGCCATGTTGAGAAGTGTTGCTAGTGGGAGGAGCAACCGAACAAACTTTAAGTGGGGAGGGATCAGACCCCCTAGTCAAATGCTTCCATGTGGGGTAGGATGGAGACAAGGGGTTTACCCAAACCCTGCAGGGATTAGACCCATTAGGCAGTGTCGGAGCTTACTGAGGGCCAACCTAGTCTGCCGCCCCCAGCCCAGAAGATTTTTTCCGGATAAACCCACCTTTCGTAGCCTAAGGACTGAGCAGAAAACCCGTGTGGGAGACATTGTACCGTATTACAAACGTTTTGTGCAAAATTTTATCAGTAAAGTGGCTGTAGTTTAGTGGTGAGAATTCCACGTTGTGGCCGTGGAGACCTGGGCTCGAATCCCAAAAGCCACAATTTAATTTTAATTTTTCCCCTTTTCCTGTATCACGTTAATTGCAAGTGAGTCTGAAGTTAATTGTTGTGGTTTCTCTTTCAAAGCCGATGTACTTGATTGTTACAAACCTTAGGCATGGATCATTTTTTTATTTTGTAATGAGATTCATATAATATGATATGAATCTGTGTGTGTATGGGCACATTTGCATTTCTTGTTTATGGGGTCTCCTTGTGTTGTTCGTTTCACTTCCTGTGATAATCAAATAATGGTGTTGGCGCCGTTGTAAATGACTCTCCCTTCTTTTATCAGCAGTACAAGTTGAATGGTAGTTGATACTATAGTTTCCAGCACACTTTATGATCAAATAATAAAGACCATGTTTTTCTTTGTTCATGGCAATATTGAGCCAGATAGATATCTCCATGTTGACAAGATTGTGAGAAAAAGGTAAATGCTCACTTAAGCTAGCTTGCATATTTTGTTCATTTTTTCTTCAATACATGCTCTTTAGTTGATTCACGCTCTAACTTGACATCGCTCGACCATCTGCAACGTAAGATCTAATGATGCCATGAGCAATTGCAATAGCATGTCTTCTAATGTCGTCGGGACAGTTCTCGCAAGTGCGCCGACGAGTAATTCAGGCACGACCCTTTTTTCATCAACCAAGTATGATGTGTGATTAATGAATCTTAAAATTCAGCCCGTGTTCACTTGATGAAACAATACATATCATCATGATGAGTTGCTATGCAATCTGATGGTATTTTTAACCGATGTTGTGTTGAGCCGGTTAGTTTTAATAAATTATTGATAATTTTTGCCATGTTGAGAAGTGTTGCTGGTGGAGCAATCGGATAGACTTTAAGTGGGGAGGGATCAAACCCCCTAGTCGAATTCTTCCATGTGGGGTAGGATGGAGACAAGCAGGGTTTAGATCCACTAGGAAGTGGCAGAGCTTAGTGAGAGCCAACCTGGGTCGCTGCCCCCAACCCAGAAGATTTTGTCTGATAGACTCCCTTTTCGTAGCCTGAAGACAGAGTAGGAAACCTGGGCTCGAATCCACGTTGTAGAAATTGTACTGTATTACAAACGTTTTGTGTAAAATTTTATCAATAAGGTGGCTGTAGTTTAGTGGTGAGAATTCCACGTTGTGGCCGTGGAGACCTGGGCTCAAATCCCAGCAGCCACATTTTCAACTTTCTTTTTTTCTTTTTTCCTGTATCACATAAATTGCAAGTGAGTCCCAGGATAATTAGTGTGGTTTCTCTTACAAAGCCGATGAAGTTGGTTGTTGCAAGCCTTTGGCACGAATCATTGTTTTTATCATTTCATGTGATTCATATAATCTGATATGAATTTGTGTGTGTATCGACACATGTGCACTTCTTGTATATGGGGTCTCCTTTTGTTGTTTAGAACTTGTCGTTTCAATTCCTGTGATGATCAAATCATCGTGTTGGCACCGTTGCAAATGACTCTCACTTCCGCATGAGTAATATAGGTTGAATGGTAGCTGATACTATATATTCCAGCACACTTTATGATCAAATAGTAAAGACCATGTTTTTTCTTTGTTCATGGCCTATTCAGCCAGATAGATATCTCCATGTTGACAATCTTATGAGAAAAAGGAAAATACTCACTTAAGCTAGCTTGCATATTTTGTTCTGGTTTTTCTTTTCATACATGCTCTTCGGTTGATTCATGCTCTAACTTGACATCACTCAGTCATCTGCGACATAAGATCTGATGATGCCATGAGCAATTGCAATAGCATGTCTTCTACTGCCGTTGGGACAGTTCTTGCAAGTGCGCCGATGAGTAATTCAGGCATGACCTTTTTGTTCATCAACCAATTCTGGTGTGTAATTTATGAATCTTAAAATTCAGCTCGTGTTCGCTTGATGAAAATATACATATCATCGTGGTGAGTTGCTATGGGATCTGTTGGCATACCTGGTTAGTTTGAATAAATTATTGCCATGTTGAAAAGTGTTGTTGGTGAGAGGAGCAACTGAACAGAGTTTAACTGGGGAGGGATCAACCCCCCCTCCCCCAAGTCTAATGATTCCATGTGGGGTAGGGTGGAGACAAAGGG
Source organism: Thinopyrum elongatum (assembly GCA_011799875.1). NCBI lineage: Eukaryota > Viridiplantae > Streptophyta > Magnoliopsida > Poales > Poaceae > Thinopyrum > Thinopyrum elongatum. The sequence goes on along the minus strand of CM022302.1, from coordinate 139,458,709 downwards.
TTTACCCAAATCCTGCAAAGATTAGTTCCACTGGACAGTGGCGGAGCTTAGTGGGGCCAACCTGGGCCACCGCCCCCATCCCAGAAGATTTTCTATGATAAATCCCCCTTTCGTCACCTCAAGACCGAGTAGGAAACCTGTGTGGGAGACATTGTACAATATTACAAACATTTTGTGTACAATTTTATCAATCAAAGCTGATGAAGTTGATTGTTGCAAACCTTTGGCATGAATCATTATTTTTATCATTTAACGAGATTCATATAATCTGATATTAATTTTTGTGTGTATCAGCATATTTGCGTTTCTTGTATATGGGGTCTCCTTGTGCTGTTCAGAACTTGTCGTTCACTTCATGTGATGATCAAATCATGTTGTTGGCGAAGTTGGAAATGACTCTCCCTTCCGCATCGGTAATATAGGTTGAACGGTACCTGATACTACAGATTCTAGTACACTTTATGATCAAATAAGAAAGACCATGATTTTCTTTGTTCATGGCACTATTATGCCAGATAGATATCTCTATGTTGATAAGCTTGTGATAAAAGGGAAATACTCACTTAGCTAGCTTTCATATGCTGTTCTGATTTTTTTTCATACATGATCTTCAGTTGACTCATGCTCTAACTTGACATCGGCCGGTCATATGCGACGTAAGATTTCATGATGCCATGAGAAAATGCAATAGCATGTCTTATGCTGTCGCTGAGATAGTTCTCGCAAGTGCACCAATCAGTAATTGAAGCACTGCCATTTTTGTTCATCAACCAAGTCTAGTGTGTGATTGATAAATCTTTTAATTCAGTTTTGTGTTTGCTTGATGAAACAATACATATCATCGTGCCGAGTTGCTATGTGATCTGATGGTATTTTTAACTACTGTTGTGTTGAGCCGGTTAGTTTTAATAAATTATTGTTAATGGTTGCCATGTTGAGAAGTGTTGCTAGTGGGAGGAGGAAACAGACAGAGTTTAAGTGGGGAAGGACCAAACCCCCTAGTCGAATGATTCTATGTGGGGGTGGGGAGGAGAAAATGGGTTTACCCAAACCTTGCAAGGATTAGACACACACACACACACAGCCTAGAAGATTTTTCTCTGATAATCACTTAGCAGTTGGTCCATATAAGCAGTGAAACTGGCCCAAACCTTGTACCCCCTCCCCTAACCCATTGGGCCTCCAATATTTTGGCCCAAGCTCCGCAATTGCCATTAGGGGATCTAATCCGTGTAACCAAACATAGCCTTAAATGCTTGTGTTCTACGTTGTCTAAAAAAAGGCTCGTGTTCTACGTATAGAAATAAACGCACTATTGCTCTCATGTAGAAAGACATGACATCTAATGCCATGTCTATTTAGTGTAAGTGCCCAACTGTTCTTTGAATCTAGGAACAACAAAAGTGAAGAACCTTGATGATAACATCGAGGCTGTAAAGGTAAAGCCGAGCAAGGAAGATCAGATAGAAATCTCAGTTGCTGTCCTTGCTGGCGAGGTGGCTGGGTCGAGGGTCATGGGAATCCTGGAGCCTTATTCTTGGAGGATTGCAAACACTCCACCTAAAAAGTAGCCATTTTGCATCATCACTTGCAAATCCAAGAGCATCTCACCTGGAGGCGCTAGCAGATGAAGATTGCGATGTCAATAGCTCGAAACTGTACATGTATGTAGACATATACACCTAAACTATAGCTTAGGGTTAGCTTGCTAAGCACATATTTGGGATGTCGCTTGACATCACAAAATATAAGTAGCTTCGCCACTGTCTCACCGTGTTATGTTGTATTTGTTTCAAGCCTTTTGGTTACGTACATTCAATGGGGGAAATGTGAAAGAAACAAGCTCGTCCATACTCAAGAAGAGGGAAACAATGCCATTGGTTTTCTGTGGGATGTATCAATTAGTACACATGATAAAAAAAGAGTCGAACTCAAGTTAAACTCTTTTCTGCTGCACATTTTCTTCCTGCGTCATATTTTTTTTTCAAGAGTACGCAAATGTCGTATCATAGTTTTTTAAAAGGGAGCGAAATGTATTTACAAGAAGCTTACGGTCGATGCGAACATCAAGTGAAGGCACACCTATACCAACACCCTCAACAAAAACTAATCTCTCACGAAACGATTTAGACCACCTACACCAACTCCAGCCTTCTTCCAATCTTTAATCTCGTCGAGGATGAACTGCACGAGTGAAGTAGACCACCTACACCAACTCCGGCCTTCTTCCTGCGTCATATGAGGGGTGAAATTAGGTTTGCTGGGTATCATTTACTGAAAAATGGTACTGCTGTAATAGTTCCACGCATGATTGAATGTCTGAATGAGATTACTGATAGAGTCCACATACAACTTCGTGTTGTTACACCAAAGTAGGTAGGATATGTATGTTCAACCTCACTAGTGCCACTTAAAAAAAGCATTTTACTGCATGTGCTACTTTTGGCTCAGGTTTCTACAGTACTTTTTACCATGCACCCCATGTTGCTGCACAACTTGTGCTACCTCGTTAGAGCAACTCCAACGCTCCGACCCAAACGGATGTGCGTTTTATCCGTTTTTTGTCCGTTTGAGTCGGCCGCCCGCTCTTCGCCCATCTTCTTTTGCATTTGGGTCGGCCGTGCGCCCAACGCGCGGACGCATTATTGTCCTCGCGGCTGGCCTGCCGTGTTTTTTTCAAACATATGAAAATTTGACCCTAGTTTACATAATTCAAACAAAATACAAACATCTTATATAGTTTCACAACCAAACAAATATATCATAGTTTACAAGCTAAATAAAAATTAAATTGTCTCAAATACATTAAAAAAGATACATCTATTGGTTGCCAACGTGAGCCCACATATGCTCAACCAAATCATTTTGCAGCTGAATGTGAGTTTTCCAATCACGCTTTGATGATGAAATTCGGTGAACTGTGCAAACATGGCCGCTCCTCCATGCTCAGGCACAACATTGTTACCCTGAAAGTGAATCCCTTGGTCATAGATACGTTCCGAGCGCTCATCCTCTACGATCATATTGTGCATGATCACACAAGCAGTCATCACCTCCCAAAACTTCTTGGTGCTCCAAGTTCTAACAGGATACCAAACGATACCCCGTCGAGATTGCAGAACACCGAAGGCACGCTCCACATCCTTCCTAGCACTCTCTTGCTGTTGGGCAAAACTCTTCCTCTTCTCTCCTACATGGTTTGAGATTGTCTTCACAAGAATAGTCTACTGAGGATAGATAACGTCAGGTAGGTAGTATCCTTTGTTGTAGTTGTGGCCATTAATGTCAACATTGACCTCCGGGCAGTTGCCTTCTGCAAGCCTTGCAAACATCGGAGAGCGTTGAAGCACGTTGATATCATTGTGAGATCTGGTCATGCCAAAGAAAGAGTGTCAAATCCAGAGATCTTGTGAAGCCACGGCCTCGAGTATGACAGTGCAAGCTTTGACATGGCCCCTATACTGCCCCTGCCAAGCAGAAGGGCAGTTCCTCCACTCCCAGTGCATACAATCTATGCTACCAAGCATCCCCGGAAAGCCCCCGCTATCATTCATCACCAACAAGTGGATTGTATCTGCAGCATTTGGCTCTCTCAAGTACTCAAGGCCAAGCACTGCTATCATAGCCTTGCAGAACCTATATATGGACTCTAGGCACATGGACTCGCTCATACAGACATACTCATTAATGAGATCACCGGGAACTCCGTATGCAAGCATCCGAATAGCAGCAGTGCATTTCTAATAAGAGGAGAAGCCAATCTTTCCTAGGGCATCCTCCTTGTACTCGAAATACTTATCGTATGCCACCACCCCCTCCCGAATACGGTTGAACACATGTCTAGCCATACGGAAATGGCGCCGGAATAGGGGATGTTTGAAGAGCGGGTTGGGGTCTCGAAGTAGTCCTTCCACAGTAGGAAATGGCCGCTCTCTCGATTGCAATTCAACGCCGGCGTGTGCCCCGGGATCGAGCCCCGGAACAACGGCCGCTGCCTACTAAGGTGGTCATGGACGACCAACACAGCAGCCACATCTCCTCATCGTCGATGATGAATCATCTGAGTCGCAAATGAAATTGTGGAAAAAGAACTCGTCGGCGGAGTCCATTTGTACCTTGCGGGCAAACCGTCAAACAGCTTGCGGGCGTCGTCGAAGAAGCTAGCTAGCGAAGAGCCTCGCACCTCCCCTGGACCTGGTAGCAGGACCTGTCCGCGTTCGGCGCGCGTGGCGGCGTCAGACGAGCGAGGTTGCCGCGCTTTGTCCGCTTCAGGCAGGGCCGGGCGAGGGCGAGGCGGTGCTGGCGGCGACGTCGGGGAAGCTGCGGCGGCGGTGCGGCGAGGTGGTGGTGGCGGCAACGTTGGAAGGTGGCGTGTTGCAGGGGAGGTATGTGGGTGCGGACGGCTGGCCTGGGCACCGAAACTGGGCGGCAGTGGCGACGGAGTGGGGCGGCCGGGTGTGCTGGTTGTCGATGGGAGGAAGAGAATGGCCTATGTGCCACTGACTGGCGGGCCAGGTGGAGGAGTAGGCGGGCGTCGCACGCGTCCGTTTCGTGTCCGTGCCAACGCAAACAAGGCCCAAATTTGGGCCTGAAATGGTCGCGCGGCGGACAAAAAGCGGACAGCCGTCCGTTTGGGTCAACGCGTTGGGCCGGCTTTTGTGTCCGTTTTGACCCAAACGGACATGCGTTGACGAAATGGGTCGGTGCGTTGGAGTTGGTCTTACTTTTCATTTACTGTTTATCTGTTGCTACTTCGTTACTTTTCATTTCCTGTTCATCTGTTGATATATACCCCCAGGTTTCTAATTCATATCTGCTACGATATCTCTTTTACAGGTTAACCTGTGCTGATCTGCAACTGCTGAACTTTACAGGCATGCAAGCAACGTAGAACGACAAATTGCAATGGACAAGTAGGGCTGCACGGGCGCCCATGGTGTCCCTTTCAGAAGGAACCTTGGGGGTAGCTGACCAATTCCTAATGGATCTCGAGGCTTGCTGTTGCTCATGCACGCATTTCGAGCATCACCGGGGATCGTGCTCGGCGGCCGGGCCGGCGATGATGCACTGGGGATGTGTGGCCACCAAGAACATATGTGCCCTCCTCCCACATGTGGGAGGGAGCCTTGGGTTCCTGGACCACTTCCCCAAATACTGATGTTTATGCTGAAATCCGTGGACCAAAACCTTGACGCAGTTGAAAGCAAGGCATGCGCCATTCATGCAATAATCGACCAGTCGATGATTGATTGGTTGCCTGTGCTTATTCTGTTCTGTGATCAAACTATGAATTTGCAATGCAATGACTCTGCAACATGGTACAGTACGACGTACTCCCTCCGTTCGGAATTACTTGTCTCGGAAATGGATGTATCTAGAACTAAAATACATCTAAATACATTCATTTCTGCGACAAATAATTCCGAACGAAGGGAGTACATGCTGAGGAAAGTTATTGTTTATGTATCATATCATCATTGTTGCCAGGAGCTAACTCTTGGACTCTTCTGAGGTAGGTAGATACTTCATCCAGATTCTTTTTCTTTGCTGCAAGGCGCATTCTATAAAGAATTCATTATATAATAAGACTACAGGCCAGTTCAGGTATGTTGAGGACAAACTTTGATTGTATCCTGGCCAGACCAGCTTATCAGAATCAGCAGCAGAAAGCAAGTGTCAGGAAGCAAAAGCCTTTTGTTAATGCTGCCTGGATTGCAAAAGCCAGGGAGGGGATTAAAGAAAGAATGTAAAGCAAAAGAGGAAAAAAGCCATGCAGTGATCTTTTGAGAGGGCAATTGGCATGTATATTGGGGTTTGCTCCTGCTAATTCCCATAGGGTTTTTCATGGAAAGCCTGGCTAGGTATATGCAGAGTCCCTTTGCGTGCATGCTTGCCGTGGGATATAATCCCTAGATTTATTCCCAAGCAAGTCCAACTTTATATCCTTTATCCACCACAACCCACCGAGAATATTCCACCATTAGGCTTTTCATCTTTTGCATGCCTACTGCCACATCTTTTGCCAAAAGCATTTGGTTGGGATCCATTCCAAATGTTGGCTGCAGGCTCTAGTTGGCCGTATGTCAACCATATGTATGTAAATATAGCTAGTTATAAAGGTCTAAACACCCGGTAAACATCCTATACCGATGTGTGAGATTAAAGACACCTACAGGTTGATGATCTTTTTCTTCATAAATCAAGATAGAAAAGAAAGGATCCAGATTTTTCCCCCGAGGGACTTGATTATTACTGTGCGGACTGATCAAGAGAGAAAAATATGTGCCTCTTATCAAGAAATACTTTTCCCGGAAGGAGATTAAGACTTTGACATTGTCTACTAATTGCATTGGGATTAAAAAAGAGAAGATGCGATGAGGGCGACAGGGCCAGTGTGGGACACATGAACATGATGCTTGTCAACGCACGGCAGCAAAGAAGCTCCCCGGGCCCTTTTCCCTCTTCCTCATCTTTCTCAAACTACGCGCTCGATCAATTCTAGGGATTGCACATGCATGCATATCGCCGGCCAGCCAGCCATGGTCCCAGGGATCAGGCTCGGACTCCCATATGCATGAGCTAGCATGACACTATCAGATTTCAGATGCATGATGATCATCATTGTGCATGCATGCAAGCAGATGCAGATGCGGCGAATACATGCATGCACTCTTCTTATCACATCCAACCAGAGTGCTCCCACCCCCACCCATCCTCTCCCCTCCCTTGCTGGCTATGTGTCCAACGTGTCTGGAACACTAGTAGAACTACAATTAGATTTGGTGTCAGAATAGGACACTTGTAATTAAGACATAGTATATATTCTTATGTAAAGAAATATAAGAGTGTTTGGATCATTGAAGTAGTGATCTAAACGCCCTTATATTTCTTTACGGAGGGAGTACAATATAAAGTAATCACAAGGTAACAAAAATAAAGAGGTAATAGCACCGGTGGTGCTTAAACTTGCAGTCGATGTTCATTTTGGTGCCTGAACTGAAAAGTGCATTGAACTGGTTCTAGAACTTGACACTATGGTTCAATACGGTTCAAACCACGTACAAATACGTATCTACTCTTCCTATGCAGCCTTCCTGGATCCATAATTTGGTGAGTTGTCGACTAGATACACCAGCGTGGCGCGGGACCCACTTGCAGGACCGGACATGCTGATTTATAGACTGTACATCTGAACAACGAGATCCATTGGGTCCCAAATAAACAAAAGATAGGCGTAGCTGGAAATCGAACCAGCGATCTCCGGTACCAAACATACTACACTAAGCACACCGACAAGGTAAATTTGTTGCTCAATAAGCATTGCTGTTCTTTATCAACCCTAGCGCTCGTGGAATTAAATGCGCTGCAAGTGCGGCCCATTTTCCACAAGTTAGTTTTTTCTTTATTATAAATTACAAAAATATTCAAATATTATATAAAGTGTTCATGCTATTAGGAAATGTATTTCTAGTTTTGAAACGTGTTCATGCTATTAGGAAATGTATTTTCTAGTTTTTTAAAATGTTCACATGTTTCAATAAAGTTTATGTGTTTGTCAAAAGATATATTTTCGAATAAAGATAACTTTAAGAATATGTGTGGAAAAATAATTAGTAGCCTAGTGCGCCCCCAGGATTATAGATCCTCAAATGAACAGTTTTAAAATTCTACATACATTTTTATAACTAAAGAATTATTTTATTTACATGATTGTCTAAATGATACTTAAATATTTTTAAAAATTACACTAACATGTTTTAAAATTATACATACACTAATCTGTGCCGGCGCCAACGCCAGCGCGCCGCCGCGCCCTGGGCCATCATCAACATACTGGCTAGGAAGGGCCGACCCGTGCCGATACACCGAAGGGAGGAGAAGCAAGTGCCCCGCCGGCGTCGGCGTCGACACGGATTCGCCCGGCCGCGCCCTCTGGCAGCTGCGAGGGAGGAGGAGGGAGTTGTAGGAGGGTTCGGCGTCGGCGGCTAGGAATCCCACCCCGTCATACGCGGGGGCGACGAGGAAGGGGGGAGGTGGTTTCAAGGGATCGTTCAAATGGACTGGAATTTGACATAATTCTAAGAAACTATGTTGTAATAAATACGTGAAATGAAATCTTCCATCAAACCGCATACTGATGTCTCATTCTTTTTGGAAAAGGAGGCTTACCCCCGGCCTCTGCATCCGAAAGATGCATGCGGCCATATTATTAAAAAAAGCGAACAAAAACATAGTCTTAGATACAGTACAGCTCGCAAATGGAGCAAAAAAAGAAATAGAAACTCATTGCCACAACCGGCAAGATAATAGGACAAGATCGCTAAACACCTATCCTATTATGAGACCGACATCCAAACCGGTTGAAGATACCCCGTGCTACCATCTCCCACTGGTTGCACCTAGTAATCAAAGGCTCCTTGGAGTCCGTAGGAGTGAGTAACGACCACGTACGGATCCATGCTGTAGCTCTGAAGATAACCTGCAAGAAAGTTAAAATGTGTTGTCTGTTAAAGATCATATCATTTCTGCAGTTCCATATAGCCCAAAGAAGCGCGCATATTCCAATCCGAATACGAGCCGCAGTAATATGATCCACTCCTGTTAGCCACGTCCCAAATAACGCATCAATACTAGCTGGAGGCATAATGTTAAAGGCTATACTAGATGGTTCGCCAAAGTAATTTCGCAAGAGGGCAATCTATGAAGAGGTGTTGTATTATTTCATCTTGATCACAAAAACAACATCGTGCACTACTTACCCACCGTCGTTTTAATAAATTATCTTTGGTAAGGATTACTTGCTTGTGACCAAACCACATGAAAATCTTGATGCGCAAGGGAACCTTAACTTTCCAAATATTTATCGATCTTGGGATTGAGCCAGAATTAATTAGATCCATATACATTGATTTGACCGTAAACACTTCACTTCCAGTGTAATGAGTCAGGCTGATCGGAGAGTTGAACATCCATCAACCTCCGCACTAAGTGTAACCAGGAATTCCAACGCTCCCCAACTAAAGACCTCCTGAACTGGATATTTAAGGGCACTGCATGTAATATTGTAGCCACGTAATCCTCCTTACGTTGTACAATATTATACAAGGTGGGGTACTGTAGGGCTAGAGGTGTCTATCCTAACCAGGTATCCTACCAAAATCTTGTTGTCATCCCATTGCCAACAATGAATTTGGCCCTACGGAAAAACGTTTCTTTTGTCCCCATGAGCCCCTTCCAGAATGGCAAATCATTCGGTCTTACGGTAACTTGGGCCAGAGATTTAGATTGTAAATACTTGTTACGTGCCCACATACCACCAGTCTCTACTGATAACCTATAGAGCCATTTACTCAGCAGGCACCTATTTTTAATCTCCAGGTTCTCAATTCCGAGACCCCCCTGGTCCTTGGGTCGGCAAATGATATCCCATCTTGCCAGATGATATTTTGTCTTAACATCATCTAATTGCTGGAAAAATCGAGATCGATAGAAATCTAGTATCTTCCGTACCCCTTTAGGTACCTCGAAGAAAGATAGCAGGAACATCGACATACTAGTTAGTACTGAATTGATGAGCACCAACCGACCTCCATAGGACATAAGCTTACCCTTCCAGCAGCTTAGCTTTTTTTCAAATCGATCCTCGGTGCACTTCCATTCTTTTATTAGTTAGTTTACGATGATGAATCGGGATGCCTAAATAGCTAAAAGGCAGAGATCCCAATTCACATCCGAACAATTGTCGGTAGGCATCTTGTTCATCTTTGGCCCTACCAAAGCAAAACAATTCGCTTTTGTGAAAATTAATTTTTGGTCCCGACAATTGTTTAAAGAGACACAATACCAGTTTCATATTCCTAGCCTTTGCAAGATCATGCTCCATGAAGAGAATAGTGTCATTGGCATATTGTAAGATGGAAATTCCCCCATCGACCAAATGGGGGACGAGTCCACCAACTTGGCCATTCTCCTTGGCCCGACCTATAAGCACGGCCAACATATCAGCCACTATGTTGAATAAGATAGGAGACATCAAATCTCCTTGTCTTAAGCCTTTATGGGTCTGGAAATAGTGACCAACGTCATCATTTACCTTAACCCCGACACTACCTTTTTGGACCAAGGAATCCACCTGATTCCTCCATGTCTCATTAAACCCCTTCATGCGCATTGCTTGCTGAAGGAACGACCACTTGACTTTATCATATGCCTTCTCAAAATCCACTTTGAAGATCACCCCATCTAGTTTCTTCGAATTGATTTCATGTAGAGTTTCATGGAAGACAACAACCCCTTCTAGAATATGTCTCCTAGACATGAAAGCCGTCTGACTCGGTTGCACCACCGAATGGGCGATCCGTGTCAGCCTATTAGTGCCTACTTTCGTGAATATTTTGAAACTCACATTTAGAAGACATATTGGCCTGAACTGCTCAATTCGAACTGCCACTACTGGAATCGACATATACGCCGAGTGCCATGGACACTCGGCAAAGGGCCAAAACCCGCCGGCAAAGCCTTTGCCGAGTGCCGCACTCGGCAAAAGCCACCCGGCTTACACCTCTCAGGCAAACAGGAATTTGCCGGGAGCCAGGACACGGGCACTCGGCAAAGTGTTTGCCGAGAGCCGAACAGTAACACTCGGCAAAATAAAGTAGCTAACGGACAACAGACGGGGATGGCGGTTGCCACGTGGCGCATCTTTGCCGAGAGCCACTCTCGGCAAAGAGAGCCAATAGGAGTGCGCCACGTGTCAGCTCCTGACATGTGGGTCCACGTTAACACGCCGAGGGCCATCTTTGCCGAGAGCCACTCTCGGCAAAGAGAGCCAATAGGAGTGCGCCATGTGTCAGCTCCTGACATGTGGGTCCACGTTAACATGCCGAGGGCCATCTTTGCCGAGAGCCACTCTCGGCAAAGAGAGCCAATAGGAGTGCGCCACATGTCAGCTCCTGACATGTGGGTCCACGTTAACACGCCGAGGGCCATCTTTGCCGAGAGCCACTCTCGGCAAAGAGAGCCAATAGGAGTGCGCCACGTGTCAGTTCCTGACATGTGGGTCCATAATAAGACGCTGAGGGGGCATCTTTGCCGAGAGTACCTCTCAGCAAACCTTGTACTTTTACCGAGATGCCTCTCGGTAAAGTTGTCAAGGGCGCTACAGGTTGACACCCTTTACCGAGAGCCCTCTCGGTAAAAGTTCCAGTTTCACAGTCTTTGCCGAGAGACCCTCTCGGTATTGTTGTGCCCAACAGCCTTTTTTTTGCGTTTTTGTTTCTTTCCTGCAGCAAAACATATACAGCAGCAACATATAGTTCATCACACATAGAACATGTCACATATAGGCATCATTGAACAAAGAAAGCATTGATTCTCAAGAGCATCCCACATAAAAGTAATAGTGCATAAAAGGTGCAATAGTTGTCAAACACACTCGACTACCACAAGTTTGCAAGTCTCAAGATCACACAAGATGCAATAGTTCTCAAGCACATACAAGGAACAGTTTCAAACACAACATAACATGAAGTTCACGTGGTTTTGGAGATCGGAGTGGTAACATCAACATCTTGTGTGGCGTTTGCTTCCCCAACTCCACCAACTTGAGGTGGAACTGTCGGAACATTGTTCGACCCTTGTGATGGATTGAGCTATGATGAATTGACCAATAATGAGATGAATGCATATGGTAATGCCGAAAATGGTGATAGAAATAGTTTGAACGAAACTCACAATGTTCCACTCTGGCGTCGGTGGCATCTCTGGCACTGGTTTGCCTTGCATGGAATAAAGATTGGCCACTGATGTATACTACACAACCTTCTTCTTGTAGACTCGTGTTGGGCCTCCAAGCGCAGAGTTTTGTAGGACAGTAGCAAATTTCCCTCAAGTGGATGACCTAAGGTTTATCAATCCGTGGGAAGCGTAGGATGAAGATGATCTCTCTCAAACAACCCTGCAACCAAATAACAAAGAGTCTCTTGTGTCCCCAACACACCCAATACAATGGTAAATTGTATAGGTGTACTAGTTCGGCGAAGAGATGGTGACACAAGTGCAATATGGATAGTAGATATAGGTTTTTGTAATCTGAAAATATAAAAACAGCAAGGTAGCAAGTGGTAAAAGTGAGCGAAAACGGTATTGCAATGCTTGGAAACAAGGCCTAAGGTTCATACTTTCACTAGTGCAAGTTCTCTCAACAATGATAACATAATTAGATCATATGGCTATCCCTCAATGTGCGACAAAAGTCACGCCAAAGTTCCTATCGCGGAGAACATAAGATGAAATTGCTTGTAGGGTACGAAACCACCTCAAAGTTATTCTTTACAATCAATCCATTGAGCTATTCCTATAGGTGTCACAAACAGCCCTAGAGTTTGTAGTAAAATAACACCATATGACACACATCAATCAACCCTAATGTCACCTAGATACTCCAATGTCACCACAAGTATCCGTGGGTCAATTATACGATATGCATCAAACAACTTCAGATTCATAATATTCAATCCAACACAAAGAACCTCAAAGAGTGCCCCAAGATTCCTACCGGAGAAACAAGGACGAAAACGTGCATCAACCCCTATGCATAGATTACCCCAATGTCATCTCGGGAATCCGTGAGTTGAGTGCCAAAATATACATCAAGTGAATCAATAGAACACCCCATTGTCACCACGGGTATCCCACGCAAGACATACATCAAGTGTTCTCAAATCCATAATAGTATTCAATCCGATAATAGTGAAACCTCAAAGGTAAAACTCAATTCATCACAAGAAGATAGAGGGGGAGAAACACCATATGATCGAACTATAGTAACAAAGCTCGCGGTACATCAAGATTGTGCCATATCAAGAACACGAGAGAGAGAGAGATCAAACACATAGCTACTGGTACATACCCTCAGTCCCGAGGGTGAACTACTCCCTCCTCGTCATGGAGACCACCGGGATGATGAAGATGGCCACCAGTGATGGTTTTCCCCCTCCGGCAGGGTGCCGAAACAGGCTCCCGATAGGTTTTCGGTGGATACAGAGGCTTGCGGCGGCGGAACTTCCGATTTAGGTTTATTTTTGGAGGTTTTGGTATTTATAGGAGGTGTTGGCGTCAGGGACAAGTCAAGGGGGCCCACGAGGCGAAGACAAGGCAGAGGGCACGCCCTAGGGGGGGGGCGCCCTCCACCCTTGTGGTTGCCTCGGGACTCCTCTCCGATATCTTTTTGTTCCAGTATTTTTTATATTTTCCAAAAATATTCTCCATAAATTTTTAGCCCATTCCGAGAACTTTTATTTCTGCACAAAAAATGACACCACGGTAGTTCTGCTGAAAACAGCGTCAGTCCGGGTTAGTTCTAATCAAATCATACCAAAATCATATAGAATTGTTGTAAACATGGCATGAATACTTCATAAATTATAGATACGTTGGAGACGTATCAGCATCCCCAAGCTTAATTCCTGCTCGTCCTCGAGTAGGTAAATGATAAAAGAAATAATTTATGAAGTGTGAATGCTAGCAAGCGCACAAGTTTGATCAATGATAATTTCAATCACTTTTTCTAGCATCATTATATATCATAAACAGTAGCTCATCTCATAAAACTTATCATGATCAAGTAGCAAGCTATTCACATGTTAAAGCATAGATAATAAACTTTCTTGAAAACTAACAAACTATGTTCTCAGTCATCAAACAATTGCAATTCATCTTATTTTTCAGGAAGGGTCTATGTAAGAGTTTTGATTTAGCAAATTCCACATACTCAACTATCATATAGTCTTCAATGATTGCTACCACTGAAAGCATATTTTTAGAACAAATAGCATCCATCGAACACAGAGAAAGATAGGGGCTTAGTGTTTCGCCTCCCAACTTATTTATCATATAGATAATTATCAACAATAATAATTCATGATCAAATATATTTGAATGGCCATATATGCTTTGATCTTTCCCCACCACATGATGCTTGCCAACTAAAGAATAGGTTGGAATAAGAAATTGACTCAACGAAAAGTAAAAGATAGGCCCTTCGCAGAGGGAAGCAGGGATTTGTAGAGGTGCCAGAGCTCGAAGCTTTTAAAACAGAGATGAACATAATTTTGAGAGGTATGCTTTCATTGTCAACATAACAACCAAGAGTTCTCACTATCTTCCATGCTAGATACATTATAGGCGGTTCCCAAACAGAATGGTAAAGTTTTTACTCCCCCTCCACCAACAATCACACTCCACGGCTGGTCCGAAACAACGGGTACCGTCCATACCAACAGCAGTCCTGGGGGAGTTTTGTGGCGCCCCCGACTCAATCATACACTAATCATACACGCAAACGTGTACGATCAAGCACAGGGACTCACGGGAAGATATCACAACACAACTCAAACACTATTTAAACGGAGGTCCACAATATTACAGACTAGGGATCCAAAGATCCGAATACATAAGTCAGTCATACAAATATTATCTGAGTACAGACATAGTTAGACAAGTTTTGCCTTAAGAAGGCTAGCACAAACAGCGACACTAGATCGAAAGGCGTTGGCCTCCTGCCTGGGAGCCTCCGATCCTACTCCTGGTCGGCTGGCTCGATCCAGTAGTAAGTACCCTCTGGACCCTCCTGGTAGTAAGCTCCGGTGGTGGCATCTGGCTCCTGGACTCGATCGTCTGATGTATCATCAATGTGGGGTATATGGGGAAAAGAGAAAGTAAAGCAACCGTGAGTACTCATCCGAAGTACTCAGCAAGCAAGGATCTATACTACATATGCAACATTATCAATGGAGAAAGGCTGTATATGTGGACTGGGCTGCAGAAATGCCAGAATAGAGAGAAGGCCTAGTCCTATCGAAGACTAGCATCTTCAAACATCTTCACAAGGCCATCATCTTGCAGCAGTAGAAGAGAGTAGAATAGCATTTTATTTAGCAAACATGTTGAAGTACAGCTTAAAGATCCTTCCTCGACTCCCAAGCGAGAAAGCGATCCCGAAGCTTCAATTAAGTAACAAGTATCCAGTTTAAGTAGTAGATCGGGATACACAAACTGAGCGTCCTTTACCGTAGGACCGGCTATCGATAGAAGATTCATCCCTGCAGGGGTGCACTACTGTTACCCAACACGCTCGATCAACTCCGGCCGGACACACTTGCTGGGTAATGCCCATCCTCGGAAGATCAACACGAAGCAGCGCTCTACCTAGGCTCGGCAGAGAGGTCAGCACGCCGGACTAACCTATGCACCCAGAGGTCTCGGGCCATCGCCCTGGGCACCCTGCGCGTTGCGAGACTGGCCGGGGTGCAGGCGCGACACTGAGCTCGTCAGTGAAGTATCCAGCCCAATCCCGACAATCAGCCCGCACGGTGAATCGTGACGTCAGACGAGCTTTCGGGAGAAACGTACTTCGCAGAGGGTCCCATAACCATTATCCCGCGTGGTGGTAGTGCGTATAGGGCACGTCGACCCACTCAGATCACACACCCAAATCCAATAGGCTCAATTAGTATCACGCGGAGACAATCAGAGTCTCTGATGCTCCGCCACAATGTCACACTCGAGTGCCCTTCCGGCACACCCGAAAATCATAGATCCCCAGCGGGTACCCACCAGGGTGGACCCGCCTGTAACAAGGGTCAAAGTAATCGTGTGGTCATAACATCAAGGGGGAAACCCGAGGAATCACCCTCGGCGGATTCCACTCGACGAAATCATCAGGGTGAACGTATGAGGTATCACCCTCGAGGTTCATACTGAGGGTTGCACGACAGAGTCGTATCGGAAGTGGAGAAGGAGGAATCACCCTCGATGACCACGATCGAACAGCTACACTGCAGAGTATTCATCGGGAGTGCGTTACGAGGTATCACCCTCGGCACTCGATAGTTACTACGCAGAGTCGTACAACTAAGGGGGGTGTGAAGTGAGGTGTCGGTCTCTGGTCGACGATCACGTTGATCGGGTCGTCGATGATTAAGCAGGGGCATCAAGGATAAGGTGGTGGGGTCACTGATGGTTCATTCCAACCTATACTAAACAGTTTATCATAGGCAGGTAAGGTAGAAATGAACAGGTTACAACAGCAGGCTATGCATCAAAATAGGAGCATACATTAACAGTAGCAAAATCTAATGCAAGCAGGAGAATAGAATGGGCGATATCTGGAATGCTCAAGGGGGGGGGGGGGCTTTCCTGGTTGCTCTGGCAAGAGAGAGGGGTCGTCAACGGGCTGCTCGTCGGTAGTGAAGTCGTATCCAGGTGCAGCGTCGTCGGTCTCAGCGTCTATCGAAGGAGAAGGGGGGGAGAGAAACAATAAATTCACGGCAATAATGCAAACAATATGTACGACATGCCTAAATGATATGCCGGGGTGTTCTACTGCCTAACTAAATGATTTAGTTAATTTAGGAATTTATTTGGATTTATTTAATTAAAGTTGGGCACTATTCATTTACTGAAAACGGTCTAAAAGTTCAATGTTCTTATAGCTGCGGGCGTCTGACGGGAATACGGAGGGCGTATCCGGGTTCGTATCGGAATTCTGAGCAAGTTTCATGTATAAAGTATTTTCATCGGAGTTACGGTTTATTTAATATGATTTTCTAAAGTTTTTATTAATTTCTGGGATTTATTTAAATATTTAAATTAACATTATTCGAAACAGTGTTGCGATGACATCAGCATGACATCATGCTGACGTCAGCAGGCGTCCTGACAGGGTGGGTCCCACCTGTCATAGACTGTTAGACTAATTAGGATTAACTAATTAAATTACTGTTTAATTAACACTAACTACTTAATTAGATTAACCTAATCAGGATTAATTAACTAATTAATTAATTATTTTAATTATTTTTATTTATTTTCTCTAAACGTTTTTTTTTGGGGCCGGGGCCCGTTTGTCAGCGTCAGGGAGGGTTCGGGCCCGGCGGCCAGGGGCACAGGGGCACGGGGCCCATCGGGCAGTGGCCCAAGGCCACGGGCGCGCGGCGCGGTGCGCGCGCGGGCGCGCGGCAGGGCGCGGCGACGCGGGCGCGTGCGCGCGGCGACGGGCAGGGGCGCGGCGCGGGTGCGCGTGGGCGCTGCGGGCGGCGGCAGCAGCGCGACAGCGGCAGGGCGACGCGTCACTGGGGGGGGGGTGGTGACGCGGTGGCGCGAGCGGGCACCGGGGCGGGCGAGCAGCGGAGGGCGAGAGAGGCCGACGCGGTCGGCGCGCGGGCGACGGCAGCACGGTGCGGGAGCGAGCGCGGCGGACCGGCGGGCGAGGCAGAGGAGAAGAAAAAGGGGGGGGGGGGGCTCACGACGGTGTAGGGAGGAGGCAATGGGCGCGGGGAAGACGACGGTGAGGGGAACGAGGCAGTGACGGGGTCGGCGACGGCGGGGCGGCGTCGAGCGGCGGGCGCGGTCGGCTCGGCCCGATCCAGAACGAGGGGGGAGAGCCGGGGGGGGGGGTGGGATTCTTTCTGTGGGTGGGGCTAGGGTTCGGCCCCCAGGGGATAAGGGGGTGGGGTGCTGGGCCGGCCGGCTGGGCTGTGGCCCAGTTGGGCCGGGGGGGAGGGGGGGGGTCATTTTCTCTTTTTCTTTTCTGTTCTGTTTTTCTTTTCTCTTTTCTTTTTCTTTATTTTCTTTTCTCAGTTTAGTAAATAGTTAAGCCTCAAAATGGTTTTTGTAAAACATAGGAATTGCTCCAACAAATACTAGGCATTACCTACCACTACCAAAAATTGGTTTGGAGTCAACTTGAGTTCACATAATTTTTATAATAATTAAAATGCATTATTCCTTACTGTTTTAATTATGTTAGTGCCACCTAATTATTTTATTATTTGTTGGTTACAATTTTAGACTAGCCTCTGCAATATTTGTTATTTATCGAACATTTTAGTTTTTATGTTAGACAACTTTTATATTTCACTTTCAATTAACTTTGAATTTTGAGTTAGGAGTTGAAATGCAATATGATGCTAATGATGATTATGCACTATTAAGCTTGCTGACATGTCATTATCAAAAGTGATTACTGTAGCTAATGATAGGGGGTGTTACAAGTTTTGTTTGATATTATATTTTGATTTGACTTTGAGCATGGGACTGGGCATCCCGATTACCAGCCACTTTCTCGTGAATGACAAGCGAATCAACACTCATCGTGAGAATAACCCACCTAGCATGGAAGATACTGACAGCCCCTAGTCGCTACATGAGCGATTTGGGCATACAAAACAGATTATTATTTGAAGGTTTAGAGTTCGGCACATGCAAATTTACTTGGAACGGCAGGTAAATACCGCATATAGGTAGATATGGTGGATACTCAGGGAAGAAACTTGGTTCAAGGATTTTGGATGCATAAACAGTATTCCCGCTTAGTACAAAAATTTTGGCTAGCAAAAGATTCTAAATAGTAAGCACCACATGTTGGAGGATCCCTAACAATATAACTTCTATACAAATATACCCAAACATAACTCATTATGTTGTCTTCCTTGTCCAACTTCAACTAATTTGATCAAGTTTGAAAATAATTAATGGGGCTCACAATCATAGAAGATGTCCAAGATAGTATATTTATATGTGAAATTTCTCTTCCTTCAATATTCTTTCATGAATTGTTCAAGTGACCAATACTATGTTTGCTAACTTTCAATAAATTTACCACCTCTACTTCTTATATGTGAAGTCATTACTCCCCATGGTATAAGCATATGAAGCATATATAATTTCATATTTATGATATTCAATTCATTCAACCATTTACTCATAGGATATAAGTGAAGCACAAGAGTAAATGACAAACTACTCCAAAAAATATAAGTGAAGATCAATGAGTAGTCGAATAATTATGTAACTATGTGAAGACTCTCTAACATTTAAGAATTTTAGATCTTAATATTTTATTCAAACAGCAAGTAAAATAAAATGACATTCTAAAAATAGCACACATCATGTGAAGAAGCAAAAACTTAGGCTCAACCGATACTAATCGATAATTTTTGATGAAGAAAGATGGGATGCCTACCGGGGCATCCCCAAGCTTAGATGCTTGAGACTTCTTGAAATATTAACTAGGGATGCCTTGGGCATCCCCAAGCTTGAGCTTTTGTGTCTCCTTAATTCCTTTTATATCACGGTTTCCCTAAATCTTAAAAACTTCATGCACACAAAACTCAACAAGAACTTGTGAGAAAAGTTAATATAAATCAAATGCAAAACCTTATCATTCTCTACTGTAGAAAATCACTAAAATTATTATTTAACATTGCATACTAAATGCCTCTGCATATTTAATACTCCTATCCTCAAATAGAATCATTAAACAAGCAAACATATGCAAACAATGCAAACATAACAGCAATCTGTCTTAACAGGAAAGTCTGTAAAGAGTGCAATTGTACTCATACTTACCTAACTCCAAAAATTCTGAAAAATTACCACACTATAGAAAATTTGTTGTTACTCATTGTGTAAAAATTTCAAGATTTCATCATGTTCTTACTTTCCATAAGAATTCAGACTACGATAGAAAACTTTCTCTTTTCAAAACAGCAACATATAGACTTGCAAAATAAGCATGGTAAATGCTAAACTTGACACTTTTATTGAAATAAAAGATTAAAAACATTAATATAAATAAAATAAAATAAATACTAATAAAATAAAATAACGCTCCAAGCAAAACACATATCATGTGACGAATAAAAATATAGCTCCAAGTGAGGCTACCGATAATGTTGAAGACGAAAGAGGGGATGCCTTCCGGGGCATCCCCAAACTTAGTTGCTTGGATATTCCTTGAATATTACCTTGAGGTGCCTTGGGAATCTCCAAGCTTAGTGTCTTGCTACTCCTTGTTCTCCTCATATCGATATCTCACCCAAAACTTGAAAACTTCAATCACACAAAACTTAACGGAACTTCGTGAGATGGGTTAGTATAATAAAACAAATCATTCACTTTGGTACTGTCAAGACAAGATTCAAAGTTTTTCTCACATGATACCTACTGTACCCTATCATCTCTACAATTTATATTGAGCAATATAAGCCATAGAAACTAGAAAACAAGCAAACTATGCATCGAAAACAGAATCTGTCAAAAACAGATGAGTCTGTAAAGATCTGAATTAAGGTCATAATTATGTAACTCAAAATATTCTTAAAAATTAGGATAACGTATAAAATTTATATAACCATCAACTTTAAAAATTTCAGAAATTTTCCACGTTCCAGTAAAAGATAGGAATTTCTGTACTGGACGCAAAAGTTTCTGTTTTTGCACAGAATCTAGTCAACTATCAACCACACTATCCCAAAGGCTTTACTTGGCACTTTATTCAAACTAAAGCTATAAAACATGATTACTACAGTAGCTTAATAATTTGAACACACAAAAACAGTAGGGGTAAATATTGGATTGTCTCCCAACAAGCGCTTTTCTTTAATGCCTTTTTAGCTAGGCATGATTATTTCAATGATGCTCACATAAAAGTAAAGAATTGAAACACAAAGACAGCATCATGAAGCATATGACTAGCACATTTAAGTCTAACCCTCTTCCTGCATAGGAATTTTGTGATCAAAAAATTTATGGGAACAAGAATCAACTAGCATAGGAAGGCAAAACAAGCATGACTTCAAAACTTTCAACACATACAGAGGAAACTTGATATTATTGCAATTCCTACAAGCATATATTCCTCCCTCATAATAATTTTCAGTAGCATCATGAATGAATTCAACAATATAAATATCACATAAAGCATTCTTTTCATGATTCATAAGCATAGAAATTTTATTACTCTCCACATAAGCAAAATTCTTTTCATTCGGAATAGTGGGAGTATCATAAGAAACTCGAATACTATAAATTGTTTCCACATTAAAAGAGTAATGTTCAGAAAAAGGGTAATCATAATTATGACAAGTTATATATATATAATCATCACTACTTTTTATAACATAAGTGTCATCACAATAATCATCATAAGTAGCAACTTTGTTCTCATCATAATCAATTGAAACCTCTTCCAAGATAGTGGAATCATTACTAAATAAAGTCATGACCTCTCCAAATCCACTTTTATCATTATAATAAGATTCAACACCCTACAAAATAGTGGGATAATTATTATCTAAAGTTGACACTCTTCCAAACCCACTTTCATAAATATTATAATCATCATAAATAGGAGGCATGCAATCATCATAGCAAATTTGCTCATCCAACGTAGAGGGACTAAAAAGATCATCTTCATCAAGCATAGCATCCCCAAGCTTGGGACAAACATTAATTGCAGCAAATAAATTCTCAAACATGTCACTCTCATCAAACATAGCATCCCCAAGCTTGGGCCTTTGCATATCATAAGCATAATCACTCTCATCTTTAATAGCATGAATAGCACCAATAGTATAGCAATTGTTATCATCACAACTTTCTAAGTTGGTACCAAAAAGATTTTCAAGATTATAAGAAGTATCATTATTTTCCCAATCATAATCATCACAATGAGTAATAGGCATAACAAAATCATCCTCAATAGTTTCTTCAGACATTGTACCATAAGACAAACAATCACTATCATCATCAAGTATATCATCTTCCACATTTATTTTTGATTCACTATCATGAGGCATAACAATAATAGGAGCAACATCATTTGGGAGGGATACCTTTTTACCTTTGCTTCTCCGTCTTTTCTTTTTCTTCTCCACGTCGTGTGTGGGTTTAATCAACTTTTTGGAGCTCCTTATTGATGAGATTGGTTGCATGGGAAGCTCATTCTCGTAACCTGTTTCAGGAGAGACAATAGGAGGGAAAGTGGAGTGCTTTACCCTTTCATTAGTATTTCTTTTATATTCTAATGGTTTTCCTATCTTTCTATAGTTGGCAATATAAGCATTCTCATTGCAATTTACCACGCAAAACATATATATTTCTTTAAGAGTAGTTTCAGCATGGTCGGTGAATATGAACACTTCAAACCAACTATTTTGATGTGACAATTCTTCACACCCCAAAAATAAACAAAGTTCATTATAAAGTTCAAGGGTGATCAAGTTATTGCTATATTTGGATACGATTCGGTCATGAAAAAGTGTGCATTGGAAATTAAGATGACCAACTCTATTGCAAAGTTCACAAGTAATGGGATGAAGAGAGCATAATTTGTAGCAAATTTATCTATCACCTTAAGCCACCGATTGGTTTCATCATGTTTATGCTTCTTACAATATCTATCATCCCTATAAGGCATGTCTTCAGAAACTCTATTCACTCCACAAAAATTGACATGTTTATAAGAAACTTCTTTATCATGACTAGTGCAATCATCATTAGTATCATGAATATTCATAGCAAGCACACTAACACCATTGCAATCATGTTTATCATTCAAAGATTTAGTGCCAAACATTTTATTGACTTCTTCTTCTAGCACTTGAGCACAATTTTCCTTTCCATCATTTTCATGAAAGACATTAAAAAGATGAAGCATATGAGGCAACCTCAATTCCATTTTTTTGTAGTTTTCTTTTATAGACTAAACTAGTGATAAAACAAGAAACTAAAAGATTCAATTGCAAGATCTAAAGATATACCTTCAAGCACTCACCTCCCCGGCAACGGTGCCAGAAAAGAGCTTGATGTCTACTACGCAACCTTCTTCTTGTAGACTCGTGTTGGGCCTCCAAGCGCAGAGTTTTGTAGGACAGTAGCAAATTTCCCTCAAGTGGATGACCTAAGGTTTATCAATCCATGGGAGGCGTAGGATGAAGATGATCTCTCTCAAACAACCCTGCAACCAAATAACAAAGAGTCTCTTGTGTCCCCAACACACCCAATACAATGGTAAATTGTATAGGTGCACTAGTTCGGCGAAGAGATGGTGATACAAGTGCAATATGGATAGTAGATATAGGTTTTTGTAATCTGAAAATATAAAAACAGCAAGGTAGCAAGTGGTAAAAGTGAGCGAAAACAGTATTGCAATGCTTGGAAACAAGGCCTAAGGTTCATACTTTCACTAGTGGAAGTTCTCTCAACAATGGTAACATAATTAGATCATATGGCTATCCCTCAACGTGCGACAACAGTCACTCCAAAGTTCCTATCGCGGAGAACATAAGATGAAATTGCTTGTAGGGTACGAAACCACCTCAAAGTTATTCTTTCCGATCAATCCATTGAGCTATTCCTATAGGTGTCACAAACAGCCCTAGAGTTCGTAGTAAAATAACACCATATGACACACATCAATCAACCCTAATGTCACCTAGATACTCCAATGTCACCACAAGTATCCGTGGGTCAATTATACGATATGCATCAAACAACTTCAGATTCATAATATTCAATCCAACACAAAGAACCTCAAAGAGTGCCCCAAGATTCCTACCAGAGAAACAAGGACGAAAACGTGCATCAACCCCTATGCATAGATTACCCCAATGTCACCTCAGGAATCCGCGAGTTGAGTGCCAAAACATACATCAAGTGAATCAATAGAACACCCCATTGTCACCACGGGTATCCCACGCAAGACATACATCAAGTGTTCTCAAATCCATAATAGTATTCAATCCGATAATAGTGAAACCTCAAAGGTAAAACTCAATTCATCACAAGAAGATAGAGGGGGAGAAACACCATTTGATCGAACTATAGTAACAAAGCTCGCGGTACATCAAGATCGTGCCATATCAAGAACACGAGAGAGAGAGAGAGAGATCAAACACATAGCTACTGGTACATACCCTCAGCCCCGAGTGTGAACTACTGCCTCCTCGTCATGGAGACCGCCAGGATGATGAAGATGGCCACCGGTGATGGTTTTCACCCTCCGACAGGGTGCCGGAACGGGCTCCCGATTGGTTTTCGGTGGCTACAGAGGCTTGCGGCGGCGGAACTTCTGATCTAGGTTTATTTCTGGAGGTTTTGGTATTTATAGAAGGTGTTGGCGTTGGGGACAAGTCAAGGGGGCCCACGAGGCGACGACAAGGCAGGGGGCGCGCCCTAGGAGGGGGGGCGCCCTCCACCCTTGTGGTTGCCTCGGGACTCCTCTCCGATATCTTTTCGTTCCAGTATTTTTTATATTTTCCAAAAATATTCTCCGTAAATTTTCAGCCCATTCCGAGAACTTTTATTTCTGCACAAAAAACGACACCACGGTAGTTCTGCTGAAAACAACGTCAGTTCGGGTTAGTTCTAATCAAATCATACCAAAATCATATATAATTGTTGTAAACATGGCATGAATACTTCATAAATTATAGATATGTTGGAGACGTATCAGCCACCATATGTTGTAAAGACTTCACTAGATCATCTTGTGCCTTCAGCTTAGCCCGGTCTTTATCTCGTTCTTTCTAGGTGTCAATCAGTCGAGTCTACAATATGGCAACGCAAATGTCATTCGTGCTGAATTGCAAACATGCAGGACCATGAAGGATCAATGAAGAAGCGTTGACCCGAATATCCTCAATAATGGTCGTGGTATGTGGTACGTGACGCTCTATGGTAGGAGTAGAGCCAGTACTCATAGCACGGAGCGTGTTGACTCTCGGAAGGGAGGAGGTTATGACAGAATCGAGGTGAACCGCCATCCAACCATTCGGTCTACCACCTGCCATGGCAATGGCCACAAGAGGGTCAAACCGTAGCACGTGAGGATCAGCGTCTTGCCCGTACGTCTCCTTCAATTTTTGGTGTAGTTCTCCCCATCTGACCGGGCTTTAGAGCTGATCCAGTCCCTCTCCGGGTGGAGAGGGTCCTTGTCCTTGTCGTCTTTGGTACGTTTGATGGTCCATGCCTCGAAGTAAGAGATATCCTTGCCAGTGTCTTCTTTCTGCAAAAGAAAATGATCCAAACAATCAAGGGAATGCTCACAAATAAAAGAGAACATGATGAAAAGAAAAGGATGGTGTTGCCTACATGTTTGGAGACGACACCTGGGATGGTGAGGTTGCCTTGACGGTGTCCTAGACAACCCATCAACTTCCGCCGTTCAGATATTGTTTTGTGTTCATCCTGCCACCCTGGATGTGTCCACCGTTCGACGATCTTCTCCCAGCACGGACGTTTGTCGGCGCACCACCAAGGAATCACCTGTAAAGTAAACAAATACATCTTAGTGAGGAATCTAATTTGCGGTAATGTAGGGAATATCAAGCATCCATCGTCACTTGCCTTGAAGTAATTGTCCCGTGAAAGATGCTTCCCTTGAGCCTCCTTTTTGGAAATCTTCTGGTTGAGATAGTCCGCGTGATACTTGACCCCCAACCGGACGCGCTCCTCATAGTGCATGTCGTGGACTAGTTTCTTGGCAATATTCTCAACCACCACATTTGCATGATCCTTCTGACCCTCTACGCATGTATAGAAATCCTACAAACATGCATACATGTGAGAAGGGTAAAATCATGACTATGGCAAATTTAAACCTTTTTGGTATCGACATTCAGGTGTTTGAAATGACTTACCCAGAAATCGTTGACCACTCGCAAGGCTCTGTTATCATAAACCCTCTGACGCATATCCAGGAAATCCGGAGCGACTTTGTAGTGATCCCATGACGAGGCTGGCTCAATGATACCGTTCGGCAAAGTGACCAGTCCAGGATAATTTAACCTACAAAGACCCCCAATGATGCCACTTGGCGATCGTGGCAGACGCCTCTCACCACCTTTTACTAAGCTCCTGCATTACGAAGAGTGAAGTCATATTATATGTGATGAAATGACAAAGGTACAATTTATATGGGATGAGTCGAGATAACCACTTACTTCTCTCCCACTGGTTTAATCAACACGTCTCTATGCACATATGGACGTTTTGGAAGCTTTGAAGGACCACGCAGCCACACTTTCCCTGTGGAAGTACTGCTGATAGTCGAACCGCCCGGCTGTGAGCCGCTCACCTCGTGCTGCTCCGTCACTCGTGAGGGTCCATCTCCACCCTCAGAAACCTGACGAACAACCAGCCTCCTCTCGGCGGCGGCGTCCTCCACCACCTCCTCCTCCTCCTCATCCTCCACCACCACCTCCTCCTCATCCTCCTCCTCCTCACTCGCATCCTCCCCATCCTCTGTTTCCTCCTCCAGCCGTCGAGCATCCTCCTCCTGAGCACGGCGAAGCACTGCATCAGAGGGTCCAGGAGAAGAAAGAGGTGCTCTACTCGGGGCTGCTCTACGTCCTCCTCCTCCCCCAACTCGTCCTCCTCCTCCTCCTACCTCATCTACTCCCCGTCCTCGTCCCCCTACTCGTCCTCCTCGTGTCCCTCCTCCTCCTGCCTCATCTACTCCTCCTCCTCGTCCGCCTCCTCCTCTTGCCTCATCTACTCCCCTCCTCGTCCCCCTACTCTCCTCCTCGTCCCCCTCCTCCTCCTGCCTCATCTACTCCCTCCTCGTCCCCCTACTCATCCTCCTCGTCCCCCTGCTCCTCCTGCCTCATCTACTCCCCCTCCTCGTCCCCCTACTTGCCCTCCTCGTCCCCCTCCTCCTGCCTCATCTACTCCCCCTCCTCGTCCCCCTCCTCCTCCTGCCTCATCTACTCCCCCTCATCGTCCACCTCCTACTCCTCCCCCGCGTCCTACTTGAGCTCGTTTCGCCCGGTTTTTTCTGACGGGTGTCTAGACCCGCTGGTCGTTTGGCCTTCTTGGCAGCTATGGCAACCGACACAGGAGCGACCACCACTTTCACCGGTCGAGCTGCCACATCTTTCAAACTTTCCTTTGGATTCTTGTACAGAGCTGCCACATCTTTCAAACTTTCCTTTGGATTCTTGTTGCCACCTCTCATGTTTCAATCACCTGATACAAAGAAGAACAAACCAGTTAGTACAGATGATACAACTTGATGTAAATACAATAAATATATCACATATGAAGAAAAAATGGAGTTGTCACAATAATACATATAGTTGTTACACACACGAATACATAGAGTTGTTGCACACATGAATACATAGAGTTGTTACACACACGAATACATAGAGTTGTGACACGCATACATAGAGTTCTCACACGATTACATGGAGTTGTTCGAAATAAGGGTCAATATGAGGTGCAACATTTGGATCAGGGCTGTCATCATCGCTATCACGCCCGTTCATACATTCATCCTCGAAGTCTTCAGGGGGGCCCTCATCATCATCTAGCCCCATGTGCCATCGCATAAGTAATGCCAAATCTCGAGGGTCAGAAACATCCTCGTTGTAACACCCCCAGATCTTTACTCTGTCATTAACCTAGACAACATGCCTTGTCATCATGATTATCATCATCATATTGCATTTAAGAAATAATCCAATTCAATTCAAAATTCAAAATGCAAGACAAATAATTATTTCATCAAACATCAAAACAAAAATGTTCATAATGTTGTAACTAATCTCAAGGCAATTATAAAATTGGAACCAACCTTAACAAAATTCCCAAAAATGCCCCTGGATTTTATTTTGGTGGTCCAGCAACATTTGTCTTGACTTACTCAATTTCTAAAAATACCTAGCCACTTCCAAATGCCCTGAAACATTCTGTGGCAGTGACAAAATTCACAAAGTATTTATGTGGCCTAGTCCTACATTTATCAAAAGTGTTTTGGCAGCCCTAATTATTTCTATACAGCTTCTGTTAATAAATAAATAAAAAGAAAAGCAGAAAAATAGAAAAGGGCATAGGCTTACCAGGCACTGGGCCGAAGCCACAGTGCGGCCCAGGCAGCCCAGCAGGCCTCCCCCACCTACCTAGCCTCGGTGTCATCCTCCCCATGGTCGACCGCGCTCGCGCCGGCCATCGCTCGACACCGCGATGCAGCGGGCGCCACGAGGGGATAAGGATCGTCCCGTTCCTCCCCCTGGCCATCCTCTTCCACTTCCCCCTCGCTCCGCTCGCTCTCCTCCCTCCTCTCGCTCGCTTCCACCACCACCGAACGGAGCCGTCGCCGCCGCCCGTCTTTGCCGTGGCCACTAGTCAGCCCACGCCGAGCCAGCTCGTCCATGCGCTGCGTCGTAGTCGTCTTCGTCGTCCGAAAGGAGCAGCTCGAGCAGGAGATCACCACAGCTCCGGGATCGAGCCGCCCCTTCTCTGCACCGCCGCACGCCTCGCTTTGATTCGCCGCCGCCAGCTCCTCCTCGGCCTCCTCGACCGGCTCGTCGCACCCACTGTGAGCTCCTTCGCTTCCCTGCATCTTTCCGAGCTCGGATTCGAGCTCGGGCGTGCTTCCCTGCAACCACCGTAGCTCGCCGTCTGCCATGAACCTCCACCTCCTTACTACCATCACTGCCAAGGCCAAATGAGCACGTCAACGTGCTCGCGGCTGCCTCCTGGTGCTTCCTATTCCTTTAGATCACGCGCAAACGAGCTGAAACGACGATTTCGTCGTTGCCCGAACTCCGGCCACCGCCGCGAGCTCGGTTCTGGCGAGCCCAGTCCACCCCAGCTCTGGCTGAGACCACGAATGGATGCGCGCGAGCACCAGCAGCTCATAGCCGCAAACTGCGTGAAGAACGATGCCCTAAATCGCCCGGACGGTGAACTTCTGTCGTCGGTACAGTCGTCGCCGGCGAAGCTCCGGCGTCGCTGATGTGTCAGGCGTCGTTAGTCACTAATGACGTGATTTGTTTACCCCTTGAGAATATGACAGGTGGGCCCTGCTGTTACTTAAACGTGTTTAAGTCTCTGGTTAGTATTAAACTAAACACAACGGGCCCACGTGTCAGTTTTGACCTTGCCACGTCAGCGTTGACCGGCCCCTCATGTCTGTGACTGTGGCTGGCTGACTTGTGGGTCCCATTGGGCCCGGTTGACTGGTCAATCAGCTGACTGGGCAGCCCCAGTCACTGACTGGTGGGTCCCAGTTGACTAGTCAATGCGCAGCCGACGCTGACGCCATGCCACGTCATGCTGACATCATTTCCCTTTTCTGGATAATTCTATTAATTTAAAATAATTTCAGAAAAGGCAATATTCTTCGAAAATTCATAGAAAATAAACCGTAGCTCAGATCGAAAAACTTTGTACATGAAAGTTGCTCAGAACGACGAGACGAATCCAATCGTGACATCTGTTTCGATGTCGGAATCCCCTACATAGGAGAACCCATAACTTTTAGCCAGATTCCGGTATATGAATAGTGCACATCCACCGATTAACAAATCCCACTTTAATCCTAAAATAACTAAAATGACTCAGATGCACCTTTAGCAACCCTGCACTCCATCCTAGGCATGGCATGCTCTGTGTTGCAACATTGCTGTGTATTTATTTGTTTCCTCCGCCTCTTCTCTCTCGGTAGACCCCGACGTCGACGTAGCTCCCGAGGTCGACGCAGCTCCGGAGGTCGACTACGCCCCTGACGACCAGACCCTTGCCGCAGAGCTTCCAGGAAAGCACCCCCCTTTTGAGCATTCCGATATCGCCTATTCTCTTCTCTCTTATGCTTGCATTAGAAGTTACTGTTGCTGCTGTTATCCTATTTCTGCTGCATAGCCTGTTTATTGTAACCTGCTTATCCTAAACTGTTTAGTATAGGTTGGGTAGAGACCCAGCAGAGACCCCACTTTATCCCGACTGCCCCGCTGGATCATCAGAAGACCCGATCAACGGGATCGAAGACCAGGCCCCGGCACCGCACATCACTTTCCCCTTAGTTGCCCGACACTACTGGGTTACTATCGAGTGCCGAAGGTGATACCTTGTCCGCACTTCTGATGATAACCTTGTAGGTTAGTTATTCGGTCGTGGTCAGCGAGGGTGATTCCTCCTACACCAACCCCGATAACGACGTCGTCGTGCAACTTCTCAAGAGTGGACCTCGAGGGTGATTCCTACTTCGTTCACCTTGATGTTTACGTCAGGTGGGAATCCAACGAGGGTGATGCCTCGGATTGCTTCTTGATGTGGTGGCCACACGGATGCCTTTATATTACTGTTAATACTGATTAAACTAGATACGGACGGGTCAACCCTTATGGGTACCCGTGAGAGTTACTTGTACTGCAGGACTGGAGGGACAGGCGGTACCACCCCGTAGAGGTGGACCTGAGTTCCCGACGGTCTTGCGAGAGTCGGGTGGGCCTGGACGGTGCCCGAGTAATGAATACGAGGCGTGGCCGGGCATTCTTAGCCCTTGCCGCAAGTCCTCGAGACGGGGCGACGGGGTCACATCTTTCGTGAGTCTCTGCTCGTTACCGCACTACCAACACACTAACGGTTTGGATATTTGATCCGAGGGGCCTCTGGCCTAATAGCACTAACCATCACGTGGGCATAGTATGGGCGTTCTGCGTCGTATACTTCAGCCGGAGCTTAATAGACATCAGTGACTGAGCGGCGTGCGCCGAATTGGACTGGTTAAGCCCGCGCTTGTATTAAGGGGGCTAGGTCTGCTTTCGGCCGCCTGAAGCAACGTGCAGGAGTTCTCGGGGCGATGGCCCAAGACCCCTGGGGGCATAGGTTAGTCCGGCGTGCTGACCTCTCTGTTAAGTTTTTGGTCGGGTTGTGGCGTATCGTTTGGCCGAGGCCGGGCATGACCCAGGAAAGTGTGTCCGGCCGGAGTTAAGCGAGCGTGGTGGGTAAGTTGGTGCACCCCTGCAGGGAAGAAACAATCTATCGATAGCCTGTCCTACGGTAACGGACACTCGGTGTTGTATCCCAATCGGTACAACTAGAACTGGTGACTTGAGATGATAACTGGTTAGTATGGCTCTGGGATTGCTTTCTCGCAGGGAGTCTAGAAAGGATCTCTGGGCGAGGTTGATAACACTACTGCTACTTTACATTATGCTAATCTGCACTCTTCTAATGCTGCAAGACCGATGAAGATGCTTGAAGATGCTAGTCTTCGATAGGACTAGGCTCTCCCCTCTATTCTGGCATTTCTGCAGCCCAGTCCACATACACAACCTCCCTTTGATAATATTGCATATGTAGTGTAGATCCTTGCTTGCTGAGTACTTCGGATGAGTACTCATGTTTGCTTTGCTTTCTTTTTCTACCCATATCCATTTGTCGCCACCAGATGACGGAGCCCCTGAGCCAGCTGCCCCCGCCGACGGCTACTACTACTACTACCCTTCCGGCGAGTACTACTACGAGGAGCCGACCGACGACCAGGAGTAGGTTCGGAGGGTCCTAGGCAGGAGGCCTACGCCTTTCGATCGTAGTGTTTTATTTTGCCCCGCCTTTCTAAAGACCTATCTGTAACTCTATTTTATTTGTACCCAGATATCTGATGCTTCCACTGATACTTGTATGCCATCGAGCTATGTATTCGAGCCCTCGAGGCCCTGGCTTGTAATATAAAGCTTGTATGACTTTATTTATGTTTTAGAGTTGAGTTGTGATATCTTCAAGTGAGTCCTTAGGCTTGATCGTGTGCATTTGCGTGTATGGTTAGTGCACGATTAAGCCGGGGTCGTCACACTCATATTCGTCCTCCGCATTATCTACTTCCATGTCATGCATGGCCTCATGTTCCATAGCATCATCTTCGTGATGCACGCCATCATCTTCCTCTGCATCATCTTCGTCTTCGTGATTGTCTGCTTCTTGATAGAACTCTCCCTCGTATGTGTTAGGGTTTATGTGGTAATCATCCTTGTTTGGGGTAGGTACTTTGATACGCGGGGGTACCTTGTACACGCCATCCCATTTCAAGAGATCGATATGTTCCATAGATGTGCACGCGTACGGGAGATAAAACACTTGTGTAGCCTGTTGAGCCATAATATAGACATCATTTCCTGCATATTTCGATGCTCGTTCAACTTCGACCCAACAAATACTAGGGGCCCGTCTCACTTTCTCAGGATTGAGCCAACTGCATCTGAATACGATGGGCTTCACACCTTGTAAACCACAGTATTGCAGCTCATAAATTTCTTCGATGGTTCCATAGTAGTGACGTCCATCTGTCCCTAGACAATAGACCCCACTATTGATTGACCTTCGATTGGGCCTCTCACGCGTGTGTTTACCAGTGTGGAAATGATACCCATTCATGTCGTAAGCCTTAAATGACTTGGCCTCGTATTCAAAATCTTTGGCTACTTCTCTCACTTTCGCATCCATACCAACCTCCTGATATGCCTACAAGATTAATAGGAGATTGTCAGGTTCATTACTGGAAGCATTACCGGCAAGTAAGAACAAGTTGAAGTTTACATAAAGTTAGGCAAGTTACTTTTCTTGAGAACCAAGAAATGAAACTGCCATCAGCATTGGTATCTTCAAGAAGGTTTGCTGATTCTTCGTCGCTTGGGGGCCGTGGTAGCTTCCAGAATTCGTTCTAGAATTCCCTAGCAATGAGAAGAATTCAAGTGAGGACTCAAGACTAGTGAGTAGTTGTCAATGAAGGCGTTCTACACTTACGTTATGTACGGCTGCACTTCTTCCATGTTGGTCAAGACATAGATCATAAGAGTCGACCACTCGGTAGGTGAAAAGGTCTTGCGCTTCGATCCACTTGCTTTGCCACCTTGGCCTTTGAAGAGGCTAAGGTCGGAAACATTACTTGTGGGTTCTTCATTGTAACGAGGAGCTGGATTTAACCTAGTCTAAATACTGTCATGATAGTACTTTATCGTGGTCATTGCCACCTCCTCGTTTAGGTATGCCTTGGCTATGGAGGCTTCGATGCGGGCTTTATTCTTACATTTTCTTTGAAGATGCTTGAACTCCCGTTCAGGTGCATACTGCCATCGGAACTGCACAGGTCCTCCCATTCTAGCCTCATACGCGAGATGTAAAATCATATGTTGCATCGGATTAAAGAAACCTGGCGGAAATATCTTCTCTAACTTGCATAGCAACTCAGGTGCTTGTTCCTCCAACTTTGCAACCACTTCATAATCTAATTCTTTGGCACAAAACTGGCGGAAGAAGTAGCTCAACTCCTCCAGCACTCGCCAAATATCCTCTCTGACATACCCTCGAATCATCACAGGCATTATCCGCTCAAGCCATACATGGTAGTCATGACTCTTGAGGCCTCCTATTCGCTTTGTAGCCATATTCACTCCCCTCATGATATTAGCTGCATATCCATCAGGGAAGTACAACTTGTTCACATCCATTGAGAATTTCCTTCCTTTGGGGCATTGAAGGGGTGAAAGGGGCTTGTGGGTTCTTCCAAGAATTACCTTTTGCACGAGGCACCAATTTTAATTTTGGCCTATTGCATAGCTGGGCTTGATCGATCCTAGCCTTAATGTTATCCTTTGAATTATCGGTGTCGAGGAGTGTGCCGAGTAAGGCCTCTGCAATATTCTTTTCAGTGTGCATTACATCAATGTTGTGTGGAAGGAGAAGATCTTTAAAGTAAGGGAGCCTCCATAAGCTTGGAATGTGAGTCCACTGGTGTGTCTCTCCATATCCCGCAAAACCTGGCCCATCGAGATTTTTCTCGAGAGCATCTAACTCATCCTTAAGCTGGGCACCGGTCATAATAGGTGGTGGCGGGTCATCAACAATAACACCTTCCCGGAAGTTCACAGTGTCTTGTCTGTATGGGTGATCAAGATGAAGGAACTGCTGATGTTGGTCAAAGCATACATACTTGTGACCCTTAGCCAGCCAAATGAAAGTCACACGCTGTCGGCACACTGGGCAAGGCCACTTCCCCTTTACACACCAACCACAAAATATCGCACGTGCTGGTAGGTCATGTAGCGATGTGTGGTACCAGATATGCATATTGAAGTGCTTCTTTGAAACAACATCGTATGTCCTTACCCCATTGTTCCAAGCAATGAGTAAGTCATCCACCAATGGCTCCATGTACACACTCATATGCTTCCCCGGATAGTTACGCCCTGGAATTATCAGCGTCAGGAACATGTGATGTCGTTGCATGCAAACGCCAGGGGGCAGATTCAGGGGGATAACATATACTGGCCAACAGCTGTATATGGCAGCCATCAAACCATATGGATTGAACCCATCGGTTGTTATACCAATAGCTACACTCTTCCAGTCATCTGTTTTCTTATGAATTTCAACAAATTTCTTCCATGCTTCACCATCCCGTGGATGTTGCATCTTTTTTGTATTGTACATCTTCCCTTCGGCTCCCATCTCATATATTGGGCAGTTTCCTTGGTCATATAAAGCCTCTGGATCCTTTTTGTGAATGAAAGATATCGAAGGATATTGACGGTAATTGTGAGCTGCCTCTTGCTACCATCATCATCAATTACCTCAATATACCTAGAGGATTTGCACTTGACACAGTAGTTCATATCTTTATGTTCATTTCTAAATAACATGCATCCATTTGGACAAGCATGTATTTGCTCATACGACATCTTAAGTGAACCGAGGATTTTGTTCGACTCGTACATGTTCTTTGGCAATATGTTTTCTTTAGGCAGCAGGCTAGCAATAACTGACAATAACTCATTGAAGCAAATTATGCTCATGCAATGGCTTGCCTTCAGGGCCATTAGGCGTGCAATGCCATCTAGTTGAGTAACCTCTGTATGGGCGTGGAGGGGTTTTTGTGCCACAAACAAAGCTGCATGATACTCTTCTGGGCTTTCCGGCGGCTCCTCGGAGTGCAGGTCCTCCAGCGGATCTGCACGGCGGATGTCATCTAACAGGTTTTCAATCCAAGTATCATATTCGCCGGTGCGCTGTTGCATCACCTCCGCCCTGGACTGTTCTGTCTCACCGTGAAAGATCCACCGGTAATAGCCTGGCGTAAACCCATATTTGCCTAAGTGTTTACTCATAGTAATCTTATCTCTTCCAGTCTGGTTATCACACTCCGTGCATGGGCACCACATTCCACGAACTGGCGTTTCTCCAGCAAATACTAATCCCAGGAAATCATTGGTATTCGACCTCCACTCAGGGGTCATACCCTCCATGCTGGGATGTCCGGTGTACATCCACTCACGATCTTCCATCCTCTGATATAGAGTGAAACACACACATAATGTTTTTTTTGTAACAAGTGATTCCATCAAGTTTTACGACATGCACTGAGTTATCTAATAGGTAAAGATAGGTCCTAATCCCACCCGAGGATGTGAGGCTGGGTCCGCTTCCATGCCGTACTCCGACCCGAGACAAAATTTCGGCAGCACCTCCCCGCTGTTCTCCAAATACACGTCTCGGCAATAAGCCGAGAGGATGTGCATCCAGAGAACAACAAGGAGACACCGTCGAAATTCTGTCTCGGATCGAAGTACAGCATGAAAACGACCAGCCTACACATCCTTGGGCTGTCCATGGAAAACGTGGACAATTCGAAAGAGTTGAGATTATAAATATGCAAAGACTTGCATGTTTATAGATACAACCCTTTCGAACGGGAGACACCTAGGTTACACGACTATTTAGGTGATCTACAAATAATGGAAAGCTACACATGAACGGGAAGAGATTACCCTTGAAGCGTGCAACAGAATTCACTCTATCCATTGTCAAAATAGATGCATGTCCTGCACGAAAGAATGAAGTTGTGTCAATCATATGTCAAACACACACACATCAATAACACTCACTCACACACACATACACAAAACACACACACACTCACATACATCATTCACTATATATGCACATACACACCTAAATATAAAAACACCATATTTGAGGGACTCACCAACGGGGCAGGGGGGACGGCGGAGGAGGTGGAGGCACTCACGGTGGCGGCGGCAGCAACGGTGGAACTCGGCGGACGTGGCGGTGGCGGTGAGGGGCGGCGGCTATGGTGGACCTCGATGGATGGGGCGGGGCGCTGAGGGGCGGGCTGGTGGTGGAGACGGCGGACGGGATGGCGGCGGTGACGGCGGAGCTCGGCTGCGAGGGGCGGCAGCGGTGAGGGGCAGCGGCTGGTGGAGATGGCGGACGGGGCGAGGCGATGGTGAAGACGGCGAACACGGGGCGGCAGCACCGGAGCTAGCTCGACGAACGGGGCGGGGCGGACGGGGGGGGGGGGGGGGCGGCTCGGCGGCTCGGCGACGGGGGCGACTCAGGGGGCAGCGGAGGGGGTGGGGCTGAAACAAGTGTGGGAACGAGAGAGTGAGGGCGCGAGAGTTGAAAATTTTGGATAAGTCCCCGCGGGAACCATTCTCGAGAGTCGACTTAAAACGGCACTCGGTAAAAGTCTTACCCTAGATCTAGCCGGCGCTTTTCCGAGAGGCCTCTCGGTAAAGTAGATCTAGGTTTTACCTTTTATCGAGAGCGGCTCACGGTAAACCTACTATTACCGAGGGTAGCACTCGGCACAGTGTGTAGTCAACATTATTTGTTGCAGCTTTCATGCATGTATCCCTGCATAAAAACATATATAAAAGCAATATAACTATCACAAATGTTGCACTGCATTTATATCAAGAAATTTATTGCTTTGTTAGGGTTTCGTCGCCGGAAATTCTCGGAAAATCGTACGATGCCGGAATTACTCGAGAGCTGGCACGGTGTCATCACATGGCCCCTGTAGGGTCTGGTAAATATTTTGGCGCGTTTCGAATAAGCCTCCCCTCAGGCCGCTTGTAAACCGCACCATCTCCCAGCGAGTCTCTGGGTATCGAGAGGGAATGTGTTCGGTTTGTGCAGGAAGTGCGGGGCCTGTTGCTCCGGTGGCCTCGAAACTTCTTGTGCTCTCAAAGGAGGCCATCGCATGACACGTTCCATGCCCCCCGCATTTTCCAGGCACGCGTGCAATATTTGAGATATTTATTGCTCTGCTAGGGTTTCATCGCCGGAAATTCCAGATCTGCAAGGCACCACATGAAATCATGCCTGGAAGCGGTATGGGAAATCCTGTGTGATGTCATTGCGGCATGCCAAGGCCCTGCGCAGATGAGGGAGGGCCATGCAATGGCACCGGGGAGGCGAAAGTACCTCAGTGGCATGCCTGATGCAACCATTTAAATTCTCAGAAAATCATACGATGCCGGAATTACCCGAGAGCTAGCACGGTGTCATCACATGGCCCGTGTAGGGTGTGGTAAATTTTTTGGCGTGTTTCAAATAAGCCTCCCCTCAGGCCGCTTGTAAACTGCACCATCACCCAGCTAGTCTCTAGGTATCGAGAGGGAATGTGTCCGGTTTGTGCAGGAAGTGCGGGGCCTGTTGCTCCGTTGGCCTCGAAACTTCTTGTGCTATCAAAGGAGGCCATCGCATGACACGTTTGCATGCATATGCATGGGGCCTTGCGCATGCAGGTGTGGTCCCCCCCTCCCTCCTTGGGCGGTTTCCAAATCAAGGACCCATCCGGTGGCCCCGACGGTCTAGGGCGTTGACCGACACCGAGAGGGGGTAGGCCACGGTGAACAACTGCTTCTTCGTGTTACGGCAGGTCGTTGCGAGATGGCAGACCAAGGCTAAGCCCGTTCTGTCACAGGATCGCCCACCGAAGACTCGGTCTCGCGGACAAACGCAGCCGGTCCTCGATGTTCCCGCCCGTCTGTGTGGTTCGTGAGGCATGTGTCACGTCAAGGACGTGCGTAGGTTATTCCAACAACACACCACCCATTTGCATGCATATGCATGGGGCCTTGCGCATGCAGGTGTGGTCCCCCCTCCCCTCTCGGGCGGTTTCCAGATCGAGGACACATCCGGTGGCCCCGGCGGTCTAGGGCGTGGACCGGCACCGAGAGAGGGTAGCCCACGGTGAATACCTGCTTCTTCGTGTTACGGCAGGTCACCGTTCTCATGTTTTTTACTTTACAGTCTTTAAAGTTGAGTTTTGAACAAATCTAGCCCAAAACATATATATAAGTCATCAAAAAGTCCTTTTCATAGAAAAAGTTCATCAAAAGTCATGGCATTTTCAAAGTTTAATCATAAAAACATTTGAAATATCAGATACAAAAAGAGAGTGCCAAACAAAAACACAAATAGAAGGAAAATAAAGAATTAGAGCAGTGATTACCGAGGGTCGATTTTCGGCTCTCGGTAATGCCTGCCTTTACCGAGAGTCGCTCTCGGGAAATCACCTAAACCTAGTTCTTAGCTGATCCCCTATCTCTCTATTCTATCACTTCAGTCTCTTCTCTTTCTTCTCTGCCCCGCCGCCGGAATCGCCAGCGCCAGCGCCACCCCCACCAACTGCTGCTGCCGCCACCGCCACCGCCCCCGCCACAACCTGCCGCCACCGCCACCGGTTCTTCATGGCCGGCTCCAGGCGCGGCGGTTCTTCTTTGGGGCGTAACGACGGCGGCCGCGGCGGAGGGCCACCGGTGGCGCGGCAGCTCGTCGTGCACTCAGGTACTCCTCTCCTCTCCCCTCCCCTCCCACCCCCTCTCACCTCCCACCCCACTACCCCCCACCACCCCACCTCTCAACCGCATCCCTCTCCCCTCCGTCTCCCTCTCGCCTCCGGCTGCCTCTCCCCTCTGGCTCCCTCTCCCTCTCCCCTCTTGCTCCCTCTCCCTCTGGTTAGGTGATTTTTCTTAGGTTAATTTTAGAGTAGGTCAATTTTGCTTAGATTAATTTTAGAGTAGGTCAATTTTGCTTAGGTTAAATTTGAAAAATTATATAGTGTGGGAATTAAATTTAGAGAGAGATAGAACAAAATATAGGATAAAAACAGCTTATGCCTCCAAATGCATGCTTAATGGGAATATTTCATACCGTAAAAGATTTCGCATTTCCTTTTCAGCCCAAGTCTTTACCATTTTCCAAGGATTATGCTTGCAGTAACCATGTCTAAAATGATAATCTCCTTGAACGTATCGATCTCTATCCCTACAACAAGGAAGTGTGTACTTTGTACACACGGAAACCTTTTTGAATCAAAACAATTTAGAAGTGCTGAAAGGATACAACAAAATGCCCATAAACAGCATTCTGACGTAGATTTGACTATCAATTTGTTATAAGAAAAAGCAAGTATAAAATCCATATCTTACTTCAAAACAAGCACTGAAGTTTTAGACTTTGATTGCTAACTCACTGCCATCTATCTTTATTGCATGATATACATATGCCTACAAAGGGGGGAAAACAAATCAACTGACACAGTTAATATTGAGTGTGTTATTCTAATTATATATATATATATATATAGAATGATGAACAAAAAAAGTAGTGCTATGTTCCTCTCATCCTCTGTCAACACTCAACAGCTAAAGTAGTGCTATGCTCCACATACTTTTCTCATAATATTATTTTTAAATCTGCGGGCAATGAAATTGGCAAGTAGCAAATGCCTTGTCACTACGATGTGCACTGCAAATTGAAGTAATTAAGTAACTTCTGATTAGTATACTAACTCAAAATTTTATTTGTGTGAGCTGCTGCTATTCAACTAGACATTAGAATAATTTAGACTATTTTGGCTATTGGCTATGTGATGCTTCTAGCTAGGATATAAATGAAAGTAGGTCAATTTCACTAGTGGTATATTGGCAAGTTCGGTTTTCACTAGTGGTATTTTGGCTATTGTCTCTTATTTATAATTGTGTTTTATTTTATTTTCAGATTTCTCTCCGTTTTAGTTACTAATACATTTTTTTTCAGATTCTGATGGGGGCAGTAGTAAGTACCGGAGAGTCTCGAGCCATCCGGCGACCCACGTCAACAACTCCGGCATGACCGAGTCGTCCGCCTCCTGTCAGGCCGCTACCGATGACGAGTCGTCATCGGATGGCGATGTCGGAGTGGACTTAGATGGACCGGATCCACTCGCTACCGAGGCGTGCGACATGGAGGCCTCGGACGGCTCGGGGTCTACCTCGAGCAACACTTCCAAGAGGAAGAAATCCGGGCGTGGTCCGGGGAAGGTCCCGGAACCAACGGCTGCCGGCGCCCATCCTGTCATTTCCCCGACAGGAGAGGGGTAAGCAAGCATTTCATTTGCAACTTATTTTGGATGCCACAGCTTTGACACTCACATATGCTTGTCTTTTTCATCATGTAGTCACTGGGAATTTATCCCGACATAGCCTAAGGGGGCGCGCCTGCCGAACAACGTCATCGGATCCCTCTTGAGGAAGCACTTCCCCGGGTTGTCCAAGCCGGGTGATGACGAGCCGCCGTCGCCAGGTTTAACCTAGGAGCATTACCAACACACCGTGGATGAGAAGAATGTCACCATGGCCACCCGGGTCATCACCAGTTTTTTTGTAAGTATCTTCGCCCCGACCACTTCATTTTTCCATATCCCAATCCTTGTATTAACTGCCATATGCTTTCTTGCAGCAAACATTTGCTTGCGTGGATGGTGAGAAGCAGAAGGCGATCAAAGGCATCGTTAAATCTGCCCGGAAGATACTATCCGACTTAAAGCACACGCTGCGGTACAAAGCCGTGATGCAGTGTCGGCCGCTCGACGACAAGGGAGAGAAGATGACAAGGACGACTGCTTGCCAGACCAACTTGTCGCGAGAAGAATACTTGTCAGTGGTAAGTGACTAGATCGGTTGCTAGTACTTTGATTCATCCGCCTCTTGTTCCTCAATGATTCGATTTTGTCTGACTAGGTGAGGGAACCCTGGATGAAGGACGATTGTTGGGAGGCCCTGGTTGATATGTGGTGTGACCCGGCATGGCAGGCGTAGCATGTGGAGAAGGGAAACGATCGCGCCAAAATGCCAGGCCCGGCTCATGTCCAGGGGAGCCGGAACCTAACCGCTCTCAAGCAACACATGGTATGTGGATTAAGATGTTAACTTTTTCGCACGGTGCATCTTGGTTCATTAAACTTGATGGTTAATTTTGCAAGAGGCGATGGTTGGTCACCCGGTCCACATCCTGGATGCCTGGAAAGAAGGCCACAAGGGGAAGGATGGCGCCGAGTTCTGCAGCTTGTCGGCGCAGGAGAAGTACGAGACCTTCAAAGAGGTCTTCCAGGAGGTGCACGGGCAGGACGCCGAACCTACGTCCAAGCCCCTTGATCCTGAGCTTCTCATCATTGCTGGCGAGGGGAAGGGCCATGGCCGCCACCTCCTTTGCAATGGGGCGATCACCACCTCCTCGCATCGCAAGCTACACGAGATACGCGCGTCGAGCACCAGCTCAACTCCGTCCATACGGAGTCGCCCAACCGTCGCGTCACGTGAGATAAAGCGTCTCAAGGTTAGCATCCTAACCTTTCATTTATGTCCATGCCTTGAAATAGCACCGTTCCAACCTATATGAGCCTAATGCCGTATTACAGGATATCATGGAGCAGCGGGCTGCTGAAGAGGAGCAAAGGCGGCTGGCTGAGCAGGAGAGCAGAAATAAGGAACGAGCTGACATGAACGGAAGGTTGAAGCTGCTCGAGGATCAACTACAGGTAGAACATTCTATAAACTAGAGTAGAACATTCATTATATAGCGACGAACCACCCTCACGTGACTCTACTCTTATAGGTTCTAATGCAATCTCGAAGCAGTGGAAGTGATGCCCCTCCTCCTTCTCCTCCTCTGGAATCTTAACCTGATGGCCCCTCCTACTCCTCAAGATGATCAATGAACTTGTGAACTTCTATGTGACGTGGACATGTTTTGCTAGAACTTCTATGTGACGTGCACATGTTTTGCTAGTCAACATATATGTATGAATTTGTGAACTTGTGTGTGTCGTGTATGAATTTGTGAACTTATGTGTGCTAGTTATGCCTATAGTAGAAGGAATGGGAAACATTTCCAAATTTCACTCCAAATTGCAATGTAGTTATGCCTGTGTATGACTACTCCAAATAGCACTGTAGTTGTTTTCATCTGCAGGGATCAGGAAAGAAACAGCTCAAAAGCAGAAGGAATGGGAAACATTTCCGAGAGCCACATTCGGAAAACTGTAGACTACCGAGAGTAACTATCGGTAAAGGGGGCTTCTGAGAAGACAATACTGTTCTGCCACTCCTTTTCCGAGAGGGGCTCTCAGAAAAGGAGTCGCTGAGCACTTCACTTCTACAGGGCTGCCACTATTTTCCGAGGGTGGCGACACTCGGCAAACTGTCAGCTGCCATGTGGGACACCCGGTCCCACTGGTCACGGGCATTACCGAGCGCTGCTCTCGGCAAAGACATCGTTATTTTTTTGTAAAAATATTTAGCAAATAATTTGAAACTTTTACTGATAAATATGACCAGTGGAACCACATGTCAGTTAGAAAAATGTTTGTGTGACATGTTCTTACCGAGGGTGACGTCCCAGCTCTCGGTATAGGGTGAACCAAGTGACGACACCGTCACTCCCGAAAGGATATGCCATGTGGCCTCCCTTTGCCGTGCTTGGCTCTCAGTGAATGCCCCGTTCGCCGTGAAGGCAGTTTTAGTCCATTCCCTCACAGGATTGCCCACCACTGTCTCGATCTGGGTGACGAACGCAGCTAGTCCTCGACGTTCGTGCCCGTGCATGTGTCCGGTTTGTGAGGCATCTGCCATGTCAAGGATGTGCATTGGGTATTCGTACGCCACACCACCCTTTCATACATATGCCTTGGCCACACGCATGCATGCAGGGCCAGTTGCCAGACCACCCCCTTCGGGCGGCTTCCCGATCGAGCACCCAACCGGTGGCCCAGGTGGTCTACGGCGTTGACCGGCACCGAGAGGGGGTAGGCCACGGTGAACAACTGCTTCTTCGTGTTACGGCAGATCGTCGCGAGATGGCAGACCAAGTCTAAGCCCGTTCTGTCACAGGATCGCCCACCGAAAACTCGGTCTCGCAGACGAACGCAGCCAGTCCTCGATGTTCCCGCCCGTCTGTGTGGTTCGTGAGGCATGTGTCACGTCAAGGACGTGCGTAGGTTATTCCAACAACACACCACCCATTTGCATGCATATGCATGGGGCCTTGCGCATGCAGGTGTGGTCCCCCCTCCCCCCTAGGGCGGTTTCCAGACGAGGACCCATCCGGTGGCCCCGGTGGTCTAGGGCGTTGACCGGCCACGAGAGGGGGTAGGCCACGGTGAACAACTGCTTCTTCGTGTTACGGCAAGTCGTCGCGAGATGACAGACCAAGTCTAAGCCCGTTCTGTCACAGGATCGCCCACCGAAGACTCGGTCTCACGGACGAACGCAGCCGGTCCTCGACGTTCCCGCCCGTCTGTGTGGTTTGTGAGGCATGTGTCACGTGAAGGACGTGCGTAGGTTATTCCAACAACACACCACCCATTTGCATGCATATGCATGGGGCCTTGCGCATGCAGGTGTGGTCCCCCCTCCCCCCCTCAGGCGGTTTCCAGATCAAGGACCCATCCGGTGGCCCCGGCGGTCTAGGGCGTGGACCGGCACCGAGAGGGGGTAGGCCACGGTGAACAACTGCTTCTTCGTGTTACGGCAGGTCGTCGCGAAATGACAGACCAAGTCTAAGCCCGTTCTGTCACATGATCATCCACCGAAGGCTCGATCTGGGTGACGAACGCAGCTAGTCCTCGATGTTCGTGCCCGTGCATGTGTCCGGTTTGTGAGGCATCTGCCACATCAAGGATGTGCATTGGGTATTCGTACACCACACCACCCTTTCATACATATGCCTTGGCCACACGCATGCATGCATGGCCAGTTGCCGGACCCCCCCCCCTCGGGCGGCTTCCTGATCGAGCACCCAACCGGTGGCCCCGGCGGTCTACGGCGTTGACCGGCACCGAGAGGGGATAGGGGTTGGTGAATACCTGCTTCTCGGTGTTACGGCATGTCACTGTTTTCATTCTTTTACTTTATATGTAGTGCTTAACTAAAAGTTGAGATTTGAAAAAATCTAACCGAAAACAGAAGTCATCAAAACTCATGGCATTTTGGATCTTTAGTCATTAAAAGTCATGAAATATCAGAAACCTTTACCGAGAGCCGATTAATGGCTCTCGGTAAAGGTCCTAACCCTAGGTCTGCACATCCTCTCCATTCGTAGTCGTGCTCGGTAAATATGTGTTATTCCTTTTGTTATTGTTTACATCTCCTTTTATTTTCTTACATGCTTTGCAAAGCACCTTATCATTTTAGTAAGACAT
The DNA here is from genome assembly GCA_011799875.1 of Thinopyrum elongatum. Classification (NCBI taxonomy): domain Eukaryota; kingdom Viridiplantae; phylum Streptophyta; class Magnoliopsida; order Poales; family Poaceae; genus Thinopyrum; species Thinopyrum elongatum. Next base: position 139,414,812 of record CM022302.1, on the reverse strand, counting down.
TAGCGAGATGGGGTTTTCCGGCCGTGCGCCCTTACGGAGGCCCGGACGGTCTACGACGTTGACATACACCGAGAGGGGGTAGGGGTTGATGAATACCTGCTTCTCCGTGTTACGACAGGTATCTATTTTCATTTCTTTTACTTTATAGTGCTTAGAAGTTTAGATTTGAAAAAATATAGCCCAAAACACAAGTCATCAAAAGTCATGTCATTTTGAAACTTGAGTCATTAAAAGACATGAAATATCAGACACAAAATGAGAGTGGCAAAGATACACACACAAATAAAAGGTAAATATGATGTGGCTTACGATCAGTACCGAGGGTCGATAACCGTTTTCGATAATAGCTGCATGTACCGAGAGCCCTCTCAGTACAGGTCGTAACCCTAGGTCTAGGGGTCTTCACCGTTTGTAGCCGTGCTCGGTAAGAATTTTTCTTTAATAAAGGAATGGAGGGAGTAGTGCTTAGAAGTTGAGATTTGAAAAAATCTAACACAAAACACAAGTCATGGCATTTTGAAACTTTAGTCTTTAAAAGATATGAAATATAAGACAAAAACATAGAGGGCAAAAGAAAACACACAAAAAAGGAAAATAGGACGTGGGATATACTTTGCCGAGCGTCGAAAAGAGACTCTCGGTAATATGGAAAGTAACTGACGGAGCCGTCTGTTGCGAACGGGCACGCCACGTGGTTGCTCTTTGCCGTGCGCCGCTCTCGGCGTTTGCGCCATTTGCCGTGCGGTGCTGGTTCGCCGTGACCCAGTGACGGCAAAGTAGGAAGTTGCCGTGAAGCCAGGTTTGCCGAGAGTGGCTCTCCGTGTTGTTTAGTTTGCCGAGTGTCCGTGTTTTGGCTCTCGGCGAAGACGCTGACACCCGGCGTATATGAAAATTCCAGTAGTGTGCTTCTTCTTTCTTTGGCAACAACATAATCGTACCAAAGTTAAGATGGAAGAGTTCCAGGTGACCATTGAAAAAATCATGAAACATAGGCATAAGATCATCCTTTATAATATGCCAACATTTCTTATAAAATTCCGCAGGGAACCCTTCTGGTCCCGGTGCTTTATTCGGCTTCATTTGCGATATCGCATCAAAAACCTCTTTCTCAGTAAACAGTGCAGAGAGACTCTCATTCTCATCTGACCGAAGTTGAGGGGCATCCCCAACAACAAGCTCATCCAGGGTCACTGCATTGTCCACCGGAAGCCCAAAGAGTTGTTTATTATAGTTCAAAATATATAACTTGAGATTTTCATTGGCCCACCACCGTTCCTTCGTCCTGTTCAAGCTGAATGATTTTCTTTTTCCTATGTTTGCCATTTGCAATCATATGAAAAAATTGTGTGTTATCATCCCTTTGGACAACTTTTAGAACCTTAGCACGCAAGGCCCATTTCAATTCTTCTTCTCTAAGAAGAGCGCACAGTTGTTGCTCGGCCTCAGACTTTGCGGCCTGCTCTGACACATCAAGTAGGTTCGATTCCGCTTTCAGGTCTAAAGCATCAATCAAATGGACGAGTCTTTCTTTTTCTTTTTCTATAAATCCTACTTTCGTTTCTGGCCCAACCCCTTAAAATTGTCTTAGATGTCTAATCTTGTTTTGCCATCTTTCTAAATTGGATCGCCCACTAATAGGCTTCGCCCATTCTCTTACTACGATGGCAATGAAATTCTCTTTTTCAAACCAACTTAATTCGAAAGAGGAAGTGTTTTTGTTACCAATATGCGTCGCGTCTCCCGAGTCTACCAACAACGGTGTATGGTCCGAGATCGCCCTCTGCATCGCAAACACCGACATACGTGGATATTTTTGTTCCCATTCCACACTAGCGAGCACTCTATCCAAGTTCTCATAAGTTGGGGTGGGTAATGTATTAGCCCAGGTGAACTGCCTACCACCCTCAGACTGAGACTCTCAATAATCATATTGAACATTAAGGACCAACGCCCATCAAAATTATCGTTATTCTTCTCTTCTCTTCTTCTAATTATATTGAAATCCCCTCCAACTAGGAGTGGCAGCTTTTCATCCCCGCAGATCCGAACCAGTTCAGCCAGGAAGTCAGGTTTAAGTTTGGGTTGGGCTGCGCCGTACACAACCACTAGAGCCCATCGGAATCCATCCAATTTAGATCTCACCCGAAACTTAACTGCAAAATCACCTCGAACTACATTGATCACCTCTAGAGTTTCCCACTTAACCCCCAACAAGATCCCACCGGATCTCCCTCTAGGAGTTAAGCAGTGCCAGTCAAAATCAATTCCTCCGGACAGAGTTCTAAGGAAGAGCGAGGTGAAATTATCCCTACCTGTTTCGAGAAGTGCAATAAAATCAAGTTTTTGATCAATCGATGTCTCTGCAAGGAACCTTCTTTTAGCCAAGTCTGCTAGACCTCCTCTATTCCAGAAAATTCCTTTCATAAGTCATCGTGGAATTTTTTTTCTTAAGCTTAACTCTCGCACTTCTACGAATTGCCGATGTTGGATAAACCTTTCTCTTCCCGGATCGCTCTCATGCGTGTTGGATACCCAAAAAGTTACAGATGAATAAATTCCTAACATGCAAATAACATCGAAAAATTATGACCATCTTTGTCATTTTTCGATAAAAGGATGTGTTTATTACTTTATAATGTAACATCAAGCGGATACAAAGAATGATGATCGGCACCGGGCCTCTGCATAGATAAGATGCACATAATGAAATACCAATAGTCTGACAACAAAAATGACGAAAAAATGACATAGTGATAGCAGTAAAATTATATATGACCAACACTATGCCTATATCGAAGAAGGCGGTGTACCGATCCAAGATTATGCTGCCATCCATGTTGGATAAAAACCTCCAACATATGCGTGCTAGACGTAGCTAGCTAGTACGTGCATCCAACATGAAGAAATTAGCACAACGTACAGATCATACATGAAGGTGTCATGCATCGACATTTGGCCAGGCATCTCTCACAGAGAAAAAAAAAAGCATGAAAACAAAGGTCGGATCTATCAACGCATGGTCCAGATAGGATCGACGTACCCTAATTACACCAATGACAGGGAAATTAATCATCTAATTAACATAAATTCAAGCATGAAGCAACCATGGACACCAAAAAGGTGTTCGTGGGGCTAGCCCAGAAGAACAGGCTGTGGACGATAGATAATAGATAAGCTGACGAGGTGTCAATTACCACACCCGACCCTTCGATTCGCCTGCTTTTTTTTTTTGGTCAGAAACCGGTGGAATCGGGCGATCACATGTGATCTGCCGTAACAGTACTTTGCATGTTCCATTTCTAATTCTCAATGCAAAAGACGCGCATAACTTGTGTTCTTGAAAAAACAATCATGGACAAGAGCTAAGGTAACGAGCGCACACAAAGCTAGTTTTTGGCTGTCAAGTCTTCGGTGGTCATCTTGTTGAGTTGCTGGCGAGTCCCTAGAAGTTGTGGCTCCACGGCTCGTTCACCGGCGGCAGCCGCCCGAGGTACTGCCTGGTCAGGTCGGTGGCGCAGCAGGCGGCGGCGGGGCCGATGGAGCGTCCCTGGTACGCAGCGGCACACAGTGGCACCGACATCTGCAGCTCCTCAACCTCCGCGGCGTTGTCGACGCCTAGGAAGTCCCTGGTGAGGTGGCGGCCACCGGCGTGCATAGTCACCGAACCTTCTGGAGTGAGCCGGAAGTTGATCGTGTCGGCGCTGACGGTCGAACCGCTGCCGGTAGTCATAGGGAGGTCATCAAGGTATGTCAGGGGCTGGAACGGAGGGAGCACCTGGTGGTGTTGGTGGTGAGGTTCTTGGGGGAGAAACACGAGGGGGTTAGGGTTTTGAGCGTGAGGAGGGCTTGAGAAAGGGAGAAAGAGTGGCGAGCTGTTGCTTGGCATGAGCATATTGTTGATGTCATTGCTGCTGCCGCCGCTGCTGCTGTTGTTGTTGTTGTTGTTGTTGCAGGTGGTGGTGCTGCCGCTGTTGTTTGCAGCTGCCATGAGCCTTGCACTCTCTTCGGCTAGGGCGTCGCAGAAGGCCCTGTGGGTCAGCAGGCTGTCCTTCCTGCATGCATGCACGGAGGCGCACGTTATCACATATAGGAAGGATGACATGAAATAATCAGCGAGTAGTTCAATTTGTTGGCTAAAACACTCGTATATATGCATGCATGTAAAATTAAACGTGTATTCAATTATTTTTTTGAACTGTGTATTTAACTTTGTTGAAAGAAAGTTCCTGCCATGTGAGAGAGGGAGAGTTATGATGGAAGTCAAGGATTCGCATGCAGGTGATAGCTGGAGATGTAAATTCCATGATGATTCCTGCAGCCAGCTGCAGGTTTGTGTGTTCATACAGTATTGTGCATCTTCGACAGTTTTTCTAACAGGTCCCCACCATGCATGTACCATTTACGTACAGTGCTTGCTTCAATCTGCACCTTTAATTCCCCTGCTAATGCAGGGAGTGTGTGCCAAGAAATGGAAGTATGAAAACGATCCTACTGCAGGGACAGGCTACCTACAAATGCAAGTGTTTCATCAATGCCTCTTGGTTACATACCATATATAGGCAGCTTTGGACAGGGCCTCGTGCTTTGCACAGCCAAAATTAAGTGCTCGCTGCAGGATGGTGATATTTTTGACCAGGAAATATACGATGGGTGTTTTCAGGGGAAATGGGAATTCGAAAATTGCAGCTTCAGCATGTAATCATGTAGTATGAACACATCAAGTGAAAAGGGAAGCCCTACGTCTACATACGTGACATGCAGCGATCCATGAATTAATTGATTACGAAAATAGTTTGTATTAATTCCAAATGTATGTGTGTGTGTACCGCATCCGCATGCAGTGAATCCCTTGTAACATCTATCCTGATGAAATCACCAACTATCGTACTGTCGGTGCCGGCCATGTACGTACCACGAGAATTCAGATAAAAGTTCAGAGATCCTAACGAACGAACAGATGCATAGGGCAGCTGCCGCGAGAGAATTCAGCAGCTTGAGGTTTCTAGATACATGCATACTCAACTCAAAAAAAGAAGATACATACCTGGAGAAGAGGATGCCGCAGTCGCAGCGGTACTCGCGGGTGCCGCAGTTCTTGACGTGCGCCTTCCAGTCCGAGTGCACGGCGTAGCGCTTGGCGCACCGCTCGCACTTCCACCGCTTCTCGCCGTGCTTCCGGGAGAAGTGCTTCTTGATGCCCGTGAGGTCGCCCAGCGCCCTGGCCGGGTCGTGGTGGACGCAGGTGGGCTCGGGGCACACGTACACGCGCTTGCGCGGCGCGCCAGACCCGGAGCCGTCGCCGCCGGGCCTGGGCAGCAGCACGGTGCGCTGCCGGAGCTTCCACGGCAGGTTGTGGCCGCGGCGGTGCAGCTGCAGGTTCTGGTCCCTCTGGAAGCCCTTGTTGCAGATCTCGCACACGAAGCGGTTCGTCGCCACCAGCGTCCGCGGCGACAGCGCGATCACCTCCGCGCCAGGGTCTGCCGCGCGTTCCACCAGAGAAGAGAAACCACAAGAAGAAATTAATTTCCTAATCAGCATGCTTGAGCTTGACGAGAGGAATAAACACATGCAGCTTGAGGATTTCAGGGGGCAGCTGATGATCTAGGTCTAGGGTAACTTGTCATACCTGGGTTTCCGGGCTGGCTCCTCTTCCTCTTTGCCCTGGCGGGCTCCTCCAGCAGCGGCGCTGCCGGCCTCGGCAGCAGCGTCGACGTCGCCGCCTGAGCGAAGAGAGGGCTGAGCAGGACATGGCTGCTGAAGCCGAGGTCTCCGCCGTGGGAGCTGGATCCGGTGGCCTCGTGGTGGTCAGAAGAGAGATCACAGAGCATCATGTTCACTCTCTCTCTGGTCTCTTTCTCTTTCGTCTCCCCTTCTCTCTCTGTCTCGAGGTGGATAAGTGGTCTCGAGGCTACCGCTGATGAGATACTGCTAGCTCAGCTTCTGCGCAGACTGCGTGTGATGGCAGGAGAGGGTGGTGGTACTGGTAGTTGGGTGAATACGACGAGGGGGGGCTAGGAGGACAGGAGAAGCGATCCGATTGCAGGAAAAGGCGTCAGAGAGGAGAGGACGATGTGATAGAGGAGAAGGGAGGGGTGAGGGTGAGGCGTTGCCTTCTGCAGGCTACTGTTGCCGCAGCCAGCCGGAATAAGAAGGGCGTGGCGCAGGCGAAAGCTAGCAAGGTGCAGTGCCCGTCCCCCACTCTCGACTAAAAAGCTAGCCAGGCACGCCCATCCTTGTTTTACCATAGTGGCAGCATGCACATCACACATATCACCGGGTTAAACATGCATGTGTGGTGAAAACAAGAATAAATTCCCCTTATCAACCAGATATTTGTCTCATCATGCATGCTTGATTTTATTTAGTGTAGAGAGTAGTGGATCTGCAGGAGTAAGGGTTAGTGTAGTGGTTGGATACTTGGATCTTGGAGAACGTGGTTGACAACTATCATGCCTATTTTCATTCTCGATTGGTCTGGTTTATGGTTTCTCCTGTTATGCTACTTACCCAAGCTTTCTTGTTCGTTCCTTAACCAGATTTAGTTGATTGGTGGCAACATGACTGGCTATCCGAGGTGTTCACACTGGAGCTTGGACCGAGCGAGTTGACACATCTGGGTAGAGACTTAGAGGCTGAAGACTTAGCTGTTGTAAGTACTCAGCTGCCTCTCTTCACTAGTTCACTTGCTCAAGTCTTGTCCTTTGGAAATTGCTCTGGTATATGAGAATATCCGATTTTTTCGATGCACATGTCGCTTGATGGGGGGCCCATGATGTGTAGCGTAATGGTTAGCTAAATTCATAACTCTGAAGAAGATAGTCCAAGTTGACATTCAGTTGTCAAGCGCTGGTGTGGAAGTGTTTTGCTGTATATATTCTTTGGGTGACGCTTTGTCTTTGAAGTCTGGTCTTTACTGTTTAGTCAGCTATTGCCATCTGGGTGTGGGTTTAGTCATTTCTCCTGATACTGTCCATTTTACTGTTTACCTTTAGGGCCGGGCCCCGTGTGATGATTGGTAGTGTATCCTGGAACACCTCTGTTGTTCAGATGCATTTTTCTTGAGATATAAATATCGATAGACATTGCAAGGTACTTCCTCCGTTTTTTTTAACACAGTACAGACGCAAGCGCTCATATACACGCGCATACACTCACCCCTATGAACGCACACACGCATACCCTACCCCTATGAGCACCTCTGAAAGACTGAGCCGGCATATCATCTTGAAATTTATGAAGTCACCGTAGGCACTTAGTCATCGACGGAAACGTCTCCTCCCACTGAATGCGCATCGCCGGAAATCCTGAAATAAATCCAGGAATAAATGCGAGCATCAGGACTTGAACCCTGGTGGGCTGGGGATACCACAGTCCCTCTAATTATCCAACCACAGGTTGGTTCGCCCCTCCGTTTTTATTTACTCCGCGTATTAACTTTGGTCAAAGTCAAGCTTTGTAGACTTTGATAAAATTTACAGATAAAAATATTAACATATACAATAACAATATTAATACCATTAGATTCATTATTGAATGTACTTCCACATCATATAGATTTGTTATGGTAAATATTTATATTATTTTCTATAAATTTGGTTAAACTTAAGGAAGCTTGACTTCAGTCAACTCTAATATGAGGAGTAAATAAAAATGGAGGTAGTATATCAATTATTAGCGGCATTATATTTTTTGTTTTTATATCTGCCGGTCCATTCTTGGTACTCGTATTTAGCAACAGTCTATTCCTCAGACTGAGGCATTGCAAATTTAAGAGTTCGGCTTGTTGAAAGTAGTGGATTGGGCTTTGGGCTTTTGTGTGTTTTTTGTAGTCGTCGCAAGTTGCATTCTGAGTGTATTTGCAACTCTACTGAGTAGCGCCGGTTAGTTTTTTTTATTAAATGGAGGCAAAAGATTTGCCTCATATATTAATTAAGAGAGGGATAGAGAGTTGTTACAAGGGCCATACACGCTCAAACCCAGAAACAAGATTACTCTCCCGGTATTATGTGCCCCAACTTTTTTGCACCCGCCGTCACCCAAAGGCGAGCCTCCCCCTTGATGGAGTTAAGTAAGGTTGTAGGCAGAGCGCTCTTGTTTCGAAAGACCCTAGCATTTTTTTCATTCCAAACGGTCCAACTTACGAGCATTGTGAGGGGCGCCATGGCCTTCCTGTTTGCAATTGAGGAGTCGGACCGTTTTGTCCACCTCTCCTTGATTGAGGTCTCCAGATGCCAATCACCGGTGTTAATGCTCTCAAGGTGTAGCCAACCTTTCACCAAGTTCCAGAGACGCTTAGTGAACCGACATTTGAAGAAGAGGTGTGCCCCGGAATCTTGCTCCTGCTTGCAAGGAGGACAAAACCCACAATTTGGCCACCCTCTCTTGGCCAATCTGTGGCTCCGGTTAGTGAATGGTGCCATTCAGTGGATGTTGGAGTATATAGAATCTAAATCAATCTGACTATAACAGGGAAGGATCTAGATATAAATGCGTCGTATGATTTGGCTTAAGCCGCTCAAAACTATTGTTTTCAATAGTTTTTTTTTGTTTGGAAAGTAGGTCTTTTTATGGACAATAGCAGGAGCTCTGCTTTTTCATTGAAGATAGGAGTGAAATAAAGTTACAGATCAGGAACTCTGAAGAGAAAAACAGAGTCCCAAAAGTACACACACAACTCTAAATACAGCTCTTTAAGGTTTTGCCTCCCAAAAAACTCTAGTCTCGGGCTCTGCATCATTATGATGCACACAACCATTTTGCAATGCAAATGGGATCTAGATTCTCTCAACATGTGTTGGCGGTTGTGTGGATGGATAAAAATATGCAAAGTTACTGCACCACTTTGCGATGTAATTTACTTTGTAAACACGCGCGCGCACACACACACACACAGGAGGAAAGGTTGACCAGAAATGACCAGTGTTCAGTACATCTGCATTAGATCCAACCAACCAGCAGAGGAGGAGCCCACGGAGCCAAAGAGAATAGGAAAAGGGACACGAAATTCCCATCAGTGGGGGCCATCAGATTCTCTCGCTGCACTTGATACACAAAAGAAGGAAAAGATTAAAGCCACAAGCAAGGAATTGAACAAGACCAGGCCCCCCTCCAGAATCAGAAATATTGGTAAGGAAAAGAATGCTTAATTAAGTGTTCGATCGCACATCAAAGCCTGCGGAAAAATGAAAGGCCGGCGAGAGTAGAGACAAGACTTAATGCCTGATCTGACTCTTAAGACCACACACACTGGCTTTCTAGCTCTTAACACCTACACAAAATATACCACCTGCAACAAACAGAAAATGGTGTTTGAACCCGTTTAAAAAAAAATGGTGTTTGAACATCAGTCACACTGTGCATGCATGCATGTAAACTTAAGGCCAAAGTATGTAGTGGTAAAAATTAGGTCATGAAGTTGGGTAAAAATCAAAAATAAAGAAGAACATCACTGAGATGTACAGTGCGCTCTGGGCCTTTTTATTTTACCTCTTCCTTTTTTAGTCCTTCCTATAATTTTCTTGGTCATCTCTGACTGCACTGCAGCCTGCAGGTCCAACAAATTAATGCTCTTGCCCAGAATAGCAAGCGGAGAAATATATCCAGCGCTGATCATTTCAGTGTATGCAGCCCTGATCTATTGATGCTCATGACTTGAATTTTGTAACAACCACACAAAGGGAGATGTAGAGAAGGAACAAATGTATAGTCAGTGGTTTTGCTGATTCTGCCCTTCTACATGATGGGTTACACCATAATGCTCTCGTCTTCTGCTACTCTGGGCAAAAAATTGTTAAAATTAATTCCATGAAGTTCAATCATACGTGTATAGTAAGAACTCTAGAGCTCCGAATGAATGACAAGAAAACTTGGGCCAGCCCTAAGTAGCAAAACCATACTAATTAAGGATATATCAACAAAATTTACATTCTGCGTCTATTCCTCGGAGTTTGGCATTACACAGCCAGCGGCATATTGATATTTAAAGTTTAAACAAAACGACCAGCGGCAAAGCCCATGGAAGCTTCAACAACGTCTCCAACCACCTGCCAAAGCCGGTAGTACAGTCTAGCTAGACAACCCCGCCACGCACGGACGTCTCATGAAGTCATGATCCCGTGTCTTGCTAGCAGCTTCGTCTAGTTTATTTTTGTTACTAAGGATATACTATGTCTGAATTACAATTGTCCTGTTCCAACACCAAATCCAATTGTAGTTCTAGTGTGCTAGACACATTGGACACATAGCCAACAAGGGAGGGGAGAGGATGGGTGGGGGTGGGAGCACTCTGGTTGGATGTGATCTGCTTGCATGCATGTATTTGCTGCATCTGCTTGCATGCATGCACAATGATGATCATCATGCATCTGATAGTGTCATGCTAGCTCATGCATATGGGAGTCCGAGCCTGATCCTTGGGACCATGGCTGGCTGGCTGGCCGGCGATATGTATGTGCAATCCCTAGAATTGATCGAGCGCATAGTTTGAGAAAGATGAGGAAGAGGGAAAAGGGCCCGGGGAGCTTCTTTATTGCCGTGCGTTGACAAGCATCATGTTCATGTGTCCCACATTTGGCCCTGTCGCCCTCATTGCATCTTCCCTTTTTTAATCCCAATGTAATTATAGTAGACAAAATGTCAAAGTCTTAATCTCCTTCCGGACAGACGGTTCATTCTGCTTAGCAATTATGAGATCAGCTCAGCATGCGAGCATTTGCAAGTAATTACATATAACAGAATTAAAAATAGAAATTACACACTGGATTAGAACTATAGTTATATTTCTTGATAAGAGGCACATGTTTTTCTCTCTTGATCAGTCCGCAATGTAATAATCAAGTCCCTCAGGGGAAAAAAATCTGGATCCTTTCTTTTTTATCTTGATTTATGAAGAAAAAAATCATCAACCTGTAGGTGTCTTTAATCTCACACATCGGTATAGGATGTTTATCCATTTATTAGCTAATTACATACATATGGTTGACATACTAGTAACTAGAGCCTGCTGCCAACATTTTGAATGGATCCCAACCAAATGCTTTTGGCAAAAGATGTGGCAGTAGGCATGCCAAAGATGAAAAGCTTAATGGTAGAATATTCTCGGTGAGATGTGGTGGATAAAGGACATAAAGTTGGACTTGCTTGGGAATAAACCTAGGGATTATATCCCACGGCAAGCATGCACGCAAAGGGAGTCGATCTGGATATACTTAGCCAGCCAGGCTTTCCAAGAAAAGCTCTATGGGAATTAGTAGGAGCAAACCCCAATACATGCCAATTGCCCGCTCAAAAGATCACTGCTGCATGGCTTTTTTTCCTGCTTTGCTTTCCATTCTGTCTTTATTCCCCTCTCTGGCTTTTGCAATCCAGGCAGCATTAACATTCTCCTCCTTTTGCTTCCTGACACTTGCTTTGTGCTGCTGATTCCGATAAGCTAGACTGCACTGCACAGGATATACAGCCAAAGTTTGCAAGAATGTTGTATGGGACCATGGTTCATCCGAACCTACGCTCCAAGCCATTGATCTTCGGACACCATTTTTCGAGATATGTGCACGGCGGGAACAGTTTACGCGAGATGGCGAACAGATATGCATGACGCCAATAGTTTAGTGAAGGTTAGAAGCCATTGCTAAAATAAGCCTACTTGATGCTTACATCATAGGTAGTAAAAAAGTATTATTGCATGTATACAAACACTGTTCATCATTGTTTATTGCATCGTTTTGTGCATCAGCTCTCTCCCCAAGACATGCATTGAGTAGGCTCAAGGAACCACGCACAACTGATTCACAACAAGGGCATCTCAATTTGATCTGGACATTTTTAAAACACATCAGCTTGTCACAAGCTTTGAAGATAATTGTTTGTAGTCGCTGGTATATCTACAACTCCCATCTCTTAAATACTGTGCTACATGATATGTCACGTTTAACCTTTTTTTTATTTTTTTTATTTTTTCTATATAGGTGGATGTCCTACTGATCATGAGGCAAAACAAAAAAAAAACTGTTAGAAAATTATTGTTTGCGACATGACATCAGTACAGATTCTCACAAACATCAATGAATATGTTGTATAATTTGTACAGAAGTTTTACAGTCTGCGAAACGAGTTTGTGAAGGTTCTTTTGGCCTGATATTTTTCAATAGTCCAAGTGAATTCTTCTTTTTCTTATATATACAAATTATGCTCATAGAGACGTGTGCAAAAGTGCTACAGTATCTAGAAACATGTGCCAGCCCATGAAAAGAAACTACTTCCCACGTAGGCCTAGGGGGTCCTTATAAGCACCACGGATAACCGGGGCTTTGACGAGTTAGGGCTTAACACGAAATTTTGAATTCAAAACAGGACACAGATCCACATGTGAGGGGTGATACATCCTATTCCTACGGCGTGGACCATAGGTTCGGGTGAACCATGGTCCTAAAAGTCACCTCTCCAAAGTTTGTCTATCCACATACCTGAACTGGCCTGCAGTCTTATATAATGAATTCTTTGTAGAATGTGCCTTGCAGCAAACAAAAAGAATATGGATGAAGTACCTGGTACAGAAGAGTCCAAGAGTTAGCTCCTGGCAACAATGATGATATGATACTGCAAGTGTATCAGCAGATGCGACGCGCCAGAGAGCATTTACGTGGTACTGTACCATGCTGCAGAGCCATTGCATTGCAGATTCATAGTTTGATCACAGAACAACATAAGCACAGGGAGCCAATCAATCATCAAATAATCATGGACTGACTGATTATTGCCTGAACGGCGCATGCCTTGCTTTCAACTGCATCAAGGTTTTGGTTCAGGGATTTCAGCAGCAACATCAGGATTTGGGGAGGCGGTCCAGGAACCGAAAGGCTCCCTCCCACATGTGGGAAGAGGGCATATATGTTCTTAGTGGGCACACATCCCTAGTGCATCATCGCCGGCCGGGCCGCTGCCGAGCACGATCCCCGATGTTGCTCGGAAGTGCGTGCATGAGCAACAGCAAGCCTTGAGATCCATTAGGAATTGGTCAGCTACCCCCAAGGTTCCTCCTGAAAGGGACACCATGGGCGCCCGTGCAGCCCTACTTGTCCATTGCAATTTGTCGTTCTACGTTGCTTGCATGCCTGTAAAGTTCAGCAGTCGCAGATCAGCACAGGTTAACCTGTAAAAGATATCGTGACAGATATGAATTAGAAACCAGCTGGGGATATATATCAACAGATGAACAGTGAATGAAAAGTAACAAAGTAGCAACAGATGAACAGTAAATGGAAAGTAACGAGGTAGCACAAGTTGTGCAGCAACATGGGGTGCGTGGTAAAAAAAACTAGAAACTTGAGGAGCCAAAAGTAGCACATGCAGTAAAATATAATTTTAGTGGCACTAGTGAGGTTGAACATACATATCCCTACTTTGGTGTGACTACAGGAAGTTGCATGTGGATTCTGTCAGTAATCTCTTTCACTCATGCGTGGAAATATTACAGCAGGAGTGCCATTTTCAATGAATGATACCCAGCAAACGTAATTTCACTCCTCATATTTCACTCTAACTTGAATTTGACTCTTTTTTTTTTATCATGTGTAGCAATTGATACATCCCACAGAAAACCAATGGCATCTGTTGTTCCAGCTACAATGTTTCTCTATTCTTGTGTATGGACGAGCTTGTTTCTTTCAAATTTCCCCCCTTGAATGTACGTAACTAGAAAAGGTCGAAACAAATGCATCATAACAAGATGCTCTTGGATTTGCTTGCAATCGTCCAAGAATAAGGCTCCAGGATTCCCACCCTCGACCCAGCCACCTCGCCAGCAGGGACAGCAGCTGAGATTTCTATCAGATCTTCCTTGCTCAGCTTTACCTTTACAGCCTCGATGTTATCATCAAGGTTCCTCACTTTTGTTGTTCCTAGATTCAAAGAACAGTTAGGCACTTACACATAAATTGAATAGACATGGCATAGATGGCACATATTTTACGCACGAGCAATAGTACAATTTTTTCTATACGGAGAACACAATAATTTAAGGCTATGTGGGATCAGATCCCCTAGTGGAGTTTTGGAGGGGATTTGAGAGGATGATTCTCAAGGGGCCAAAACCTCGAAACTCCTCGACGGCCGTTTGGCACGCAGGTTTTGTCCGGGCTTACCCCCTTCGATCCCCACCAAAACTCTCCCAAGCCACGCGGTTCAGCGAACAAGCTACTACCCTTACGAAACGAAGTCCTCGACGCGCCACCGCCGCAGTCTCCGACGCGCCGGATACGTACATCTGCGCCGCCCCTCCCGCCCCCCTCTTTCCCGCCCCCATGGGTCTTCTCGCGTCTAGTCTGAGGTTGGGGACCGCATCGCCATGGCTATGGCTCCCACCACCGCGCACCTTCCTCCAGCCGCCATGGCCATGGCTACCCCTCATAGCGTCGGCGATTTGAAGGTGCGGGCCCAGCCCAATCAACTGGCGGTCCTAAAGGTGTGCCCACCACTGCTATCAAAATCAATCAGTGGCGGGTGTTTCTGGGCGCCCGCCACTGTTTTTTTTTTCATTTTTGTAATACGATTGCCTTAGTGTTTTAGGGGTAAAATTTTGTTTCCACTTTTTGTGGGGTTGAATTTACTTCATAACAACACTCGTATCAATTTGTCGCTTTTTAGGCCGATTTGCTATGTTTAAAGCATTAAATCAATTTCCAGCTATTAAAAGAACCCAAATGCTTTTTGATATGTAAATTAAGTCTGAAAGTGATGAGACTTTGCATGGTGTCATGATATGACCCCTAGAGGGTCTGGTATTTTTTTTAGAGAGTTACAGAAAAAATCTGATGCACTTCGCGTGAAACAGAAGAGTCTCCAGTTAAGTATCAAGGTTTCAAACCGAAGCTCTTGGGTTTAAAGGGGAACCCCAATTTTTGTTTCCGTTATAACTTTTTTTTGTTTTCAATATACAGCATTGCAAGTTCCTTGGTCAATATTGAGACTATTCTGGGTTTATATGATATATTTAGGGCATTAAATGCATTTATAGTTTATTTAATGGACATAAATAAATGAACTACATGTACACAAAACTACCCAAATGTTGGTAAAAACATATTATTGTTGCATCAGATCTAAATACCTTTCTTCCAATCTTTCAAAATGAATTTTAAAATTTATAGTCACGGTTCAAATTTGAATTATATCCAATTAAATGCAAATTTATTAATAAAATGTTTAAAATATAGCAAATAAAGAAACTATAAAACTGAAACAATTTTTCATACAGTAACAAGGTAAAAGAAATACCACACTAAAATATAAAAACAAATGCAGAAATTAAACAAAATACCTATGTGTTTCAGCGGTGGCGGGCAAAAAGAGTTGCCCACCACTGGTATACCTCCCCACGGCTGTAATTTGGTGGGTAAATTACAAGTGGTGGACGGGTAGCAGAGCACGCCACTGACGGCATAAGTACCAGTGGCGGGCAATGCTCTGCCACCTGCCACTGAAAATGTTGTCCCACAGCTAACCTGGGACTAGAGAATACTGAGAACACTGGTCAGTAAAATTCAGTGGCAGGCCTTTGTGTCTACCCCCAACGCTAGCAGGCTGTAACACTAGTGGTGGGATCAAGACTATGCCTGCCACTAATGTGACCCCATCTGTAAGCGTTTTCCTAGTAATGAATATCGGCAATAAAGACTCGTCATAGTCAATTCCTTGAACTTGTCGATACCCCTTCGCGACAAGCCGAGCTTTATCGATCTGAACATGTCCATCCATATCGGTTTTCTTCTTAAAGACTGACTTACACTAAAGGTTGTGATGTTGGGTGGCGGATCAACCCTAGACATGGTTGTCAACCATGGACTTTAACTAGAATCTCATGGCCTCGAGCTAGACCTGTGCATGAACAGCTCGACCACAAGGCCCGAGGCCGAAAGCCCGGCATCCGGGCCGGGCTCAGGCTCCACTTTCTCGCCCAAAGCCCTGCCCAAAAGCCCGGAATAAGCCTGAAATGATAACAAATAGATATTTTATTTGGAATATAGGTATAATATATTGATTTAATACCCCGAATATGATTACTTTAATTAAAAAATAGCATTGTTCACATGCATCGGGCAAGGCTGGGCTCGGGCTTGGGATATTGACACCGGGCTTTGTCAAGCCCAACCCAGAGGATGATCAGGTTTACCTCCGGCCATGCCTCAGAATCCAGGCTCACCATCGCTTCCGTATACGTAGCCGGTTTGTCATTGTTCATCACAACACATCTCGCACTCTGCGCAAACTTTCCGACCTCCGTGGTTTCGGTATCATTTCCACATTTCCGGGTTCAATGGCCGGCCTTGTGACTCCAGTCGGATTGTCCCCAAGTGGTTCTGGACTTTCTTCGAGTCAAACCGACCTCCCGCTGGCTTACCGTCTAAGAAACTCTTTCTCGGTTGTCAAGTTGTATGCTAAGGTCTCCCTTCGATAATCCAAGAATATGCATTTGTCTAACTTGGGTGTAAGCTTGTACGACATGAGTCGCTTAACAATTGCTTCACAACCACAAATCCTTAGAAAAGACAAACTAGGATGCTTCCCAGTCCATAACTCATATGGTGTCTTATCTACCGACTTCGATGGTACTCTGTTAAGTATGAAAATTGTGGTTTCTAGAGATGGGTTAATCCGACTTGCTCATCATCGACCGGACCACGTCGAGCAGAGTAGTTTCTCCATTCTGACACATCATTTCTCTGCAGCCTAGCCGAAGGTATAAGTTGAGGTACAATACCCCAGCTTTTCAAATGATCATCAAACTCTTGGCTCATGCTTAGGAGATAGATCATGGGATTAGCACTAGCCGCGCAGTTCTCACTGCAGAAGAAGAGTCGGGGTAGCGCGTCGTCGTCGTCTCCTCCTCGTGGCCGATCTCCCTAGCCAGATCCTACAAATAGGTTCGCCGGAGCAGCACAAGTGCACTGCCTCTAGTGGTATCCACGCCAGGCGACTGACTACTAGGTCCGATCGAAAAGCCTGGGCGTGGAGGTTGTAACACCCCTATGTAATAACCTCTGTGACCATCTGCTAATAATGCCAAGTCATCCTCGTTTGCAGTGCCTAGTCACATTGGTTAAAGATTCAACTCAAAACCCTCTCTGAAAATCAACTCAAATTCAGAAGTGCAAAATGAAGTTGCTCAAAACCTGTTGGAAAAATGTTCACCTTATAGCAAATAATATAAAACTATTTGCTATTAAGGAACACAACATCATCATCAATCCTAAACGGGCTAAAGCATTTTAGCAGAACCAAAACAACACCTAAAATGCCCTATTCATTTTTGAGTAAATTCAAATGGGTTCCAAAAATGCCCAAAACTTTTTGTGGCAATGCTGGATATTGCAAAGCATTTATGTGAGCAAGTTTCACATTTTTGCAACATCAACTGGTAGCTCAAAATATTGCAAAAGCCCTGCTGTAAAAAGAAAAAAAGCAAAAGCAGAAAATAGAAAATAGAAAGAGGCACTGTGCACTGGGCCTAAGTGCACAGTGCCCCGAACCCTGCCCACCAGCCCATCTCCCTCTTTCTCTCCCCTGCGTGTCGCCGTGGTCGCGGGCGCGCGCTCCGACCGAGCGTCGACAGCGCGACGGCCACCTACGACCATCGACGCTGAGGGGATAAGATCCCCCTCATCCACTCGCTCTGGACCTCCCCGTCCATTCTCCCCCTTCCTCCTCGCCTCTCCCCCTCGTTTCCCATCAACGCCCGAGCGCGGTTGCCGCCGTCCTCCGCCGTTGCCGCGGCCACCGGCCTCCTCGAGCCGCCGTTTGCTGTCCAGAAGCTGCGCCTCGCCGTCCTGGACCTCCTCGTCGACGCGCACGAGCCGGAGCGCCCTCGAGCCGTCGCCAATGGTCTCCTTCCCCCTTCGGTCGCCGCTGTCTCCCTCGTCTCCGGCAGCGCCTCGGCAGGTCCTAAGCCCTCAACGGCCTTTCTTGTGCCGCTAGGTGAGCCGCTCCTCCTCTCCCCGCGCTCCCCTACCCTCCTGCGCCTCCGTAGCCACCGCGCCCGCCATGCCCGCACCCAGCTCCGCCGCTGTGCTCGTCGCCGTCACTACACACACCGGCGAGCTCATAGCCGAGCTCAGCACGTCCTTGCGAACCCAATGCACACACGCGCGCGTTTCGCCACGGCCTATTTCGTCGATCCCGTCGACGCCCAAACTCCGGCCGCCGCGGGCAAGCTCACCGTCGACGCTACGGTCCTCCCCGGCCGTTCACACTAGCGCGAATGGACGTGGCACTTCTCCCGCTTTCTAACGTGCTAGGCCGAGCTCAAACCACCCTCTGTAGCTGATTTCCGGCCGTTCCCGAGCCGCGCCACCGCGTTTTGCGTCACCGGCGACGTGCCGCCGGCCGCGCTGACCTGGCAAGGGCATGGGACCCACCTAGAGACACTGCCAGAGGGCCCCAGCGCCCTAGTTGACCGCGTTGACCCCGGTCAACGTGGGTCACTGTTCACCTCAGTCTATGACCAGTGGGCCCCATACGATTAATTAGACTAATTAAGTTTTTAAACTAATCTGTTAATTAGTTAACCCACTGACACCTGGGGCCCACCCCACTAATTAGTTTGTTAGATTAATTTAACCCTCTGTTAAACCCAGAGAGGCTGACAGGTGGGCCCCACCTGTCAGTTTGACCAGTCAGCAGCTCAGCTGACCGCTAACGCATTGCTGACGTCATGCTGACACAATAAACTCTTTTCTGCTGATTTAAATAATTCCAGAAAATACTTTAGTCTTTAAAAATTCGTAGAAAATAAACCGTAGCTCGGATCGAAAAACTTTATATATGAAAGTTGCTCAGAACGATGAGACGAATCCAACCGTGCTATCTGTTTTCATGTCGGGACCCTCTACGAAGGTGAACCCGCAACTTCTAGCCCGTTTTCGGTAGATGAATAGTGCATATATACCGGTTAATAAATCCAACTTTAATCCTAAAATAACTAATATGATTTAGACATGTCTTTAGGCAACCATGCACTTCACGTTAGCATAGCATGCTCTCTGTTGCATACGTTTGCCATGTATTTATTTGTTTCCTCCCCCTCTTCTCTTTCGGTAGACCCTGACACCGACGCTGCTCCGGAGACCGACGACACCGTTGACGAGCTTGCCTTTGCTGCCGAGCAACCAAGCAAGCACCCCCCCTTTGAACATTTCGATATCGTCTATTCTCTTCTCTCTTGTTCTTGCATTAGAATTGCTGCTGCTACTGCTTTACCTATTCTGGTGCATAGCCTGATTTTGTAACCTGTTATTGATAATTACCTGCTTTCCTAAACTGTTTAGCATAGGCTGGTTAGAGACCCGTCAGAGACCCTATTTTGACCCAACTGCCCTGCTGGATTATCAGAAGACCCGATCAGCGGGATTGAAGACCAGGCCCCGGCACCGCACATCACCCCCTAGTTGTACGACACTACCGGGTTACTATCGAGTGCCGAGGGTGATACCTCGTCAGCACTTCTGATGTTAACCTTGTAGGTTAGTTCATCGGTTGTGGTCATCAAGGGTGATTCCTCTTTCTCCACTCCCGGTAATGACGTTGTCATGCAACTCCTCAAGAGTGGACCTCGAGGGTGATTCCTCCTTAGTTCACCTTGATGATTACATCAGGTGGAATTCCATCGAGGGTGATTCCTCAGGGTTCCCCCTTGGTGTTTGGACACACAGTTACTATGGCTTTAACCTTTAACCATGATAAAGACGGGTCGGCCCTGAGGGGTACCCGTGCGAGCATGTGATGCGAGTGATGTGGAGACGGGTTGACCTGGAGGGTGCCAGCGAGATAATTACGAGGCGCGGCCGAGCATTCTTAGCCCTTGCAGCAAATCCTCGAGACGGGGCGATGGGGTCAGATCGATCGTGAGTCTCTGCTCGTTACCGCGCGCTCCTAATCCACTAACGGTTTGGATATTTGATCCGAGGGGCCTTTGGCCTGATAGCACTAACCATCACGTGGGCATAGTATGGGCGTTCTGCGTCGTATACTTCAGCCGAAGCTTAATACACGTCATGCGACTGAGCGGCACACGCTGGGTTGGACTGGGAACGCAACCGCGCTTGAATTAAGGGGTTGCTAGGTCTACTCACCGGCGATGTACACAACATGCAGGAGCGCCCGGGGCGATGGCCCAAGACCCTTGGGGGCATAGGTTAGTCCGGCGTGCTGACCTCTCTGTTAAGTATTCGGTCGGGTTGCAGCGTATCGTTTGGCCGAGGCCGGGCATGACCCAGTAAAGTGTGTCCGGCCGGAGTTAATCAAGCGTGGTGGGTAGGTTGGTGCACCCCTGCAGGGAAGAAAACATCTATCGATAGCCTGTCCTACGGTAACGGACACTCAGAGTTGTATCCCGATCGATACAACTAGAACTGGATACCTGAGATGATAAATGGATAGTATGGCTCTGGGATTGCATTCTCGTAGGGAGTCGAGGAAGGATCTCTGGGCGAGGTTGATGACAGTACTGTTACTTTACATTATGCTAATCTGCACTCTTCTAATGCTGCAAGACCGCTGAAGATGCTGAAGATGCTAGCCTTCGATAGGACTAGGCTTTCTCTCTCTATTCTGGCATTTCTGCAGCCCAGTCCACATATATAGCCTTCTTTTGAAAATGTTGCATATGTAGAGTAGATCCTTGCTTGCTGAGTACTTCGGATGAGTACTCACGGTTGCTTTGTTTTCTTTTTCGCCCCATATCCGTTTGACGCAACCAGATGACGGAGCCCCTGAGACCGCTGCCCCCGCCGACGACTACCACTACTACCCCGAGGGTGGCTACTACTATGAGCTTGCCGACGACCAGGAGTAGGATCGGAGGGTCCCAGGCAGGAGGCCTGCGCCTTTCGATCGTAGTGTTTTCTTTTGCCCCGCCTTCTTAAAGGCTTATCTGTGTTTTCTTTTATATCTGTACTCAGATATCTGATGCTTCCGCTGACGCTTGTATGCGAGCTTATGTATTCGAGCCCTCGAGGCCCCTGGCTTGTAATATAAAGTTTGTATGACTTTATTTATGTTTTAGAGTTGTGTTGTGATATCTTCAAGTGAGTCCTTAGGCTTGATCGTGTGTATTTGCGTGTATGGTTAGTGCACGATTAAGCCGGGGGCGTCACAGGTTGGTATTAGAGCCGACTGCCTGTAGGAATCCCCCTTTCCAACTCCTTGGCCGAAGTTGAGTCTAGAGGTCCAAAACTGTTTTACTAACTTGGTTGTGTGGCTTACGGGCCCACGTCGCCAACTGGGTGGCATTAGGATCTTTTATTACTCGTCTTTACTCTGGGACTCTGATCTCTCTTCCTTTCGGGTTAAATTTTTTACTAACGCCGACACTTAGGATCTCGTAAATCTCATCTACCCGGAGAGTTGGATATCTGTGCTTATTCCTTACCATTGATCTAATTAGTCTGATAATCATTTTCCTTTCCATTGGTTTGTTTAACCTTTCTCTCCGAGTTGTATTATACTTCTCATTGTCATCTGACTTTACCTCCGGATTCTCGCAAAGACTTTGTGATTTATTGCGACGCCTCTCGTCAAGGATTAGGTTGTGTCCTAATGCAAGATCGAAGAGTAATTGTGTATGCCTCACGACAATTGCGTCCGCATGAAGAAAACTATCCAGTGCATGATCTCGAACTTGCTGTTGTGATCTATGCTTTGAAGCAATGGCGACACTACCTTCTCGGTAATCGGTGTGAGATTTATACCGATCATCAGAGTCTGAAGTATTTGTTCACTCAACCGGATCTTAATCTCCGCCAACAGCGATGGTTGGAAACAATTATGGACTATGACTGTGGTATTTCTTATACCCCTGGCAAGGCTAATGTGATGGCTGATGCCTTAAGCCGCAAGTCCTATTGTAACAACCTCATGGTTAAACGAGCTCAACCTCGTCTTTATGAAGAACTGAGCAAACTGAATCTGTGTATTGTTCCCCAGGGTTCTCTTAATAACCTTGTGGTACAACCAGATCTTGAGAAAGCTGTTAAGGATGCGCAAGCCAAAGATGCTGAAATTGATCTGATGAAGAAAGAGCTTCACCTTGAGAAGTACAGGGATTTCTCGGTTGATGAAGATGGAACCTTGTATTTCAGAGACCGCATTGTGGTACCTCGCTTCGAGCTTATGACTGACAAAGTCATGAAGGAGGCACATGATACACCACTGTCTATCCATCCGGGTAGCACCAAGATGTATCGTGATCTCCGTCAAAGGTACTGGTGGTCTAGAATGAAGCGGGACATTGCTCGATATGTTGCTGAATGTGACGTTTGCCGTCGCGTTAAAGCAGAACATCAGAAGCCTACTGGAATTCTGCAACCATTACCTATTCCTTTATGGAAATGGGATAAAGTGCAAATGGATTTCATTACTGGCCTTCCCAAGTCACAGAAGGGTCACGATGCTATTCTTGTCATCGTCAACCAACTCTCTAAGGTTGCACACTTTCTGCCTATCAAGGAGACTATCACTGCTAGTCAGTTAGCAGAGCTGTATATCTCCAGAATTGTCTCGCTCCACGGTATTCCGAAGGAGATCAGTTCGGACCGTGGCGGCCTTTTCACTTCAAAGTTCTGGGAAAGTTTTCAAGAAGCTATGGGAACTCATATTACCTGGAGTTCAACTTATCATCCCCAATCCCAAGGCCAGGTTGAGCAAGTAAATCAAGTGCTTGAAGATATGCTTCGGGCTTGTGTTATATCGTTCGGTAAGAAGTGGGAAGAATCTCTTCCGTTTGCCGAATTCTCTTATAACAACAGCTATCAAGCCAGCTTGAAAATGGCCCCCTTCGAAGTACTTTATGGACGTAAGTGTCGAACCCCTCTGAATTGGTCAGAAACTGGGGAACAACCACTCGTGGGACCGGACATTATTCAACACGCCGAAGAACAAGTCCGAATTATCCGAGAAAATCTCAAGGCGGCTCAGGACCGCCAGAAGAGTAACTACGATCGCAAACGATGGGGTTTGACCTATCAACCTGGTGATCAAGCTTATTTGCGTGTCACTCCCATGAAGGGCACTCGTCGTTTCGGAATCAAGGACAAGCTAGCTCCTCGCTATATTGGTCCTTTTCGCATTGTTGCTAGATGTGGACAGGTGGCATATAAACTGGAGTTGCCGCCGCAATTCTCTCATATCCACGACGTCTTCCATGTGTCGCAACTTCGTAAATGCTTCAAGGAATCTCCGCACCACGCAGTGGATCATGAGATGCTCGAATTGCAAGATGATCTTTCTTATAAGGAGCACCCGATCCGCATTCTCGATGAAGCTGAACGTCGGACTCGTCAGAAGACGACCAAGTTCCTGAAAGTGCAGTGGTCAAATCACACTGAAGATGAAGCCAATTGGGAACGCGAGGATCATCTTCGGGAGGAATACCCCGACCTCTTTCCTTCTACCTCCTGAATTCTCGGGACGAGAATTTATTTTAGAGGAGGAGAATTTGTAACACCCCTGTGTAATAACCTCTGTGACCATCTACTAATAATGCCAAGTCATCCTCATTTGCAGTGCCTAGTCACATTGGTTAAAGATTCAATTCAAAACCCTCTCTGAAAATCAACTCAAATTCAAAAGTGCAAAATGAAGTTGCTCAAAACCTATTGGAAAAATGTTCACCTTATAGCAAATAATATAAAACTATTTGCTATTAAGGAACACAACATCATCATCAATCCTAAATGGGCTAAAGCATTTTAGCAGAACAAAAACAGCACCTAAAATGCCCTATTTATTTTTGAGTAAATTCAAATGGGTTCCAAAAATGCCCAAAACTTTTTGTGGCAATGCTGGATATTGCAAAGCATTTATGTGAGCAAGTTTCACATTTTTGCAACATAAACTAATAGCTCAAAATATTGCAATGAAAGCAGTAGCAATAAACTGAACGATCATATGCTAAGCTAACGGATGGGTCTTGTCCATCACATCATTCTCCTAATGATGTGATCCCGTTATCAAATGACAACTCATGTCTATGGTTAGGAAGTCTTAACCATCTTTTGATCGACGAGCTAGTCTAGTAGAGGCTCACTAGGGACACGGTATTTGTTTATGTATCCACACATGTATTTAAGTTTTCAGTCAATACAATTCTAGCATGAATAATAAACCTTTATCATGAATAAGGAAATATAATAATAACAACTTTTATTATTGCCTCTAGGGCATATTTCCATCAGTCTAAAAAGATAAAAGCAAAAGCAGAAAATAGAAAATAGAAAGAGGCATTGTGCACTGGGCCTAAGTGCACGGTGCCCCGAACCCAGCCCACCAGCCCATCTCCCTCTTCCTCTCCCCTGCATGTCGCCGCCGCCATGGTCGCGGGCGCGCGCTCCGACCGCGCGTCAACAGCGCGACGCCCACCGACGGCCATCGATGCTGAGGGGATAAGATCCCCCTCATCCACTCCCCATGGACCTCCCCGTCCATTCTCCCCCTCGTTCCCCATCGACGCACGAGCGCGGTTGCCGCCGTCCTCCGCCATTGCCGCGGCCACCGGCCTCCTCGAGCCGCCGTTTGCTGTCCAGAAGCTGCGCCTCGCCGTCCTGGACCTCCTTGTGGCACCCCGATAGAGGGCCGACGCACGCCAGCCCCAGGATAAGACCTGGCACACGTCAAAGACATGATACAACAATTGCAGGCACAAAATGACTTTATTAAATGAAATGGAGTGTAACAACACTGTTGCTTACAACAATGTTACGTAGCTCCAAGGCTAACTAAAAAGGCAGCAAAGATCTGGGTTCAGTGGCATCAATGTCTTTGGCTGGGCTCCACAACTCACTGGACTGGCTGGGTTACGATCTAGCCTGACGGATCTTCTCCTGCAACTGGCCACGTGCAAGGCCAGGTGAGTACTTTGAATGTACTCGCAAGACAACCAAATACATAGCATCCAAACAAGTAGATGACGAAGCAAGCCCTATGCTATGTAAGAATTTATTCTAAACATGGCATGGAATTAACAGAAAAACATGAATTAAGCATGGCATAGCATACCTATCTAGCATTATTAATTATTATGTCGTAGCAAGATTACCTGGCATGATTAAACATCTAGCAGCATTGATCATCATGACATAACAGGGTTATCTAGCAAGATAACTACTGAAGTAGAGTACAGTAAAGTAAAGTAAAGCATATTAAGTATACAATCCATATTCCGAACATTCTCATGACCCAATCTGAAACTGATCCCAGTCCAATCCAAGTTTTCGGCCATCTGACCATCTCTTCCATAGCCATCCCATGGCTAACATACCATATTCCTGACAACATCTGATGTTTATGCAAGGCAGGTTCTTTCACCATTATTATCATCATTATGGTTGACCACCTAGCGAGGTCTGGACGGGCTGTCCAATACCATGGACGCGGCTATTCGAATAGATTTTACACTCTGCAGAGGATGCGCACTTTACCCACACCATGGAGCACCTGACCTCGGGATCCCATTCGGGTGGACCAGCGTTGCTCCAACGAAACCTGCCTAACCCGTGACTCCTCCATCGTACCACCGACAATCATACCCTCCTAGGGTCATGTCCTGGGTGGCCCCTGTGTCACTCTTGACACCTGCCACCATCGTGGCCAACACAACTGTCCCAAACAGGGACTTCCGGGCTAAGCATACAACTGGGCTCACAAGGTTATCACCGCCTACCTGATCAGGGCAGCACGCACGCATAACCTTCCCTAGTTGGTGGTACCGGTGAAAGAGCTCAGAGCTAGACCAAGTCAAGGCCGTCCCATACCGGCAAATGTGACTGCACGTATAAGCCCGGACAGGTCACTCTAGATCAACCGACTAGGTTTAGTTTATAAATTCAATTTGACATCTCCATCATTCGCACCATTACCTCAACAATTATAAGCGTGAACAGTCACTTAGCAACAGCATAGCCACATCATAACAACGTTGACAAACATAGCATAAGATCAAATCATGGTACTAACATGATAAGGGTATTAGCAAGATTGTTGCTAGCATGATAAAATATGGCATGAAAACAAGTCATGACATTAGATGAAAAATAATGCTAACATTTATTACAGATGACATAACAGGTGTATGCAAGTGCAGACTAACAGGTGATACAGATGTACTACGATAAACACACAGGGTGCAAGCAAAGTCATCACGCAAGTCCGGAGCTCTTGATAAGAGGTTGGCTTGCCTGGGGGTGAAGGAATATGCCGGATGGAAGGGCGATAAGACTCCGGGAAGATTTGCCGGAAAAGTTTCCCTCCCGGAGGGGCTGATCGAAGGGCAAGGGCAAAATGGTCATTTTCACAATGTGAAAACAATATGAAAATGACAGCATCGGAACGGGCTCAACGAACTGAAGACGTGGGCGCTGGTTTTACCTCAATCGGAGTTACGGTCACGGAGAAACGGCCGTTCTTTCGTTAAGCGATAAAACAGACAAAATCTGTCCATTTCAGTGCTTAACGGACGAACATTCACTATTTAACCACTTCGGCCGCGGCTGAGAAAATGAAAGCGCATTTCTGTGTTTACGCTTTCTCTGCAGAGATAGCGTACTTCCCTCTGAAGCTGCGCGGAATGCGCTTCTCGAACAGAAAAGCGTATTCTTGGAATTGCGCCTTCACTTAAAACTGACTGGGCCCGGGTTGACTTCTCTCTCTCCAACTGATGTGCGGGGCCCGCCTTATCCACCTTCTCTTTCTTCTCCCTTTCTGTTTGTCGTCCTTCTCGTGACCGAAGACAGGGGCGTGCCTCGGCCGCTGGCATGGCCATCACTTCGTCGCTCCGGAGGTCCAGCCGGCGAGCTCAAGGGCTCCACCACCGTGCGCCGCCTCCAGCGGTGGTCGCGGGGCTGCGCGGGACGGCCCGCAACGCTATCGTCACTGACCAAGGCACGACGGCCATTGGCCGGCAGCGAGGTCACTCCGGCAGCACCTCCCCGGCTAAAATGAGAGCGGCGACGGCTCAGAAGGCCGTAGAGGAGGCCTCGGGCGCAGAGGGAAGGGAGAGGCGAGGGCCAGGGCGCCAGAATGGGCCGAGGGCAATGGTGACAGAGAAAACGGCCATGGCGGCGCTGAAGGTAGCGGGCACGGGCGACGATGGCTGAAATTGGAGGGGGCGCTGGCTCGGGCATGCACCACGGCGCCCGTGGGTGGCTAGAGGAGGAGAGGGGAGACCTCCAGTGCTTGGCTCGGACCAGAGCCGCGGCGGCGGCCATGGATGCCATAGGGAGAGCGAAGGGGTCTCGGGCTCGGGTGGGAGGAGTGGGAGATGGCTGGCGAGGCAGGAGAGCTTGGGGGCATTACTTATAGCCGCGGGGAGAGGCTTTGGATGCCGGTCGAGGCTTCGCGAGATTTACCACCGTGGCGGCACTCCGACGGCGAATCCATGTCGGCACGCCCATCTAGGAGCTAGGGACGAGGGGAGAGTCTTCCAAGCGATCCACGCATGTGGTGGGCAGTTCGCCGGCGTGCCCGGACGAGCTAGAACCCACTGGAGGTGGCCTCCCAAGAGCTCCAATGCACAGGGCACCCGTTCGTCGCGCTCTGCCCGTGGTCACCACCTGGCCACGGTGCTGCCACGCTCTACATAAGGCCAAACCGTGTCTAGGGGGTTCTACACGCATCGCTCGGTTGACCTATACGGCTGGATGACGCTGGAGAGCTCTGGTGTGACTGGAACTTGATCAACAAGTTTCCAGCAGCAAACTATTGACATGTGCTACGGCCACCACACTGCTCCTCTTGGTAAGATCTTTGGCGTAGGTTAAACATCTACTAAGGTAGTCATGCTGGCAAAATTTGAGCACAAATGGACAAGGATAGATGGTACCTCCTTCACAAAGTACCCATCTGGCCAGAAATGAAGATGATGGTGCTGGGATCAAATGGCTAGATGAAAATGGTCCAAATTTGGTGGAGACCAATAATTTAGGCATATGGAGGCACTGCAAAATTTCATACCATTGGCATAAATAAAAATGGTACTTCCTTCACAGTGCTCCAATCTGGACAGAAACTTAAATATTTTACGGAGGAAGATTGGCTTAATGGAATGGGCTGATTTTTGGTGTCCAGGGGCTATATATCATAATGAATCGCCCTGCAAAATTTCAGCCCAAGTAGATCAAGGAATCAAGCACTTCCTTTGCAAACTGAAAATCTGGACAGAATTTGCAAAGTGGTGTTGTGCTCAAAATTTAATGGGTGGAACTTGATATCTTGATGGAAATGGTGAATATATAAATAGGACAAGCTCCACAATTTATTTGGGATTTTTCCTGGCTACCAAAATGGTAGTTCCCTTGAAAAGGCCCCAAATTGAAATATTGGCTTTAAATAGGAAAATGCAATTTCCCTTATTTAATTATGGCCAATATTTTTATGAGAGCTCAATATGATCACAAAGAATATCTCCACAAGTTTTCATGAACTTTGGAGATGGATAGATATTTTCCTGGATTTAATTCCTCCGGAAGGCAGAAAAGGAATTAATTCTAGATGAGAAATATTGCATATGACTTGGCAATATTTTTGCACATCTAGGGTTTATGAGTGAAGGATGATCTCCGAAAATTTTGGTAGGATCAACTAAGCAAGAAAAATGATAGCTCCTTTGTAAACACAAAGGCAGGATTTCTAGTTCCGATATTTTGAAACTAGGGTTTGAATGAGGTTCGGAGTTTACTGACGGAAGGTTGGCTGGCACAAGAACATGGGAAATGCACTGAGAGGTTGAGGATTTTCTGGATTCACCTGGTCACTCACCAGATTCCATAGGAAAAAATTTGGGAGAGAAAAGCTAGGAAGGAATAGCAGCACAAAAATCGATAACCCGATTTTTGGGGTGTTACAAACCTTCCCCCCTTAAGAGAATCTCGTCCTCGAGATTCCTAGAGTTAGCTCAGAACAAAAAATTACGCCTCCTGGAAAAACCTCTGGGTTGGATCTTAACCAGGCAATTGAAAACAACCGAGTTAAAAGTACCGAAAACTGGTACACCCAGATCGAGATACGGATATCGCGGGATTTACTCCTCGGGTAGGGGCCATTGGGTAGCCCTGACATTTTTAGAAAAAGCAGAATTTCCTTCTTCCAAAAATGCTCGGGGCACCACAATGAACAGTGACCTCTCTCGCTGACAGGTGTGCCTAGGGCCCACTGGCAGCTTTCTTCTTTCTCCAGCCTACGTCTCTCTCTCGCTCCCGCGTTCTCCTGAGTGCGTCTAGGCACTGCGCACGCCTAGCTCCTAGGGCATAAAGCACCCTACGGCGATAGTGCGCGGCGTGCACGGGACCAACGCAGAGAGCACTCCCATCGCGGGCGAGCGCAAGTCAGCACTGCTCGCGGATTCGCCTCCTGGACGCCGGTGATCGAGCGACGCGCGGTTCTCTTGGACCTCGCTCACCGTACACCAGACTTTGGCTATAAAACGACCGCAGTCTTCTTCTTCCTCCACCTCGCATCCTACCTCACTTCTTCCTCCTCTTCTCCTTCTCCTTCTGGTTGCAGGAGCGCGAGGCGAGGCGTTAATGCGGACGTGGGTTCGGAACTGATCACCATCCTCTTGGTGGGTCTGCTGGCGGCATTGGTTGGCTCCTCGCTGCTGTTGTGCGTGATGATCCTCGATGATCACCGGGATGCCACTAACTGAGCAGTGGCTGGTGATCCTCTACGCCGTCTTAGGCCGGCGGAATAAGCGCGGGCTGCGGCGGGGCGAAGGGGGTGGCCGGTCAGCATCACACAAGATGGTGACAGAGGCGCCGCTGGGTCTGTGGTTAGTGTGGTGTGGTCAGCGGAGCTCTACCAGTGTGGAGGCCACACTGCTGGTTGCTCCTTGCTGAACGACATCCACAACGAGTGAGGGTTGAGGTAGAATCGGGGTTTAGATCTTAGATTGGAGGAGTTGTAACGGTTTATGTTGCAATAAAATTTATCAGAATTTCTCCGAGATTGCAGCTGGGTTCGGGAAAAGATTTTGGGGCCGGGGAAAATCATGGGATAGAGCTGGTTTTCCAGAACACTGGGTTCGGGAAAACTGGCAAATGGAGTAAGCATAGATGGGTATGAATATGCGACTTTGCATTCTACCCGAGTACTGCGGCGATTGTACTCAGAAGAATGAACTTGGCATGCAGACATTGCTCACACGATACACATGCAATCTATTCAGATTAATATGCAAGCAAATGCAGAATGCATACGGTAGCAAAATATAGACAAGGGAAAGAAGCATATCGAGCAAATTACACTAAGGTGTTTTAATGCTAGTGGGTGTATGTACTCATGGTATACATACACCTACACCAGCTCGCATTTCATTAGGGACTCCGGGCGAGTCCAATGTTATAAGGTGTAAGTGCTCTACTGACTAAAATCTTGTTAAGAATCCACTGCCAGCTCTGTTAAACTTTTCTGCTTAACAGAGAGACAGATGGACCAAACACACAGAGCAAACAGGCATACATAACATTACAACAGCACACGGACACAAGCAGTACAAGCAGTAGAGTCATACAACAACGCACAGCCTTACTAGGCAGCTAACAGCAACAACTCACTCCAATCTACAGGGTCCTAATCCTAGACGAGGACGAAGAAACAGTCTTTGCAACACACACACACTCGCGGCATCTCCTGGCTTTGCTCACCGCCGGAGCCACAAATGGGCCTACTCTTGCTGGGGCTCTCCTGGGGGACGAAGGCTGAGCCAACTTCCATCTTCATCGTCGGACACCTCTATGGGTTGGAGCTCAGCTGCTGGAGCTGCGGCTGGAACTTGACGGTACACATCCCGACGACGAAGACGCCGGATAGCTCCTCGAATGGAATTTGGGTGGATGATGCCGGGTAGACATGGGTTCACGGATTGCGAGGGTGGTACTAGCTGCGAAGGTGGCACTGGGTTTGGCAGCAGGGAACGGGCAGTCTGGGATGCAGTTTGACGGGCCGCACGGTATGCTTCCGTAACAACCCGAGTGGTGTCATGGTCAACGGATTTGAACTCTCTAAGAATGCCGGCAAGTAGCAGTCCCTGAGCAGTAATGAACTGAACCAGGCGAGCCACTGCCGGGTCGGCATCTCCAACTGTGCTGGAGAACTCACAACCTGCGTCGGATGAAGAGGGAAAGTAGCGGAACTCCTGCATCTCCGCTACTTGCGAAAACTGGAAACGAAGACGGGTGATGGCTTCCGCGGCAGCTATCTGAACGACCAACGCGGGGGTGGGCATGGGTTTGCCCTGAAAAATCATGGGCTTCCCATCCGCGGCTGGACCTGGATTGATAGGCGCCTTCGCACAGAATTGGCAAAGGTGGGGAACGGGTTCCGATTGGAACACCAGATACACCGGAGGAGTACTAAGGTCAAGGGCTTGGGTGAGCATACTCGAAAGGATAGGAGGAAAGCCGGGATAACCATCAACCAAGGTTCGGCTATGGAAAGTGGGTTTTCTGGAAGAACTAGCCATGGCTACTGGCTTGAGGATACTAGCCTGGGTCTCTTGCGGGGATCTGGCTTACTGAATGGGGAGAGCTGCGACTTGCAGGTGGAGGGGGTTAAATAGGCAGTCGGGCTGGGACACACCAGCATGGCCTGGATCCTTCTCGTGCCAGGTAGAAGATACGCTGGCACGGCCGATAATGGGGTAGGGTCGCGGTCTAATCCGGGATGGCTGGGTGGGCGGACAGCTGGGTAGGGACACGTCAATTCTGACTGCGCCGCCTGTTGATCAACAGTGGCCGTGTCGGATGCCAGAGATGGGTAAACTCTAGTGGGCTCACTACGGGTTGGAAATATGGGTGGTTTGGTGCTAGGGTAACCTACAACCAGCCTGGCTCTGATACCATGTCCTGTGGCACCCCGATAGAGGGCCGACGCACACCAGCCCCAGGATAAGACCTGGCGCACGGCAAAGACATGATACAACAATTCCAGGCACAAAATGGCTTTATTAAATGAAATGGAGTGTTACAACACTGTTGCTTACAACAATGTTACATAGCTCCAAGGCTAACTAAAATGGCAGCGAAGGTCTTGGTTCAGTGGCATCAACGTCTCTAGCTGGGCTCCACAACTCACAGGACTGGCTGGGTTACGATCTAGCCTGACGGATCTTCTCCTGCAACTGGCCATGTGCAAGGCCAGGTGAGTACTTTGAATGTACTCGCAAGACAACCAAATACATAGCATCCAAACAAGCAGATGACGAAGCAAGCCCTATGCTATGTAAGAATTTATTCTAAACATGGCATGGAATTAACAGAAAAACATGAATTAAGCATGGCATAGCATACCTATCTAGCATTATTAATTATCATGTCGTAGCAAGATTACCTGGCATGATTAAACATCTAGCAGCATTGATCATCATGACATAACGGGGTTATCTAGCAAGATAACTACTGAAGTAGAGTACAGTAAAGTAAAATAAAGCATATTAAGTATACAATCCATATTCCGAACATTCTCATGACCCAATCTGAAACTGATCCCAGTCCAATCCAAGTTTTTCGGTCATCTGACCATCCCTTCCATAGCCATCCCATGGCTAACATACCATATTCCTGACAACATCTGATGTTTATGCAGGGCAGGTTCTTTCACCATTATTATCATCATTACGGTTGACCACCTAGCGAGGTCTGGACGGGCTATCCAATACCGTGGACGCGGCTATTCGAATAGATTTTACACTCTGCAGAGGTTGCGCACTTTACCCACACCATGGAGCACCTGACCTCGTGATCCCATTCGGGTGGACCAGCGTTGCTCCAACAAAAACTGCCTAACCCATGACTCGTCCATCGTACCACCGAGATTCATAACCTCCCAGGGTCATGTCCTGGGTGGCCCCTGTGTCACTCTTGACACCTACCACCGTCGTGGCCAACACAACTGTCCCAAACAGGGACTCTCGGGCTAAACATACAATTGGGCTCACAAGGTTATCGCCGCCTACCTGATCAGGGCAGCACACATGCATAACCTTCCCTAGTTGGTGGTACCGGTGAAAGAGCACAGAGCTAGACCAAGTCAAGGCCGTCCCATACCGGCAAATGTGGCTACACGTATAAGCTCGGACAGGTGACTCTAGGTCAACCGACTAGGTTTAGTTTATAAATTCAATTTGACATCTCCATCATTCGCACCATTACCTCAACAATTATAAGCGTGAACAGTCACTTAGCAACAGTATAACCACATCATAACAACGTTGACAAACATAGCATAAGATCAAATCATGGTACTAACATGATAAGGGTATTAGCAAGATTGTTGCTAGCATGATAAAATATGGCATGAAAACAAGTCATGACATTAGATGAAAAGTAAAGCTAACATCTATTACAGATGACATAACAGGTGTATGCAAGTGCAGACTAACGGGTGATACAGATGTACTACGATAAACACACAGGGTGCAAGCAAAGTCATCATGCAAGTTCGGAGCTCATGATAAGTGTTTGGCTTGCCTGAGGGTGAAGGAATACGCCGGGTGGAAGGGCGATAAGACTCCGGGAAGATTTGCCGGAAAAGTTTCCCTCCCGGAGGGGCTGATCGAAGGGCAAGGGCAAAATGGTCATTTTCACAGAGTGAAAACAATATGAAAATGACAGCATCGGAACGGGCTCGATGAACTGAAGACGTGGGCGCTGGTTTTACCTCAATCGGAGTTACGGTCGCGAAGAAACGGTCGTTCGTTCGTTAAGCGATAAAACATACAAAATCTGTCCATTTCAGTGCTTAACGGACGCACATTCACTATTTAACCACTTCGGCCACGGCTGAGAAAATGAAAGCGCATTTCTGTGTTTACGCTTTCTCTGCAGAGATAGCGTACTTCCCTCTGAAGCTGCGGGGACTGCGCTTCTCGAACAGAAAAGCGTATTCTTGGAATTGCGCCTTCACTTAAAACTGACTGGGCCCGGGTTGACTTCTCTCTCTCCAGCTGACGTGCGGGGCCCGCCTTATCCACCTTTTCTTTCTTCTCCCTTTCTGGTCGTCGTTCTCCTCGTGACCGAAGACAGGGGCGCGCCTCGGCCGCTGGCATGGCCATCCCTTCGTTGCTCCGGAGGTCCAGCCGGCGAGCTCAGGGGCTCCACTGCCATGCGCCGCCTCTAGCGGTGGTCGCGGGGCTGCGCGGGACGGCCCGCAGCACCGTCATCACTGACCAAGGCACGGCGGCCATTGGCCGGCAATGAGGTCACTCCGGCAGCACCTCCCCGGCTAAAATGAGAGCGGCGGCGGCTCAGAAGGCCGTAGAGGAGGCCTCGGGCGCAGAGGGAAGGGAGAGGCGAGGGCCAGGGCGCCAAAATGGGCCGAGGGCAACGGCGGCAGAGAAAACGGCCATGGCGGCGCTGAAGGTAGCGGGCACAGGCGACGATGGCTGAAATTGGAGGGGGCGCTGGCTCGGGCATGCACCACGGCGCCCGTGGGTGGCTAGAGGAGGAGAGGGGAGACCTCCAGTGCTTGGCTCGGACCAGAGCCGCGGCGGCGGCCATGGATGCCGTAGGGAGAGGGGAGGGGTCTCGGGCTCGGGTGGGAGGAGTGGGAGATGGCTGGCGAGGCAGGGAAGCTCGGGGGGCGTTACTTATAGCCGCGGGGAGAGGCTTTGGACGCCGGTCGAGGCTTCGCGAGATTCACCACCGTGGCGGCACTCCGGCGGCGAATCCATGTTGGCACGCCCGTCCAGGAGCTAGGGGACGAGGGGAGAGTCTTCCAGGCGATCCACGCATGTGGTGGGCAGCTCGCCGGCGTGCCCGGACGAGCTAGAACCCACTGGAGGTGGCCTCCCAAGAGCTCCAATGCACAGGGCACCCGTTCGTCGCTTTGCCCGTGGTCACCACATGGCCATGGCGCTGCCACGCTCTACATAAGGCCAAACCGTGTCTAGGGGGTTCTACATGCATCGCTCGGTTGACCTATACGGCTCGATGACGCTGGAGAGCTCTGGTGTGACTGGAGCTTGATCAACAAGTTTCCAGCAGCAAACTGTTGACACATGCTACGGCCACCACACAGCTCCTCTTGGTAAGATCTTTGGCATAGGTAAAACATCTACTAAGGTAGTCATGCTGGCAAAATTTGAGCACAAATGGACAAGGCTAGATGGTACCTCCTTCACAAAGTACCCATCTGGCCAGAAATGAAGATGATGGTGCTGGGATTAAATGGCTAGATGAAAATGGTCCAAATTTGGTGGAGACCAATAATTTAGGCATGTGGAGGCACTGTAAAAATTTCATACCATTGGCATAAATAAAAATGGTACTTCCTTCACAGTGCTCCAATCTGGACAGAAACTTAAATATTTTACTAAGGAAGATTGGCTAAATGGAATGGGCTGATTTTTGGTGTCCAGGGGTAATATATCATAATGAATCGCCCTGCAAAATTTCAGGCCAAGTAGATCAAGGAATCAAGCACTTCCATTGCAAACTGAAAATCTGGATAGAATTTGCAAAGTGGTGTTGCGCTCAAAATTTAATGGGTGGAACTTGATATCTTGATGGAAATGGTGAATATATAAGTAGGACAAGCTCCACAATTTATTTGGGATTTTTCTTGGCTACCAAAATGGTAGTTCCCTTGGAAAGGCCCCAAATTGAAATATTGGCTTTAAATAGGACAATGCTATTTTCCTTATTTAATTATGGCCAATATTTTTATGAGAGTTCAATATGATCACAAAGAATATCTTCACAAGTTTTCATGAACTTTGGAGATGGATAGATATTTTCCTGGATTTAATTCCTCCGAAAGGCAGAAAAAGGAATTTATTCTAGATGAGAAATATTGCATATGACTTGGCAATATTTTTGCACATCTAGGGTTTATGAGTGAAGGATGATCTCCGGAAATTTTGGTAGGATCAACTGAGCAAGAAAAATGATAGCTCCTTTGTAAACACAAAGGCAGGATTTCCAGTTCCGATATTTTGAAACTAGGGTTTGAATGAGGTTCGGGGTTTACTGACGGAAGGTTGGCTGGCACAAGAACATGGGAAATGCACTGAGAGGTTGAGGATTTTCTGGATTCACCTGGTCACTCACCAGATTCCAGAGGAAAAAATTCGGGAGAGAAAAGCTAGGAAGGAATAACATCACAAAAATCGATAACCCGATTTTTGGGGTGTTACACTCCTCGTCGACGCGCACGAGCCGGAGCGCCGTCGAGCCGTCGCCAACGGTCTCCTTCCCCCTTCGGTCGCCGCCGTCTCCCTCGTCTCCGGCAGCGCCTCGGCAGCTCCTAAGCCCTCGACGGCCTTTCTTGTGCCGCTAGGTGAGCCGCTCCTCCTCTCCCCGCGCTCCCCTACCCTCATGCGCCTCCGTAGCCACCGCGCCCGCCATGCCCGCACCCAGCTCCGCCACCGTGCTCGTCGCCGTCACTACACACACCGGCGATCTCAAACGAGCTCATAGCCGAGCTCAGCACGTCCGTGTGAACCCAATGCACACACGCGCGCGTTTTGTCGCGGCCTATTTCGTCGATCCCGTCGACGCCCGAACTCCGGCCGCCGCGGGCAAGCTCACCGTCGACGCTACGGTCCTCCCCGGCCGTCCACACAGGTGTGAATGGACGCGGCACTTCTCCCGCTTTCGAA
Source organism: Thinopyrum elongatum (assembly GCA_011799875.1). Classification (NCBI taxonomy): domain Eukaryota; kingdom Viridiplantae; phylum Streptophyta; class Magnoliopsida; order Poales; family Poaceae; genus Thinopyrum; species Thinopyrum elongatum. Next base: position 139,378,175 of record CM022302.1, on the reverse strand, counting down.
CGCGCTAGGCCGCGCTCAAAACCGCCCTCTGTAGCCGATTTCCGGCCGTTCCCGAGCCGCGCCACCGCATTTTGCGTCACCGACGACATGCCGCCGGCCGCGCTGACCTGGCAAGGGCATGGGACCCACCTAGAGACACTGCCAGAGGGCCCCAGCGCCCCAGTTGACCGCGTTGACCACGGTCAACGTGGGTCACTGTTCACCTCAGTCTATGACCAGTGGGCCCCATACGATTCATTAGACTAATTAAGTTTTTAAACTAATCTATTAATTAGTTAACCCACTGACACCTGGGGCCCACCCCACTACTTAGTTCTGTTAGATTAATTTAACCCTCTGTTAAACCCAGAGAGGCTGACAGGTGGGTCCCACCTGTCAATTTGACCAGTCAGCAGCTCAGCTGACCGCTGACGCATTGCTGACGTCATGCTGATGCAATAAACTCTTTTATGCTGATTTAAATAATTCCAGAAAATACTTTAGTCTTTAAAAATTCATAGAAAATAAACTATAGCTCGGATCGAAAAACTTTATATATGAAAGTTGCTCAGAACGACGAGACGAATCCAACCGTGCTATCTGTTTCCGTGTCGAGACCCTCTACGGAGGTGAATCCGCAACTTCTAGCCCATTTTCGGTAGATGAATAGTGCATATATACCGGTTAATAAATCCAACTTTAATCCTAAAATAACTAATATGATTTAGACATGTCTTTAGGCAACCCTGCACTGCACGTTAGCGTAGCATGCTCTATGTTGCATATGTTTGCCGTGTATTTATTTGTTTCCTCCCCCTCTTCTCTTTCGGTAGACCCCGACACCAACGCTGCTCCGGAGACCAACGACACCGTTGACGACCTTGCCTTTGCCGCCGAGCAACCAGGCAAGCACCCCCCTTTGAACATTCCGATATCGCCTATTCTCTTCTCTCTTGTGCTTGCATTAGAATTGCTGCTGCTACTGCTTTACCTATTCTAGTGCATAGCCTGATTTTGTAACCTGTTGTTGATAATTACCTACTTTCCTAAACTGTTTAGCATAGGCTGGTTAGAGACTCGTCAGAGACCCCATTTTGACCCAACTGCCCTGCTGGATTATCAGAAGACCCGATTAGCGGGATTGAAGACCAGGCCCCGGCACCGCACATCACCCCCTAGTTGTACGACACTACCGGGTTACTATCGAGTGCCGAGGATGATACCTCGTCAGCACTTCTGATGTTAACCTTGTAAGTTAGTTCATCGGTTGTGGTCATCGAGGGTGATTCCTCTTTCTCCACTCTCGGTAACGACGTTGTCATGCAACTCCTCAAGAGTGGACCACGAGTGTGATTCCTCCTTAGTTCACCTTGACGATTACATCAGGTGGAATTCCATCAAGGGTGATTCCTCAGGGTTCTCCCTTGGTGTTTGGACACACAGTTACTATGGCTTTAACCTTGAGCCATGATAAAGACGGGTCGGCCCTGAGGGGTACCCGCGCGAGCTTGTGATGCGAGTGATTTGGAGACGGGTTGACCTGAAGGGTGCCCGCGAGATAATTATGAGGCGCGACCGGGCATTCTTAGCCCTTGCAGCAAGTCCTCGAGACGGGGCGACGAGGTCACATCGATTGTGAGTCTCTGCTCGTTACCGCGCGCTCCTAATCCACTAACGTTTTGGATATTTGATCCGAGGGGCATCTGGCCTGATAGTACTAACCATCACGTGGGCATAGTATGGGCGTTCTGCGTCGTATACTTCAGCCGAAGCTTAATAGACGTCATGCGACTGAGTGGCACACGCTGGGTTGGACTGGGAACGCAACCGCGCTTGTATGAAGGGGTTGCTAGGTCTGCTCACCGGCAGTGTACGCAACATGCAGGAGCGCCCGGGGCAATGGCCCAAGACCCTTGGGGGCATGGGTTAGTCCGGCGTGCTGACCTCTCTGTTAAGTATTCGGTCGGGTTGCGGCATATCGTTTGGCCGAGGCCGGGCATGACCCAGTAAAGTGTGTCCGGCGAGAGTTAATCGAGTGTGGTGGGTAAGTTGGTGCACCCCTGCAGGGAAGAAAACATCTATCGATAGCCTGTCCTACGGCAACGGATACTCGGAGTTGTATCCCGATCGATACAACTAGAACTGGATACCTGAGATGATAAATGGATAGTATGGCTCTGGGATTGCTTTCTCACAGGGAGTCGAGGAAGGATCTCTGGGCGAGGTTAATGACACTACTGTTACTTTACATTATGCTAATCTGCACTCTTCTAATGCTGCAAGACCGCTAAAGATGCTGAAGATGCTAGTCTTCGATAGGACTAGGCTTTCTCTCTCTATTCTGGCATTTCTGCAGCCCAGTCCACATATACAGCCTTCTTTTGAAAATGTTGCATATGTAGAGTAGATCCTTGCTTGCTGAGTACTTCGGATGAGTACTCACGGTTGCTTTGTTTTCTTTTTCTCCCCATATCCGTTTGACGCAACCAGATGATGGAGCCCCTAAGACCGCTGCCCCCGCCGACGACTACCACTACTACCCCGAGGGTGGCTACTACTACGAGCTTGCCGATGACCAGGAGTAGGATCGGAGGGTCCCAGGAAGGAGGCCTGCGCCTTTCGATCATAGTGTTTTCTTTTGCCCCGCCTTCTTAAAGGCTTATCTGTGTTTTCTTTTATATCTGTACTCTGATATCTGATGCTTCCGCTGACGCTTGTATGCGAGCTTATGTATTCGAGCCCTCAAGGCCCCTGGCTTGTAATATAAAGCTTGTATGACTTTATTTATGTTTTAGAGTTGTGTTGTGATATCTTCAAGTGAGTCCTTAGGCTTGATCATGTGCATTTGCGTGTATGGTTAGTGCACGATTAAGCCAGGGGCGTCACAGAGGTGGCTAAACCTTATACTATAAAACACATTGATCGCACGTCCGAGAGTGTTATCCTTGTTGCAACGCCTCTACTTATATAGAGGTCCGTCGTGGGCTCAACACATGAAGCCCACTAGGACCCCATAAGCCCAAAATTCACTCGGCCCAAATCCAAGTCCTAGGGAAATCAAATCGGACCAGCAAAGTCAGATCTGACCTTGTAGGTTCATTCCCTTAAGCACGTGACCCCTTAGGTTCACATACACTTGGTCGCAAGTCGGATATCAATCCGGTTTGATTAGCTAGTCGGTACGGCTTCTAGCAAAACATGTTGATTTCCAAGTATCCAATGAAAGCTAGTTTGGTGAACCTATACAACGTGTCAACTTCTGTTCTTTTTGCCTCGCAACATGTTTTGGCCAGCTGAAGGCGATTCGGTCATTGTTGTTTCAGCCGGGACTCTTTCTCTACCTATGTCGACTTTCAAAACTGGATTATCTCATGATCCTTGTCTCATGGCCATGCTTTATTCAAGTCAGATCACACGAGGGACTTAGAGGACATCTCTCCAAGTCAGAGGGGCAAATCCCTTCTTGCTAGACCCCTACCCAACTTATTCTAGAAGCCCAACCAAAAGAACTGGCCCCATATCTCGCATCACGGGTCCGGACCAGCAAGAAACCAACCTTTATAACTACCAAGTCACTCAGTAGCGTTTTATTGGCCCTAATAAGTAGGTCAATCACCATCCCGAGTACATGCACTGACCTCAGTTATGACTATGTCCACATGCCTTGTGTTGTTGCATATGAAGCAAAAAACTATGAATTGGCACTATAGTATTGCTCAAACGTTAAAATGTGTCCAACAGAACTTACTTCTTGAATATGTTTAAGTTGTGATGACAGAGGAGCAGTCCAAGAATTTGGCCTCTCAAGTTGTAGTGTATAGTCCTCTGCAATAAGTCATGCAGTATTCCCCGCAAATAAATAAAGCATGCAGTATAAATTGCTAACTTCGCAGACATAGGTTGTGCAACATGAATCACATAATGCAAAATGTGAATTTCACAAGTAAATGTGTGTAATAATTGTGTTAATTGCGCGAGTGATCGGGCCATGGTCCTATGGCAAACACTCCTGTTTGGGATAGAAACTGATTAATATTGCTTGGACATGCGTCTCTATGTGAGTTATTTACCCAAAACCACCACACTTGGGGCTAGGGTAACAGCTTGATACCAGATTTTAGCCAGGGCACAAAAAACCACCAAAATTGTGCCTAATGAGTAACGGAGAGCACTGATTGTCTGATTTTGCTTGGGAAAACAGCGAAACTGACAGCTAGGCCCTACCTGTAAGACTGAGTTGGCATGCCTATTGTGACGCCCTCGATTCAATCGTACACTAATCATACACGCAAATGTGTACAATCAAGGTCAAGGACTCACGGGAAGATATCACAACACAACTCTAGACACAAATTAAAATAATACAAGCTTTATATTACAAGCCAGGGGCCTCGAGGGCTCGAATACATATACATAAGCTCGAATACACAAGAGTCAGCGGAAGCAACAATATCTGAGTACAGACATAAGTTGAACAAGTTTGCCTTAAGAAGGCTAGCACAAAAGCAACATCGATCGAAAAGGCAAGGCCTCCTGCCTGGGAGCCTCCTAACTACTCCTTGTCGTCGACGGTCTCCACGTAGAAGTAGGCTCCGTTGGGGTAGTAGTAGTCATCGGCGATAGCATCTGGCTCCTGGGCTCCACCATCTGGTTGTAGCATCCGAGAAGAATGGAAAGCGGTGGAAAAAGGGGAGCAAAGCAACCATGAGTACTCATCCAAATTACTCGCAAGCAAGGATCTACACTACATATGCATCGGTATCAAAGAAATGGGTAGTATCTATGGACTAAACTGCAGAATACTAGAATGGAGGGGAAAGCCTAGCCTATCGAAGACTAGCATCTTCTCGAAGCCACCATCTTGCAGCATTTAGAAGAGTACATAATAGCATATTATAATATTAATAAGTATGTTGTAACATCGCCCAGAGATCACTTCCTCGACTCCCTGCGACAAAGCAATCCTGGAGCCATCATTTCCATTACATGCCTCAGCATCCAGTTCTAGTTGTATCGATTGGGATACAACTCCGAGCGTCCGTTACCGTGGAGACGGCTATTCGAATAGATAATACTTCCCTGCAGGGGTGCACCAACTTACCCAACATGCTCGATCAACTCTGGACGGACACACCATCAGCTCATGACCGGCCTCGGCCGATCAACACACCACAGTCCTACCTAGGCTCAACAGAGAGGCCAGCACGCCGATCTACACCCTAAGCGCGCAGGGATCTTGGGCCCATCGCCCTTTGCACTCTTGCACGTTGCGTACGTGGCCGGTGAGCAGACCTAGCCCCCCTTATACAAGTGAGGCATTCCAGTCCAACCCAGAGCGCGTCGCTCTATCGCTGACGTCCGTTGAGCTTTCGGCTGATACATACGATGCAGAGTGCCCATACTTATTCCCGCGTGGTGGTCAGTGCAAAAAGGCCAGAGGCCTACTCGGATCAAATATCCAAACCGTTAGTGTCTTGATAGTGCGCGGTAACGAGCAGAGACTCACGATCATGTGACCCCGTCGCCCCATCTCGTGGACTTACGGCAAGGGCTAAGAATGCCCGGGTGTGCCACGTAATTATCTCTCGGTTACCCTCCAGGTCAAACCGACTTCACATCACTCGCGGGTACCCCTCGGGGCCGACCCGATGTCATCATGGTTCTGTGGTAAGTCAAAGTAATCGTGTGTCCAAAACAGCAAGGGAGTAACCCGAGGAATCACCCTCGATGGATTCCCACTCGATGTAACCATCAAGGTGGACTTGGAGGAATCACCCTCGATGGTCCACACTTGAGAGGTTGCACCACAAAGTCGTTATCGGGAGTGGTGAAGGAGGAATCACCCTTGATGACCACGACCGAATAACTACACTACAGGGTTAACATTAGAAGTGCTGACGAGGTATCACCCTCGGCACTTGATAGTAACTCTGCAGAGTCGTACAACTAAGGGGGGGTGATGTGCGGTGTCGGGCCTGGACGTCGATCACGTTGATCGAGTCATCGAACATAAAGCGGGGCAACTGGGACAATGTGGGGGGTCACTGATGAATCTCTAACCAACCTATACTAAGCAGTTTAGGATAAATAGGTAAGGTATGAAAGCAGGTAACAAAAACAGGCTATGCATCAGAATAGGATCATACAAAAGCAGTAGCAGTTCTAATGCAAGCACGAGAGGGAAAGAAATGGGCGATATCGGAATGAATAAGGGGGGGGGGGGGGTTTGCTTGCCTGGAAGCTCTGCAGATAGATAACCCTCGAAGGTGAAGTAGTCGATCACTGGTTCAACCGCGGTCTCGGGGTCTACCGGAAAGAAGTAACGGAGAGGGAACACAATAAATAACAGAGCAATCAAAGCATCACAAAGCATAATATGGCAATACGCGGTGCTAGGGGTCTTAACGCAGTGCTAGGTGATACAGACGAAGAGAGAAAACGTCCGAGAATGTTTTCCCAGCGTTTGGCATTTTTTGGACAAATGAATCAGAGGGGACGGATCCATGTTCGTTATGCCAGAGGCACGTGACAGATGAATAGATGGCATATTTGGATTCGTTGAATTTTTCTGAGCAACTTTCATGTAGAAAACATTTTAATCCGAGTTACGGTTATTTTTCTATGATTTTTTGAAGTTTAAAACAATATTCTGGATTCACTATGTTATTATTAATTCAAAATTAAATAGGAAAAAGGCTATGTCTACCCAACTGTGGGCTAGCCACAGTGGCTTACAGGTGGGATCAAAGGGCTAGGTTGACCAAGTCAACATTTGACTAGTCAGTAGTGGGTACTGTTCAAGTAGTGGGTACTGTTCAAGGGGGCCGACGTCATTGACTGTAGTTGAATTGATTTTGACTATTTAGTTTAAACACCAGGGGACCCAAATGTCATAGGGTAGAAACTAATTAACCTAACTACTAATTAGTTCCTAAGCTAATTGGCACAGGGCCGGCCACACATGTACACACACGCAGGCACACCCGGCCATGGCCAGCCGCAAGCAGCAGCAGCTATGGCTAAGCAGCGGCAACCGCAAGCAAAAGCAGCAGCGCATCGGCCTAAACAGCAGCAGCTAGCAGCAAATATGCAGGGGCAGCAGCAGAACGGAGCACAACATCGAGCAGGAGCAGCAGAAGGAGCAGCAGCGGCAGCACAACAGCAGTACGGGCGGGCGGGCGGCAGCGGCAACGCGCAGCAGAGCAGTGAGCAGTAGCGGCGCAAGAAGTAGGCAGGGCCGCGGGCATGGCCAGGCCGCGGCCAGAGGCGAGGCGGGGCGGGGCGCCGCAGGAGGCCGTGGGCGCGCGGAGCCGAGCTCCCTGTCATGGCGGCCAACGCGTGGGGCGGCCAAACGATGACGAATTTGAGGGGAAAGAAAAGGGGAATGGGGAGATGAGCTCACATCGAGCCTGTAGGTGAGCAAGGCGGGCCCGGGGAGGCTCCGGTGAGGCCGAATTGAAGACGGCGAGCGGCGGGGCGGAGGTTGAAGATGACCTCGATCCAGTCGATGTAGGGGCTCCCGGCTTGATTGGTGGTTGTGGTCAAGGCAGTGGTCGACGATGGAGCGGATGGAAGCGCACAGTAGGCGAGGGGACGACGGTGGCCGCGAGCTTCACGGCGGCGCAGCCATGGGCTTCTCGGGCGAATGTTAAACCGAAGGGGGCAAGACGAGGGGGAAGAATGAGAGGGCTTTTGCCAGGGCGTCGAGAGGTACTTGTAGGACGCCCGGGAGTGCGGCGGATGGCCGGCACGTGGCCGATCCGCGGCGTGGATGGACGCACGGCGGGCACCGAGCCTCCTGTGAACATGAGGTTGAAGGAGGAGCCGGTTGGTGGGCTGGGCCTGGTACAGTCGAGATGATGGGCCAAGTGCACAGGGGCTTTCTCCTTCTTTGTTTTCTGTTTTTTATAAATGGCACTGTTTGTATTTAGTTAAGCTATCAAAAGATTTTTCAAAATATGAAACTTGGTTCATAATTTGTATTGCAATTTTTGACACTGTCACAAAAAGTTTGAGGTTATTTTGAAAGTTTAGAATCGTGTTTGAATTTAAAAGGTTCATTAAGATGTTGTTGGACCACTACATTAAATCCCAGGGGGATTTTGGAAATCCAAAAGAGGTTGTTTTCATCATGACAAATACTTGGGGATTATTTGCAACATCACGAACATTTTTGTTTGCATGACAGAAGAAGTAAATATTCGACTTGTTTTTCAAATGGAATTTGGTTTTGATTTTCATCAAGTGGCAATTTAGTTTGAAAAACATGATGACATGGCATCATTAAAGGGGAGATCACTGTAGCATGATTCTCATGGTGTTACACCTATGTGGACAAAAAGATGACGTGGATGAGGGACCCATCTGTCAGCGTGACATATTTCCCCCTTTTCTTTTTAGAGAGAATTCCTTATTTGACCCATTCTTAAAATCTAGTTCCCTTTTTGACCCTAAAAATTTTATTTTTCCTTTTTTGACACCACAACTTTATTTTCTTCCTTCCTTGACACATCTGTCAGTTTTTGCCGTTAGCAACGTTAACTGTGACTGGAAATGTCCTTCTTACCCCTGCTAGGAAGCTGGAAAAAAAACTGGTTGACCGAACCGTCAAACAGGGGCGCTGCGCTGGGTCACACCCCCGATTCCCTCCCTACTCTCCTTGATTCCTCGTTCCTCGATCCCTAACCCTAAAAAAAATTCGCGGATGGAGGAGGGCGTGGCCGATGCTGCTACTGGTGGCAGGATGGACGGCGCGGTGGAGGGCGTGGCCGACGCTACGCCGGTCTCGGCCTCGGTCGGCCATGGCGGGGAGGCGAAGGGCGGCCATGGCGGGGAGGCGGAGGGAGTTCCAGGCGCGCCACCGGAGGGCGGCCATGGCGGGGAGGCGAAGGGAGGTCCAGGTGCGGCGCCCGAGGGCGGCCATGGCTGGGAGGCGGAGGGAGGTCCAGGTGCGGCGCCGAAGCAGGGGAACGACGATGGTGCGACGGCCTCGGATGCAAGTGCTCCGGCATGGCTACAAGGGTAAGTGCCTGTCTTCTCTATAGTTGAATATTTGCTGCCATGATACGTCCTTGAACGAACAGATTACTTAGAGATGGATCCAAAATGCAACATATTTGCTTCACCTTCCTTAACATGATTTTTCTCAAAATGCAACACTATGTTCATATAAAATAGTGTACTTGAGATGGATCGAAGATGCAACAGAGTAGTTAGAGATGGATATTTGTTGCTGCCAAATCTACAATGAAACAATAGACAAAGATTATGTTCATATAAAACAAATATGTTATATTGGATAATCTGTTTACACATGGCACTTTTTTTATTTAAAACACGAAGCAAGTATGCTCATGCACAATTGATCTTTTGCTTTTACAGGATGGATCCAAATTCAACATATTTGCTGAAAATCAAATTGCTTGGCAACCCAAAAAAAGCTAGGAAGGATATCAAATGCTTTTGTTATGATAAGATTATTGATTCCGATTTAACAAATTATAAGGACTTGGTTGAATCAATCGTAGAGCAGTACTCGCCTCGTTATTTGGAAGTTGCACATGTTCAGTACTATGATCCTTTTCTTAAAATCTACCCAGAAGTAACATCCGACCAAGAATTGGTGTCTATGTTTGAGAAACTCTCTAAGACAAAGGTTGTGCACTTGTTTGTTGCATATTGTGATCCATCTGAACCATATGAGCCTATCACGGAGTGGCATAGTGATGTGCATATCCAACCTAGCAACACAGAACAAGACGATGATGATTATCTTCGCAACCCAATACCTGAGAATGAACATGTTGGTGTTGATGAGGAAAATATTTATTTAGACGATGATGATTATCTTCGCAACCCAATACATGTACCTCTTATCATGGTTCCCTGTTCCGATAAAGAAAGGGACGAAGACTATGTTCCTGATCATGAGAGCGAGGATGAGAGCGAGGATGAGGGCGATGAGGAAGTAGAGGAAGATGAGGAAGTGCACGAGGCAGAGCATGCACCACATTTAGAATATGATAAATTAGATCCTCCAATGACCGAAGGAAGAAAATATCCCAATATGGCAGAGTTTAAGTTGGCGCTTTCTCAACATGCAATCAAATATGAATTTGAGTTTAACACCGAGAAGAGTGCACCACATAGGTTCAGGGATTATTGTTCAAGAAGGGATGAAGATAAGTGTCCATGGAGGATATATGCTTCTACAATGGAAGATGAGTGCACCGTAATGGTAATTTCTAACTTTACTCGTGTGTGCTTAAATTGTCAAAAGATCTTTACTAACTATCTTTCTTTGTCTTTTGTAGGTGAGAAAGAACTCTTGTGGTCATGATTGCTCAAGTACAAAAAGGAAAAAGAAGATAAAGAATGCAACCAAGTGGTGGATATGTGAGCACGTGAAGGATTGGCTAATTGAGGATGCAACTCTAGGACCAAAGGCATTGCGAAAGAAGCTTAAAGAGCACCATGGAATCAACATCAAGTATAAGAGAGTATACATGGGTAAGCTGCTAGCCTTGAAGGAACTATATGGTGATTGGGATACAAGCTTTGATAATCTGTATAGTTTTAAGGCACAGATTGAAAGGTGCTGCCCCGGTAGCATAGTGATAATTGAGCACCACACAATAAAAGATAAAATCAGATTTAAGAGATTTTTTGTCGCTTTGAAGCCTTGCATCGATGGGTTCCTTAGTGGTTGCAGGCCATACTTGGCACTAGATAGCACCTTCTTGACAGGCAGATTCAAGGGGCAACTGGCTAGTGCTACCGCCGTTGATGGCCATAGTTGGATGTATCCAGTTTGTATGGGTGTTTTTGATTCTGAAACTAATGAGAATTGGATCTAGTTCATGCAATTGGTTAGGCAAGCCATAGGATCCCCAAGGGGTTTAACCATATGCACCGACGCTGGGCAGCCAGTGTGTGACGACCCCGGCTTAATCGTGCACTAATCATACACGCAAATGCGCACGATCAAGCCTAAGGACTCACTTGAAGATATCACAACACAACTCTAAAACATAAATAAAGTCATACAAGCTTTATATTACAAGCAGGGCCTCAAGGGCTCGAATACATAGCTCGATGGCATACAAGCCTCAGCGGAAGCATTAGATATCTGGGTACAGATATATTACACAGAGAGAAAGAGATAAGCCTTCACAGAGGCGGGGTAAAATAAAATACTACGATCGAAAGGCGTAGGCCTCCTGCCCTGGACCCTCCGATCCTACTCCTGGTCGTCAGTCGGCTCCTCGTAGTAGTAGTACTCGCCAGGCGGGTAGTAGTACTGGTCGTCGGCTGGGGCGTCTGACTCAGGGGCTCCGTCGTCTGGTGGCATCAATTGGATATGGGGGAAAAAGAAAATAAAGCAAACGTGAGTACTCATCCGAAGTACTCAGCAAGCAAGGATCTACACTACATATGCATCATTGTCAAAGGAATGGCTGTATATGTGGACTGGGCTGCAGAAATGCCAGAATAGAGGGGGAAGCCTAGTCCTATCGAAGACTAGCATCTTCAACAATCTTCGACAGTCTTGCAGCAATAGACGAGAACAGATGAACATAATGTAAAGTAGTAGTAGTAGTATCATCAACCTCGACCTGAGATCCTTTCTCGACTCCCTGTGAGAAAGCAATCCCAGAGCCGTACTATCCAATTCTCATATCAAGTTCTAGTTGTACCGATCGGGATACAACTCCGAGTGTCCGTTACCGTAGGACAGGCTATCGATAGAAGTTTCTTCCCTGCAGGGGTGCACCAACTTACCCACCACGCTCGCTTAACTCCGGCCGGACACACTTTTCTGGATCATGCCCGGCCTCGGCTAAGCAACACGCCGCAACCCGACCAAATACTTAACAGAGAGGTCAGCACGCCGGACTAAACCTATGCCCCCAGGGGTCTTGGGCCATCGCCCCGGGAACTCCTGCGCGTTGCGTGGGCGGCCGGAAGCAGACCTAGCAACCCCTTAATACAAGCGCGGTTGCGTAACCAGTCCAATCCAGCGCGCGCCGCTCAGTCGCTGACGTCCATTAAGCTTCGGCTGAAGTATACGACGCAGAACGCCCATACTATGCCCACGTGATGGTTAGTGCTATCGGGCCAGAGGCCCCTCGGATCAAATATCCAAACCGTAGTGGATTAGGAGCGCGCGGAAACGAGCAGAGACTCACGATCGATGTGACCCCGTCGCCCCGTCTCGAGGACTTGCGGCAAGGGCTAAGAATGCCCGGCCACGCCTCGTAGTCATCTCGCGGGCACCATCCAGGTCAACCCGACTCCACATCACTTCGCACTAAGCTCGCGCGGGTACCCCTCAGGGCCGACCCGTCTTTAGTAACATGGTTTAGTGCAAGTCCACTCATCAACAGTAACTGTGTGTCTGACACCAGGGGAGCCCTGAGGAATCACCCTCGATGGAACCCCACCTGATGTTATCATCAAGGTGAACGAAGGAGGAATCACCCTCGAGGTCCACACTTGAGGAGTTGCGCGACGATGTCGTTATCGGGGGTGGTATAGGAGGAATCACCCTCGCTTACCACGACCGATTAACTAACCTACAAGGTTATCATCAGAAGTGCTGATGAGGTATCACCCTCGGCACTCGACGGTAACCCAGCAGTGTCGGCAACTAAGGGGGAAGTGATGTGCTGTGCCCGGGTCTAGTCTTCAATCCCGATGATCGGGTCTTCTGATATCCAGCAGGGCAGTCGGGATCAAGTGGGGGTCTCTGTCGTGTCTCTACCCAGCCTATACTAAGCAGTCTAGGATAACCAGTAAGGTAGCAATGCAGGTTACAATAATCAGGCTATGAAGCAGATATAAGAAAACAGTAGCAGTAGCAGTTCTAATGCAAGCATAAGAGAGAAGAGAATAGGCGATATAGGCATGCTCAAAATGGGGGTGCTTGCCTGTTTGCTCGGGGGCAAGGGCAAGGTCTTCAGTGGTATCGTCGGGGACGTAGTCATACTCCTGTGCGGCGTCTGCCTCGGGAGCTACGTCAACGTCGGGGTCTACCGAGAGAGAAGAGGGGGAAGAAACAGGTAAACATAATGCAAACAAATGCAATACGGTGCGTGTGATGCTATGATGCAGTGCAGGGTTGCCTAATTATGCATCTAAGTCATTTTAGCTATTTTTAGAATTAATCTGGGATTTATTATCCGACGTGTGTGCACTATTCATCTGCCGGATTCGGGTCCGGAGTTACGAGTTCTTCTGCGTAGGGGGTTCCGATGGAGAAACAGACGGCACGATCAGACTCGTCTCGTCGTTCTGAGCAACTTTCATGTTTTAACTTTTTCGATCCGAGCTACGGTTTAAAAGTTATTAATTTTTAAAGATTATATGAATTTCTGAAATTTATTTATTTATCAGAAAATGAATTATGACGTCAGCATTACGTCACAATGACGTCAGCAGGTCAACTGCGGTTGACCAGGGTCAAACCTGACATGTGGGTCCAGTGGGACCCACACGTCAGTCTCTGTTTAGTCTAACAGTGGATTAACTTAATCCACAGGGTTAATTAGGGGGCGGGCCCCACTTGTCAGTGAGACATTAGACTAATCTAATTAATTTTATTTAATTAACTATTTAATTAGTCTAATTATCGAATGGGGCCCACATGTCAGCTACAGGGGTGAACAGTGCCCGCGTTGACTCGGGTCAATGCGGTCAACGAAGCAGCGGGGCCCACCGGCCAACGACCCAGACGGGTCTACGTGGCAGCCAGGTCAGCGGACGGCCGGCGGCAGGTCGCCGGTGACCAAAACAGCGGCGGCGCGGCCCGGGGCTCGCCGGAATTCGCCTATAGGCCACCAAATGGGACGGGGCCGGGTGCGTTCGAACGGCCGTTCGACGGCGCGTCTAACGGTGGCGGTGAGGTGGTCGGAAACGACGTGTGTCGCCGACGGCGAGCTTTGCGGCGGGCGCCGGAGTTCGGTCATCGACGGGATCGAGGCAGCAGCGCGCAAGTGACCAAATGGCGAGGCTGTTGGGAACCTACTCGATGCGCTGAGCGCAAAGGGCTCGGCCCGGTGACCATTTGGTCACCGGAAGGGCGCCGGCGGCGAGCTCATGCGGAGGCGCGTTCGGGCGCCGGTGAGACTAGGGATAGGGAGCGTGCGAGGCCAAACAGAGAGACGGAGAAGGTAGAGTGGCTCACCGCGCGGCTAAGAAAAGCCCTCGTTAGGCTTAGTAGCTGCAGACGGCGCCGGAGACGACGAAGCTCGCCGGAGGCAGAGAGGTGCGGGGACGGCTCGATTGGCTTGCTGCAGGGCTCCCCGGCTCCTTCTAACTGCGCTGTTAGACGTGGCCGACGACGGTGCTTCTCCCTGGCACCTCCAGGCGTTGCGGGGAGGCCGCTGACCACGGCGGTGGCGATGCGTGGCGACGGCGGCGCTCGGGCGTCTCGGAGCTGGGGAAGCAGAGGGAGAGGCGAGCGAGGGAGAGAGAGGAGAATTGACGGGGGAAGCCAGGGGGAGAGCACCGGCCTCGACCTTATCCTCGCCGCCGCACTGTTTCGTCGGTGGCGTCGCGGTGTCGCGTGCCCACCGGCGCGCGCGTGCTCGGCCAAGGCGCCGGCGACACGCAGGAGAGAGGTAAGGGGGAAATGGGCCTGCTGGGCTGGGCCAGTGCACTGTGCACTTGGTCCAGTCCAGTTTAACCTTTTTCTTTTTTCTTACTTTCTGATTTTCCTTTCCTTTTCTGTTTTAAAATAGTTAGGGCATTTCTACACTTTTGAAAAATATGAGAGTTGTCCCAAATATTGCAATGCAATATTAGCTCTCACCCAAAAGTGGTTTGGACAGTTTTGGAAGCCATTTAATTTAGTAATGAATTTAAATGAATTTAATATTGCTGTTTTGGGTGCTGTTTCATCTAGTTAGAGTCACTTATCTAACTCCAACTTTATTGATGTTGATTTTACAAATGTTCCTGGATTATTTGCCATTTAATGAACATTTTCCCAATAGTGTTTGATCAACTTTATAATTCACTTTTGAATTTGAGTTGATTTTCAGAGGTGAATTTGAATTGGATCATTAACCCATATGACTTGGCACTGCAAATGATCATGACTTGGCAGTTTTAACAGAGTGTCACAGAGCTTATTACAAGGGGGTGTTACACAGTGATGATAGGTGTAAAAGAAGTGTTCCCAGAGGCTGAACATAGGGAATGTATGTTTCACTTGGTGTCCAACTTCAAGAAGAAGTTTCATGGAAAGGTTTTTGATGACCACATTTGGGCTGCTGCTTACTCATGGAACCCATATTTATTTGAGAAAAATTGGGTTACAATGGACATAGCAAAGCCAGCGGCAACTGCATATCTTAGGAAGTGGCACACTAGGTTGTGGTCTAGCAGTCAGTTCTCAACAATTTCCAAGGTGGATTATGTTACAAACAACTTGGCTGAGTGCTTCAATAATTGGATTAAGCATTACAAGTCCTTGAACTTGGACGACTTCTTTGATAAGCTTAGGCAGTTGATTATGATCATGTGGAACCGAAGGAGAAAAGTAGCAACAAAGTTAGTTGGGTTGATTCTTCCCCACATAATTAAGAAGTTGAATGCAAAGACCAGAGAATTAAACTTGGAGGTGGTCGAAAGCTCAGAAGAAGTTGCTGAAATAACCGCATTGGGAGGCAGCGGCTTTAGGTTTGTGGTCAACTTGCTTGACAGGACATGTTCTTGTAGACAATGGGAAGTTTTTGGCCTTCCTTGCAAACATGGTCTAGCATTTATCACATCTCTTACCGATGCACGTATAGAGAACTATGTGGACTCGTGTTACTCCATTGACAAATTTAGAGCAGCTTATGACCAACTAATTCCTGCCATGGTGGACAAGAACCAGTGGCCTAAATCAGACCATGGATTCTTCATGTTTCCACCACTACTAAAAGCCACAGCGGGTAGGCCTAAAACTGAGAGGTATAAAGGCTGCAGTGAGAAGAAAAGAAAAAGCGGCCAACACTTATGCCCTATTAGCAAGGACTATGGGCATCATTGGCACAGATGCAAGAAGGGTAACCCAGATGACATTGCTGCTATTTTAGCTGTGAGGTAATGAATTTTATTGTATATTGCATCACTTGCATTTTTTTTTGTAAAAACCATACATGTTAACTACTTTTTTGTTGCTCATGTAGAGGACCACCAAAGAAGAGGACAAAGACCACCAAATCAGCTCAATCATCAATTGTGCCTTGCGAGGATGATGCTCCATCAGCCATGCGTTTTCCGCCAAGGTTAGCAACAACCATGCTCATAATTAAATATAATTAATTATGCCTTTGTGTTCTAAGTGCATTCTTCTCACCATAGCCAAATCTTGGAGAAAACAACCAAGGAAAAAGGGAAATGTGGTAAATCTGGATCCGGAGGAGCGAAAAGGTAACCTATGGTAGTTTCGAAGTTCTGTTATAATGTTATGTTATGCATTGATCTATTGTTAACTTGGGCTATTGTATGTCATGTATGTGTATGTCTAGATCAAGAACACAACCCATTTGTGGCGAACATGATGTCGCCAAAAAGAAAACACGTGTTGCTGTGAAGGTACATGCCAAAAGAAAAAGCAAAGAGGTTGCTGAAATTACTCCGCACCTTCCTATGGTGCCACTTGACAGCCCTGCAATGGGTACACGCAGCAAGAAATTCAACCCTGCTAGCCCTGCAATGAGCACACGAAGCAAAAGGAGGCTTAGTTTGTGATTCTCGTGTCATTACTTTCCGTATCATGTTTCATTTTGAAAACTTTTGAGCTGTTTATGTGATATATGTGTGGACCTGGGCTCTTTACGTGCTATATGCGACCTGTTGTGAACCTGGACTATTGTATATCATCTTTATGTGAACCTGGACTATTGTATGTCACCTTTATGTGAATCTGAATGTGTAGATGACCAAATATGTGGGCTGTTTGCATATATGTGAACCTGGAGCAATTATGTGTGTTTTTTTTGTGCATATGTGTACTGTACAGGGGATATGCCTCCAAAATACAAGGGAGGCTCTGTCCAAATTTTCAATTGAAATTTGTGCATGTGTGTACTGTACTGTACAGGGGATAATTGCAGATTTTGTTTCATTTGGTAATATATTCCAGTTCATATTGCCACTGTTTTTGACTTCTATTTTGGTCACAAAATACACCAGGGGTAAAATGGACTTTTCATGTTGTATTTAACGGTGTTAGTTGGCAAAACTGACGAAAATGTCATAGAGGGAACAAAATGAAGTTTGAGTGTCAAAAAAGGAAAAAAAATCTTTTAGGGCCAAAAAGGGAACCAAATTTTAAGAGAGGGCCAAATAAGGAATTCTCTCTTCTTTTTATTCCTCATCTCTCTTTCTCTTCCATGCCACCTCTCCCTTTGCTCCGGCGAGCACGCCGCCGCCCTCCTCCCCCCTCTCTCTCCTTGCCCGAGTGGCGGCGCCCACCTATCTCTCCCCCGCCGGCAATCCATGGAGAGGCAGATGAACTGCCGCTGCTCCCGATGAGCCCCCGACGCCACCTCCCTGAGCTCGGGCGTGCGGGCTCACAACGGTGGCACGGCGCTGACCGCGACAAGGTCGCTGCGGCGGATAGGGGTGGACCACCTGCAGGCAAGCAACTCGATGGCGAGCTCGCTCTGGGCGCGGGCGAACTCGCGTCGCCGTCGCCATCGCCGGCAGATCCGCAGGCCTCCTCATGTCCCGGCGCGAGAACTCCCACCACGCCGGCGCTCCATGGCTGCTCCACGCCTGCCCCGTTGGTGCTCCATGGAGTGGCAGACAAGCTGCTGCCGCTCCCCATGACCTCCCGGCACCACCTCCCAGAGCTCGGGCACGTGGGCGCACGACGGTGCCCGGTAGTAGGATGGTGACCGCGGCGAGGTTGCTGCGGCGGAGGAGGGAAGGAACACCTCGACGGGCGCAGCCGACCTTGAACGGAGCGACGTGCGCAGTGGCGCCGCCGCAGCTGCCAACTCCGGTAGACCGGTACGAAGCTTCTCCATGGCCTCGATGGTTCTGCCCAGGAGACAACGGGCACTGTCCAGAACCTGTTCGATGAAATGCTCATACGAAAAAGGATGTATAAATAAAAATGAAAAAAGGAGGCACTGAGTCATTGACATGTAGGACCCATGTCCACCTCAGCGCATTTGTCCA
Organism: Thinopyrum elongatum; assembly: GCA_011799875.1. NCBI lineage: Eukaryota > Viridiplantae > Streptophyta > Magnoliopsida > Poales > Poaceae > Thinopyrum > Thinopyrum elongatum. Next base: position 139,360,016 of record CM022302.1, on the reverse strand, counting down.
CATAGGCATGCCTCGTCAGCCTGACAGGTGGGCCCAACCTGTCAGTTTCGCTGTTTTCTCGAGCAAATCCAACAATCAGTGCTCTCCATTACTCATTAGGCGCAGTTTCGGTGGGTTTTTGTGCCTTGGCTAAAATCTGGTACCAAGTTGTTACCCTAGCCCCAAGTGTGATGGTTTTGAGTAAATAACTCTCTCTATGTGCTAATATTAGACTTTGGCTACCGTGCAGAACTGCAGATATATAGTATCCCAGGAATTAAACTCATCAATTACCATGTTCTATAAGCCATTTCTCAACACATGGTAGAGTCGAAAGCTCTGATGGTGGGTGCCCTTTTGTGGGATTAAGCAACCTACAGCGATAAAAAAAAAAAAAGTGATCATGCATTGGAACTTGCCAACTGATACCCGGAGAAAGCAAATATCAAACAGTGATTTTTCTGCAATCTAGAAATATATGAATTACCTCCCCTGGATGCTTCACCACAACCATGTGTTGTCCTGAAACAATATTTCAGGCACAGTAATCCAGTTAAGATAACTAGGAGAATCCAAATAACATAAGTGATATTGTATTTCATAAGAACTATGTGCAATTGATTGTGTGTGTGTAGGTTGTCCTTTTTTTTTGCAGTGTGTGTACATGTGTGTACAGGTTGTCCTGTGGTGATGGCTGTCTTGCCATGGCCGGTTGGCTGCACAGGGTATGGCTCCGAGGGGCTGGCTCTAGCTGACTGCTGCTAAACAAGGCTAGGGTGACACTGAAGCTGGTCAGTCGGCTATGGCGCATGAGCCATCGTGCTTAGATATTGTGTTGGTAAGAGCTTGATAAGTCAGGAATCAATGTACCCAAAACCTAAGTAAGTGCTATCTGTTGACACTTGACAGTGCAGTCTACTAAATCGATTTTAGAGGTCGTAGGTAGGCAGAAGATCCACTCATGTTCTGATCTATCGTCAGTGTTAACCTGAAGAAACTGCAAGTTGTACCAACAAGAAACCAAGATCACGGAGTCTGGTGGAATGTAAACTTGTGTTCATTCAAAAAATTATGCATCAAATCCCTGGGACCTGTGTGTGATCACTTTCGTCCACCAGACTCTGTGATCTTGGTTTCTTGTTGGTACATCTTTCGTCCACCTGACTTATCAAGCTCTTACCAACACAATATCTAAGATAGTGACCGGACTAAAGATGTCTAGTCTCAGTCCACTTGGGTTGAATCCTAACTTGCCTAGCCCAATCTAAGTCATTGAAGTGTCGAAATTGCAGTCCATATTTGATGGGTATGACTGTATAAGTTCCAGTCTACTTTCATCCCTAGGTGTTGAGCCTATAATAAGTATGCTAGCATTTTGTAATATTGCAAGGATTGTATTTGTAGCATATATAATAATAAGACTAATGTGATCCCAGTTAAATTTTTTTCTTTTCGAAACGGTCCCAGTTAATTACATGATAAAGAAACAAGCATCAATAAAATTACCTGGAGCAGTATTGAGGTACTTGGAGAAAACACAAGGACGATAGGTTGGCTCGCAGCGAGAAATTTCAGCAGTACAAGGGATAAGTTGTAGCAGATTCTCTTTGGCGTTCACGGCAGCTAGCCACGCGACTGGGCTTGCAGGATTCGGAGCAGACTTCATGTAAAATACATCATCGTCCAGGCTCAGGTTTGAAAGAGAGCACATAAACTTGTCCAGGGATAGCTTCTTGGCATTGTCACTCCACAGTTCAGGCAACAAGTAAGAGCATCTCTCATCCGTTACTGTGATGTCATCAGTGTCTACAGTGAAGCTGTGATGCCAATCACAATCAGCAAAATCGTGTGATGAAAGAATCTTATGCCAAGCTGTGGCCTTCCAACCATAATCAATGGCACCATTATCCGAGCTTTCAGCATAGTCACCTCGATGGTACTCAACTTCAACAAACTTGATTAAATCTCCGGCGCAGATGACATCTCGGCATGCCCGAGCAGACGATGTCCCAAACCAATGTTCGTTGCTGGGCATTGGGCCAGGCAGATCAATGAAACCAACGGAAGGATCCTCCTCTTTGAGCACATCGCACACCAGAATGCCCCACCAAAGATCAACCCAGCCCAACGAGCTTCCCACCGCGATTACCTTGTGTGTGCTATGGCTCAATAAATCAGTTAGGTCATCGTCTTCACAGTTGCATTCGAGACGAGCCAGCTTGGTGCTCCAAGCCTTGGTCCTTGACGAGTAGCGAAGAAGCTGATACTTGAGAATGCCCTCGGTTATCACGCGGCTGATGGTCGCCACCACATAGCCCTCGGACCCGCCGCGGCCATTGGGCAAGATGCCTAGCGCATCAATGGCGTGGAAGGAATCCGACGGGGGCGGCACCTCAAGCGACGGATTCCCCTGGCCGGCACTATACACGAAGTAAAGCCCCGGTCTGTAGCGGTCCAGGATGATGTAGAGGAGCACGACGTTGCCCTCAGCGCTGACGACGCGGGCGTGGAACGGCAGGCCACCGTCGCGCGGACCGTGGCAGTGGACGGCGAAGGAGGAGACATCCGGCGGGCCGACGAGCGAGAAGGATACCTCGACGACCACCCCCGCCTCGCTTTCGCGCTCCAGAACGACGCTCGCGGCGGCCCTGGTGGAAGCCGCCAAGGCCTTGGCATCGCACTTGTGGCGGTGGTGGGCGACGCCGGCGACCGTGTCGAGGACGACCCATTGAGGATAGCTTCCGCGGGTGGATTCGCCGTTGACCGGCGGACCGGCGGAGGGGGAGGAAGGCATAGGTGACGCGGCAAGAGGGGATTCGGTTTCGTGTCGGTTGACTAGGTTGGGTTGGAATAGTGCGGTGGAAACCCCTTGTTGGAACCAGGAACACCTAGAAGCTCTACCCTACGGCAACAATGGCGAGAGGAGGACGATGACTCAGGTGTTTTGTGCTGCGTACTGCATTGCAGCTTTTCTTGTTTTCATTCCTCTTATTTGTACTGAACTTACAAAGAGAGAGATCAACCACGTACGCGAGCTTACCGGTCGTGCCATCCCACGACGCTCGCCTTGCGGGTGATGCGTGCGTGCCGCGAGCTACGCTGCATGCCATCCCATGCATCGCCAACGTCCGCGCCAAGCTAACTACCTACTAACTGAAACTACCGGGCCACATCCAGTGTACATGCACACGTTGACATGGCCGTTTATTCTGCTAACTGAAAAGAGAAGCTAAGCAAATTGAAACTACCGGGCCACATCCAGTGTACATGCACACGTTGACATGGCCGTTTATTCTGCTAACTGAAAAGAGAAGCTAAGCTAGCTACTGAACCGGGCTAGGAAATACAGGTTCAACATTTCACCCCCTAATTCCGACGCCCGGTGCTCACCACTCCAACGCCAACCTTCTGCCTCATTTCAACAAACTTGATCCGGCCGAGCGCCTTGGTGAGGAAATCAGCAAGCTGTCCGTCAATGCCGACGTGGTCGACGTCCACCTTGCCGTCTTCGATGCACTCACGAATGAAATGATATCGAATGTCAATGTGCTTACTTCTGTCGTGGTGCACCGGATTCTTGCTCAGAGCAATCGCTGACTTGTTGTCGACGCGCAGCTTTGCCCTCGTCGGAGTGTCGCCGGTGAGCTCGCCGAGGAGCCTGCACAGCCACACGCCTTGGCAGGCTACGGTTGCCGCCGCCATGTACTCAGCCTCGCAAGACGAGATGGCGACGACCTTCTGCTTGTGAGAAGTCCATGTGATCGGGCTGGAGTTGAGGAAGAAGACCACTCCCGTCGTGCTCCGCCGATCGTCAACGTCGCCGGCGTGATCGCTGTCGCTGTAGCCGATCACTTCCGGCGCTGCTGCACCACCTTGCTTGTAGCAGCAGCCATGGTTCAGTGTACCACTGACATAGCGCAGGATCTGCTTGACAGCAGCCCAATGCGCCGGCGCCGGCGCCTCCAAGTACCTGCTCACCATGCCAACAGAGAACGAGATGTCTGGCCTCGTGTTGCAAAGGTACCGCAGGCTCCCGACGATGCTCCTGTACCGTGTGGCGTCCACGGCCTCGCCGGCGCCAGTCTTGCCAAGCTTCAGCCGATTCTGCATCGGCGTGTCCGCAGGATTGCACCCCCTCATCCCTGCAGCATCCAGAATCTTGGCCGCGTACGCGCCCTGGCAGATGGTGATCGCGCCGGCCTTCTGCTGAACTTCTATGCCAAGGTAGTAGCACAGAAGCCCAAGGTCGCTCATGTCGAACAGATTCTTCATCTGATCCTTGAATGCTGCAATTTCTTCGTTGCCGGCGCCGGTGATGATCAAGTCGTCGACGTAGACGCCGACTAGCAGAGTCGACGCGCCCGTACCCCTCCTGTACACCGCGTGCTCAAGGGGGCTGCGCTCGAAGCCGAGCGACACGAGCGACGCGTCGAGCTTGGCATTCCAAGCCCGTGGCGCCTGCTTCAGTCCGTACAGCGCCTTCCGGAGGCGCAGCACCTTTTCCGCGTCGCTGCCGATGACGAACCCCGGCGGCTGGTGCACATACACTTCTTCGCGAAGATCACCTTTCAGGAATGCCGACTTCATGTCCATGTGATGGACTTGCCAGCCTCGATGCGCCGCGAGTGCTAGCAGCAGCCGCACAGTCTCCATGCGCGCCACTGGAGCAAACACCTCGTCGTAGTCCACACCTTGCCGCTGCGCGTACCCTTTCGCCACCAGCCTCGCCTTGTGCTTCACAGTGTTGCCGGCGGCGTCCCTCTTGATCTTGTAGACCCACTTGAGCCCTATAGCTCTGTGGCCGCGCGGGAGCGCGGCGAGCTCCCACGTGCCATTGTCGCGGATCGCCGCGAGCTCGGCGTCCATGGCGCGCTTCCAGCACGCCTCGTCAAGCGCCTCATCGACGCTGTCTGGCTCCTCCGCAGCCACGAGGCACAGCCCGACGTGCTCTTCCCTCGCCGCCGCGTCCAGCTTCGCGAGTACGTGCTTCATCTTGCGGTAGCGGGTCGGAGTGTGGTCGAGGTCGTGGCGCTCGCTGTCGTTGTCCGGCGGCGTGGCCCAGCCGTCCTCCACGGACACGGGCGAGACGCCTGCCGACGCCATGAGAGGCGACCCTGCTGCCCCGGAAGACGAGGGGCTGGCACTGGTTGGAGTAGTAGGAGCTGCCGGAGAGCCAGTGCGTGCCGGCGACGACTGCACGTCGTGATCTTCGTCACCGTAGGTGACCACAAGGTGTTCGACCGGGAGCGCGGCGTCTCCGTTGGCCGCGGTCGTCCAGTCCCACCTCCTCTGCTCCTCGAAGATGACGTCGCGGGTTATGATCACCCGCTTGCTCGACGGATCGTAGGCCCTATAGGCCTTGGCGCCCTCCTCGTACCCGACGAAGATCGCCGGTGTGGAGCGGTCGGCCAACTTGTCGATGCCGGGGCCGAGCCGCTTCACGTGCGCCACACACCCAAAGACACGAAGATGGTGCACCGCCGGCTTCCGCTTGTGCCAGGCCTCGTACGGCGTCAGCCCGTCGAGACTGCGTGTGGGCGCGAGGTTGAGGAGGTAGACCGCAGTCTTCACTGCCTCTCCCCAGAACGTCGCTGGCACCGCCATGGCCTTCATCAAACAGCGGGCCATCTCGACCACTGTCTGGTTGCGCCGCTCGACCACGCCGTTCTGTTGGGGCGTGTACGGCGCGGTGGTGCAGTGCTTGATGCCGCCGTCGTCGCAGTACTTGCGGAAGATGATCGAGTTGAACTCGCCACCCCGATCCGAGCGAAACGCCAGGAGGTTGCAGTTCGACTCGGCCTCTGCCCGTGCCTTGACTTTCTTGAAGCGATCACATGCCTCATCCTTGGATTGGAGCACCTCAAGCCACATGAATCGTGAGTAGTCATCAACGATCAGGAGAAAATACCGATTACCTCCCGCTGTGGCTGGCTTGATCGGACCACAGAGGTCGTTGTGGACGAGCTCCAGAGCGCGCTCCGCACGGTACGTCGTGGCCTGAGGAAACGGCAGCCGATGCTGCTTGCCGAGGGCGCACCCGTCGCACACTTGGTCGACGCGGTCGATGATGGGGACGCCGTCCGCCATGCCCAGGCGCCCCAGATCTCGTAGCGCATGGAAGTTCAGGTGGCCGTAGCGGCCGTGCCATAGCCACGCCTCGTCCGCGCCGCGTGACAGCAGACAGACAGGGTGCCCCGCCGTTAGGCGGAGCACGTACAGCCGTCCGCCGTTCCTCTGAACGCGCGCGATGAGGCGGCCTTCCTTATCGCGAAGCCGCAGCAGCCCGTGGCGGATGTTGGTCTCACACCCGAGCTCGTCCATCTGACCCAAGCTGATGATGTTGCTGCGTAGACGAGGTATGAAGTACACCTCTGACAGAGTCAGGTGCTCACCGTTTCGGCACTCAAAGAGGATGGTGCCCCTCCCCTCGATCTGCACGTCGTTGCCGTCGCCAAGCTTCACGGAGCCGCGCACGCCGACGTCGAGCTCGGAGAAGATCTCCCGGCACCCGGACATGTGGTTGCTCGCCCCGGTGTCCAGGTACCAGGACGTGTCGCAGCGGCCATCGGCAGGGGCGGCGCGCTCCTGGGAGTTCTCCTCATTGAGGAGAACGCGCTCGACCGGGCGCTCTGTGGTCGTTAAGAGCGCGCTCACCATGGCTAGCAGGAGAGACCTCTCCGTGTCCTCCCCTTTGCCACGCGCCAGGTTTGCCTGCTCCTTGCGTCCGCGCCGTGGCTCGGTGCAGTGCTTGGAGAAGTGCCCAGGCTTGTTACAATTGTAACATTTGGCCTGGGACATGTCGCGCTCTCCGTTTGGCGCGCCGTCGCGCCCGCCATTTCCACCACCGCCCTGGCCGCCGCCACGTCGGTTTTGCTGCTTGCCGCGGCGACGGTTTGAGCCGCCGCCCTGTCCGCCAGACCCGCCTTGACCGCCGCCCTGGCCGCTGTTCTGCCTTGGGCGCGCTGATTCTTTCGTGCGTGCCACTGCGCCTCTGTCATCAACAGTTGTGCCCCGGCGCCTCCACCTTGATCGTTGGTGAGGTAGCGCTCCTCCGCGGAGCGCAGGCGACCGACGAGCTCCTCAACGGAGAGCGTGTTGAGGTCGAGCATCGTCTCGATGGCGAGAGCAATCTGCATGTACCGAGACGGGACGACGCGGAGGAATTTCTGAACCACTCTCACCTCGTCCATGGTGTTGCCAAGCGAGCGCAGGTTGTTGACGAGCGAGGTGATCCGCATGCCGAACGCGTCGAGCGTCTCGCCGTCACGGAACGCGATCGCCACAAACTGGGAGCGCAGCCGTTGTGCCGTGGCCTCGCGGACGCGCGCCACGCCCATTCGCATGGTCTTGATCGTATCCCACGCCTCCTTTGCCGTCTTCTTCACCACGATCGCACCCACCATCTCCGGCGGTACGGATCGTAGGATAGCCGCCAGCGCCGCCTTGTCATTGGGGACGCTCGACAGGTTTCCCTCGACCGCGTCCCACATCAAGTTGGCCTCCATGTTGATTTGCATCAGCATGGACCACTCGAAGTAGTTCGTCGGCGTGAGCATCGGCCACACAGTGGTGCCGCCCGGGATGAGGCGCTCCTGGATCGTGCGCTCGTGCACGACGATCTCCTTGCCGTGCCTACGGCTGCGACTTCGACCATGGCTGCGACCGCGGTCTGGGGTCGACGAGCGCGCGCCGTCGTTGCCGCTCTTGCCGGCTGCAGCACGGGCCGCCGCCGCGGCGTCAACGGTCACCGGAGTGCCCCCCGGGGAAGTCGAACCGGCCATGGTCGCCAAGGAACGACGTGGCTCTGATACCACTTGTTGGAACCAGGAACACCTAGAAGCTCTACCCTACGGCAACAATGGCGAGAGGAGGACGATGACTCAGGTGTTTTGTGCTGCGTACTGCGTTGCAGCTTTTCCCGTTTTCATTCCTCTTATTTGTACTGAACTTACAAAGAGAGAGATCAACCACGTACGCGAGCTTACCGGTCGTGCCATCCCACGACGCTCGCCTTGCGGGTGATGCGTGCGTGCCGCGAGCTACGCTGCATGCCATCCCATGCATCGCCAACGGCCGCGCCAAGCTAGCTACCTACTAACTGAAACTACCGGGCCACATCCAGTGTACATGCACACGTTGACATGGCCGTTTATTCTGCTAACTGAAAAGAGAAGCTAAGCTAGCTACTGAACCGGGCTAGGAGATACAGGTTCAACACCCCTGGCTCCGTCGCCTTCGTTCGTTTTTCTTTTTCTTTGGGGAGTACCGTCGTCTTCGTTCGTTTATCTCTGGGGGTGTTTCTTTCTTTTCTTTTAGAATATCTCTGGGGTCTGGGGGAACAGTTCAGCCCTTTTCCCAGCACGGGATTGGAGAACCCGTGCTCCGTGCAAGAGGCGGAATCGGAGAGAGAGCTGCTTTTTTTTAGGGTACAACGATTCTTTATTCAAACAAGTTCAACGGAATTGTTACAATATCATGTGTTTGAACGAACCACACATGTCTACCTACACCTAGAGATAAAGAAAATTGAGTTGTGCTATCAGCCCCATAATTGATGAAAAAAAGTTTCCCCGCTTTATATTATAATAAAGCAAATGCACCAAGCATCCGACAACATCAAGGTTTAAGGTTCAAAGGTTCAAACGAAAAACATAGATGAAAGTGCAACAGGGACCAAATAAGTCAAGCTGGGGGCACAGCAAAACAAACCCCTGCAAGTAACCGAGAACTACTGGCTAATCTGGCTCGGGCGGTGGAGCAATGGAGCCGGCGGTAGAACGAAGTCCGCCATGATGAAGTCGATGTTCTCCCGATCCCGCCGTTTGCTAAGCGATTTCCAGAGCTGTAAGAAGCCACACAATTTGTATATTGCGTGAGTCGCACGAAGCGGAATCACATGCTCAATCACTAGTTTATTGCGAACAGTCCATAAGGTCCATGCGAGAGTGCCCACCACCACCCAAAGGGATGGGCGCATCCCGCAAGGAAAGCCTAGGACCTCCCGGAACATGTTCGGGAGGTTATCATGGCACCAATTCCCTCCCATCATGTCCCGCAAACAACTCCAGAGGAGAATCGCTGTCGGGCAAAGGAAGAATATGTGACTGGAGTCCTCTGGCACTCCGCATAAAGGGCATAGCCCATCACGAGGGCCATTACGTTTAAGCATCTCTGTACCCGAAGGTAGGCGGCCACGGACCCATTGCCAAAGGAAGATATGAATCTTCATTGGTAGTTTAATCTCCCATAGGACATTTAGCTCGGCCGGGCTAGGGGAGCCTCATAATTTCTAGACCTTCTCTCATACATGAAATCACACTCCAAAAAATCTAATTTGCTAGCATGGATCTCCTGAATAATGGTTGCATGTCATCCTCCTTGATTCGTCTCAATATAATTAATCTCCGTAGCACAGTCCGAAGATACCAGGACCCGAGAAATATCCAAACCCTTGGCCAGTGACAAAGCCTCGCAGCATGCCAAGGCCTCCAATGTTGGCACATCGTTAATCCCCAAGTAAGTGATAGATGATGAGCCCAAGTAATTACCAAGATGGTCGACGCTCGCGGGCGTCCCTGGCCGGGACGGCCCACTTGCACCAACTGCAGAGACCGAGGAAACTGGAACTGTAGCGACTAAGAGCATCCACGGTCGTCCTTCTCAAGTGTCCAAAGGCCAGTCTGGTCATTCGACACCGGTTCGCTTGGCTGGCGCTCGCAGCAGCCTCGCGTCGGCTGGCCTAGCTAGTACGCTCGCTCCTTCCCTTCCGTTCACACAAGTACGTTCGTTCGTCCTTTTTTTTTTGGTGTTCATCCCTTCGTTCAAAAACCTGAAAAAACATGGATCGAAAAATTATGAATTTGAAAACAGTTCACAAATTTGAAAAGTTCATTAATTTAAAAAAAGTTCATCAATTTTGAAACACATTTCAAAAAATTTGAAATGTTCATCGATTTAAAAAAAAGTTCATCAAACTTCAAAAAAGCTCATCAAGTTTAAAAAAAATCATCGAATTTGAAAAAAAGTTCATCAAATTTAGAAAAAAATCATTGAAATTTGAAAACGTTTCTTCGAATCTGAGAAAAGTTCATCCATTTTGCAGAAAAAAATCATGAATAAAGAAAGTTTCTCGAATTTGAAAAAGGAAAGAAAAAAAGGGAAAGAAAGTTCATTGAATTTTAACAAAAGTTCATCAAATTTGAAAAAAATTCATCGAATTTGAAAAAAAAAATCATCGACTTTGCAGAAAAAATTCATGAAGAAAGAAAGTTTCTCGAAAAAAGAAAGAAAAAGGGGACAGAAAAAAGGAAAAAAAATATGAAAAACATTTAAGTAGTCACAACAAGTGAAATGGTCGGGTGGTTGTTGCGTCTTACACTAAACTCGCTCGTGGCGGATCGAATCCCAGCTCTCGCGCACTTTTTGCAGTTTAGAAACAGAAGAAAAGAAGTCAACATGGCCGGCCCAAACGTGACGAGGGGGTGTGTGCCCGTTACTAAAATGAATAGTACTAGGCACTAAAGGCGCCGAATAGGATTTGGCAAAACATTGACCCAACCGGACCTCCCAAAGCCTCTTTAAACATGGATTTGGCAAAACATTGATCCAATAGGATTTGACCCACCTCGAACCACCTTTTCTCTTTCTTTATTCTTTCTTTTTTATTCCTCCATCCCCATCAATTATATATCCATGTGACCTGATAATTCCAAGACAAAGTGAGGGACATGGCTGCATGTATGCACAAATAAATGCTTCAAATGGACACTCCTAGACACTGTCCCGCGTATTAGAAAATGATGCTTATAGTATAAAAATTATATAAAAATGTGCAAAATGAAAGCAATCGGAAAAAAAAATCCAAATGGGAAAATAAAAAAAGTAATGAAACTAAAAGAAAAAATGGAAACAAATAAAGACACAAGAAAAAAAACAGCAACAGCCAGGGACCTGAGAAAAAACAACGGACACATGCGTACATGGGCTGAGCAACCTTGCTCCGCGACGAGAATGGCCTCAGCGAAGCCGCGACCTTTGATGCTCGCGGGTGGCCCCCGAATCGTAAGACGAATAAGAGACACTTCCCTTGCACAAAACCTATGTCTCACTTAGTGTGAGTGCTTCTTCGGTCTCCCTATAAGGTTTGTCGCGTGTTGTAGCTACTAGGCTTGCCCATCTTTGCCTGTTTTTTTTTGTTCGCCAGTCATCATGTTTGGATCGTGGTTTTCTTTTTTCTGCTGGGTTTCTTCTCCGGTTTTCACTATTAGGTTTGGTTTTTTTTTCTTCACCTTTTTTCTTCTTCTTGGTTTTCTTTTGTTACTTCCTCGGTCTTTTCTTTCTTGCACTTTTTTCTCCGTTTTCCTTGTTTCTTTTTTCTACCCGGTCTATTTTGTTTTCCGTTTTTGTTTTTTATTCTATTTTCTTTATTTCTTTCTTGTGTTTTTCTTGTTTCTTTCTTTGTTTTTACCAGTCTTCTTCTTTTCTCTTTAGTTTTGTTTTGCTTTTGTTGGTTTTCTTCATTTCCTCATTGGTTTTCACCCTTTCTTTCTAGTTTTTTTTCTTTTCTTCCGTTTCTTTGGGTTTTACCATTTTTTACTTAAACACCGTCTATATTTTTAATACATATTTGTACGTTTTAAATATACATCATGAATATTTTTTATGTATGTTTAATATTTTCCAAAATACATTATTAACTATTTTACAAAATTATGTTTGATGACTACCTTTTTCATAAATAATGTAAATTTATCAGGAAATGTTTTTAATACATTCGTTACATGTTGAAATATAGATTAATCTTTTATTATGCATAATCAACATTTTTAAAATATATTGTTTTTGTCTTCAAATTTTTAAAACACATTCTAGATTTTACTTATACATCAGGAACATTCTTTTGTACACGTTTAAATATTTTGAAATGGATGATTACATTTTTCCAAATTTTGTGTTTGAAGAGTACTTTTTCACACATTGTACAATTTTGGTAATATCAGGAACATTTTTGATAACCAGTTAACATTTTCGAAATTATGATTAATATATTTTTGATTCACAATCAACATTTTCTAAAATTTATGGTTTTATGTTCAATTTTTAAATACACATTCAATATGTTTTATGTTCACCAGGAACATTTTTAAAACACATTTACCATTTTGTAAATAGATGATTATCATTTTTACTAATTTTGATTAATCTTTTTAAATACATGATCAACTTATTTCATACACATTGTATTTTTTGTATATACATTAGGAAAAAAATCTACACACATTTAACATTTTACAGATGTTTTATATATAGTGTATTTTGTAATATACATGTATATATTTAGAATATTTGGAAGTATACGCAAAAGTAAAAAAGCACATCAATTAATTCGCAAATAGCAACGATGAGGGCGGCTTACCCTTTTGCCTCTCCTCCAAGCGAACAGGGTGGATAGGGTTTTTGCCTCCATCAGCGCCGCCGTCTGCATCCTCTCTTGTGGCTTTAGGGCAATGGGACGCAGTGGATCTCAGCCCTTGCCGACGAGAGGGCTTTGTTTTTATTTGTTTCTTTGAGTTTTGCTAAGGTTTTGTGTCTTGCTCAGGAAGACAAGATGACGGTGGCTCCCTACAAATGGAATAAGGTTCTCCTCGTCCAGCACCCGTCCTGGTGATGTGTCTAGCATTATCGGAGGACGTGTGAAGGTGTGTCTTCGATGGATCTCGCAGGATTCGCCCGGTGGTTGTCTTTGATGGATCCGATCTTTGTTCTTCTATGTCAGTGTGTCTTCTGGTTGAATCCTTTTGATCTATGCTTGTCTTCATCGGCGGTGGTCGCTAGGTGGTATGTGAATCTGATGTAATTTTTATTGTTTCCGGTGGTCATTGTACTGCAATAATTGATGATGAATACTTTATCTGTCCCGTAATATAAGACGTTATATTAAATGTAATAATGTCTTATATTACGGGATGGATGGAGAAGATCAGAAGTTTTCTCGCAAAAAAAAGTAAAAGAAAAGCAAAAAACGTGAAAAAGAACCGAGGCTGTGGCCTCCCGTGAGCTGGGCGGCCCAGTCTCGCGCTCCCTCAGACGAGGCTGCCCTAGTCTCGCTCAAGCGAGACATAGGCGCGCCCCTTCCCCTGTTCTCTTGTCTGAAAAAAACTTCCCCTGTTCTCAGGGGCAAAAGGAGAGACAGTTCCCCAGCGCAGCGACCTGGTGCGCCGGCGGCTCGCCGCACCGGTGGCGGCAGTACAGCCAGGGGTTGGTCCCGAGTAGCGCATCTCTTTAACTGTGCTCCGCTCCCGATGTTTCCCCACGAAGGGGAGGCAGCGACTCGCGCCGACCGGGCGCAGCGGCGGCTGCAAGGTCGCCGGCCAACGGATGCCGGAGGCTCGATCAGCAGTCCGTCGACGCGCTTCTTCCGAGGTGAATCGTACAAAAAGAATCTTCCTGTAAAAGATTCCTGTCAGTTGATGTTCTGTACTACATGTTTCCTCAATTGTTGCAGTAGCAAGCGCCTTATGTTTGAGATTTTTTGATACCCTAGTTACAAATTCCGGTCAGTTGATGTTCTGTACTACATGCATTCTGGCTAGTGCCTTACCTTCCTGGTAGTACTCATGGATTATATTTCATCAGTTAATCTTGTTTTCTCACTCACACACCTGAAAATTTAGATTCAACTTGGATTTTTTTTCCTGTTAAGTAAGTAAATTTAGATTCAAAGTTAGGGTGCAGTTTTTCTTCCTGAGAAAAGTTTTTGGAGTACGGACAAGATTGAGCTCTGGACACATTTGGAATACTTTTGTTTGAGTCTTCTTACATTGTTACATAACTTTACATCTCCAACTGATGGAGTCACTCTTCACCCTATATTATTTTCCAGAAACCTAATTATGACTCACATCTAGAGGAGAAGCTTCTTTGCTGGACAATGTTGCTAAACATGAAAGGCAATCTAATCCGAACGAAGTTGACATGACAGATCATATGTAAACTGGAGTAGTACTAGCCTAAATATCTTGATAAAACTACCTGATCATACAACACCCCTATGACAAAGAATGCACTGAAACCAATCATGAAAGTTACCTTATAACTAGTTTGTTGTGTTGACAGAATGGTGGCTGGAGGGGCTTCTGTTGAACCACATTTGTGAATGAGAATAGAACCACAGAGCTTTGCATTCCCGTCAAAGCTCGAAGTCTCAAATGTGTTAAACTGGCCTCCAGATGGAATAGGACCTTCTAGGTCGTTCTTGGAAATATTGAACGCCGAAAGGGAGTGCAGGCTGTTCAGTCCAGATGGGATTGGGCCGATGAGATTGTTATTGGACAAGTCTAGTGCCAGAAGACTTGTGAGATTGCATATTGACTGTGGGAGCTGTCCGGTCAAGTCATTCGAACTCAAATTGAGAGAACGGAGGGATTTCAGCTGACCGATCTCCCAAGGGATCTCACCAGTGAATTTATTGTTGCTTAAATCCAGCACTTTAGGGAAAGCATTCAATCGGCGGTATTGTCGTGATAGAGCAGTATAAATAGTTAGTTTGAACACCCTTGGATCTAAATGGGCTTTAGTCTTCTCTAACTTCAGCATTGGCATATCCATCAGTGTTGTTGGAATTCCCTCTGTGAGGCTGTTGTTTGATATGTCCAGATAGAACAGGTTGCTTAGGGTTTTGATCCAGGCTGGTATTGATCCAGTGAGTTGATTGTTAGCTAAGTTTAATATTTGTAAGTTTGGTAGCTTCGATATCCAAAATGGCATATTACCTAACAACTGGCAACCTCCTATATCCAGGACCTGAAGATTCTGAAAGCCATCAATTATGTCATCCTCAGGCATGAGCTCTGCCATGAAGTTATTCCCGATAAGCAGGATGGTAAGCTGCCTGCAGTTCTGTAGAATGTGAAGTGCATTTGTGATATTTTCGAATGAGTTGAAAGCAAGTGAAAGGAAGGCGAGGTGCTTCAAATCGCCTATTTTTGGCGACAGTTCTCCATGCAAGTTGTTTGCAGATAGCCGCAGGGCAATGAGTTTGCTGCAAGAGTATATACTTTCTGGAATTGTGCCAGTGAAGTTGTTGTACAGAAGGTCTAAAGTTGTCAGATTGGGAAAGTTGGAGAAATCAACCTTGTTAAGTTCTCCACTGAATTTTTTGCTCTTGAAGTCGACTGTTATAAGATTTGTGCAGTTACTCAGAGCTGATGGTAGGTCCTCTGACAAGTTGTTGCGGTCAAAATATAACTCCTCCATTCTCTTGAGCTGACCTATAGAATCTGGAAGCTTGCCACTGAAGTTATTCCTTCCAAGATTCAGGGTCACGAGATTGCCGAGGTTGATTATGTGTGCACCATCCAGTACTCCATGTAACTCATTGTTACGGAAAGACAGGTGCTCCAACAAGGTAGCACGGAAGAGTTCATCTGGGAGGGTTCCACTGAGGTTGTTGTAGCCAGCATTGAGCACTCTAAGAACAGAGCAATCACCAAGTCCTCGGGGGATGCTACCACTGAGTTTGTTGTAACTCAGATCAAGCACAGCGAAAGATGGTGAACCGTTGCAGAAATGAGTTGGTATCTGCCCAGTGAAGCTATTATTGCTGCCATTAAGCGCGATAAGATTCTCCATTGATTTCCATATGGTGGATGGGAACACTCCAGTGAACGAGTTACTCGATATGTTCAGTACCTGCAGAGGCCAGGAAGGGGTCGACGATGGCAGCTCGTGCAGTGCTCCACTGAGGTGGTTGAAGCTGACATCTAGAACAACGATGCTGCGAGAAGACACCAATCCCTGCGGTAGGCCACCGGACAGAGAGTTGTGCGAGAGGTCAAGGAGCTTCAGGCTGTTGAGGCTACCGAGGGACGCTGAGATGTTCCCCTCGAGGCTCTTAGAAGCCAGCGAGACACCGGTGACCGCCCTATCTGTGCTGCAGGTGATCCCCTCCCACTCGCAGCAATTCTCGCTGTCCCGCCATGATGCCGCGAGGCCACCATCCTGCGAGAGCCCGGCGAGGAACCGGAGAAGGCAGCTCTTCTCCTGCTGTGTGCAGGAGCTGTTGGGGGACACCAGAGAGAGGAGCAGGACAAAAGCAAGGCCAAGGGAAGCCATTGGTGATTTTTTCCTTTTTGCTGTGTTTCATGTAGGGGGAATGGAACAGTGTTTGCTGGTGAAACTAGCATGGAAACCTGATGGTGTTAAATCGTGCCCTGGCTGGGTAGTGCAGCAACGGTCCAACGGAGGAAGAGCGTGAGTTCCCATCTGGGACTCTGGGTTCCGAGCTGGGGGTCAAGTAAACCGCGTGGGCGTGGCACCTATCAGTAGTTGTGAACTTGTGATGCTTGTCTAGAACGGGATTCAGCATAGTTGAATACAGAATACTCCTAGCTTTGCTTCATTTTTTAGGTGAATAGTTGAGTAGTACTCGTATGTGGTTATCCACTTGGCTCAAGAAGACCAAGACCCGATCGTTTGTTGGTTGTATTCCTGTGGATGCTATAGATTTCTTGTCGTTGATTCAGACTCTTCTGGCATTCAGCTTTTACTTTTGCCATTCTCTGTCTAGGACTTGTTACTCCTTTTATTGTTCATGGCTTCGGATTCAGCAGCTCTAGAAGTTGAGAATATATACCTGATTTTACTTCATTTACCTTTTTATGCAAAAACTTATTGTGATAATCATAAACATAAGCCTAGATGGCTCCCTCGGTCCTCGACAACAAAAATCATGGCTTAGAGCATCTCTAACCAATACCCTGTAATCGATTAAAGGAGGATAAATTCACGTTCTCTCCTCTAAAGTGCACCTAACTGAACCCTTATAACTGGTAGTGGGGAATATTTTTTACTCCGCGGCAGCCGTGACCCTTAAATATACTCGTCGCCCACCCACGGAGTAAAAATTCTCCTCATCCCAGCTCTCCTCCTCTTCCATTCCGCCGCCACCCAAGCCCCGCCGCCAAAAATGGTTGGATCCAGCCTCTGTCCCTCCCTGCCACCGATTAGAAGCGCGGATTCATGCAATCCCAAGCCCGTGGCTGCGGTGGCGCTTCCTCCTCCCGAGGCGGTGGTTCCTGCTTCTTTGACTTCCCACCATCATCGCCATCGCAGAGGAAATACCTCCACGTGCGGCAGCGTTGGTGGGGGACTAGAGATCACCATCTGCGAAACACATGAGAAGATTTGGATGGGATCTTTCCACTCAGCGGTGCACGTAGTGCGAGAGTACGACATTATGTTAGTGCATCTCCACGACGCCAACGCCCGGTGCAACTTCCCCGACAGCTTGCCGCAGTTGGCGCTCGTCGACCCGCGGGTGGCCACTGCGGGAAGATCGGGAGGCCAGCGAGCACCTCGAGGCGTGATACGTCTCCAACGTATCTATAATTTTTTATTGTTCCATGCTATTATATTATCTATCTTGGATGTTTTATATTACCATACTATTTTATATCATTTTTTAGGACTAACCTATTAACCTAGTGCCTAGTGCCAGTTGCAGTTTTTTCCTTGTTTTTGACTTTTTCATAAAGGAATATCAAATGGAGTCCAAACGAAATAAAAGTTTCGCGATGATTTTTCTTGGACCAGAAGACACCCAAAAGACTTGGGGAGAGGGCCAGAAGGTTCCCCAGGAGGCCACAAACCTCTAGGGCGTGCCCCAGAGAGGGCGCCCTGAGGGCTTGTGGGCCCCTCGGGGGTCTCCTAACCCTAACTCCGCCTCTATAAATTCCCAAATATTTCCAAACCACCAGAAGCGTCCACCAAAATACTTTTCCGCCGCCGCAAGTTTCTGTTCTTGTGAGATCCCATCTTGGGGCCTTTTCCGACAATCTGCCGGAGGGGGATTCGATCACGGAGGACTTCTACATCAACCTTGCTGCCCTACCGATGATGTGTGAGTAGTTTACCACAGACCTACGGGTCCATAGCTAGCAGCTAGATGACTTCTTCTCTCTCTTTGATCTTCAATACCAATGTTCTCCTCGATGTTCTTGGAGTTCTATCAGATGTAATCTTCTTTTGTGGTGTGTTTGTTGAGATCCGATGAATTGTGGATTTATGATCAGATTATCTATGAATATTATTTGAGTCTCCTCTGAATTCTTATATGCATGATTCGATAGCTTTGTATTTCTCTTCGATTTATTGATTTGGTTTGGCCAACTAGATTGATCTATCTTGCAATGGGAGAGGTGCTTGGTGATGGGCTCAATCTTGCGGTGTCCTCATCGAGTGACATAGCAGGGGTAGCGAGGCACGTATTGTATTGTTGCCATTAAGGATAAAAAGATGGGGTTTATATCATATTGCTTGAGTTTATTCCTCTACATCATGTCATCCTGCTTAAGGCGTTACTCCGTTCTTATGAACTTAATACTCTAGATGCATGCTGGATAGCTGTCGATGTGTGGAGTAATAGTAGTAGATGCAGGCAGGAGTCGGTCTACTTGTCACGGACGTGATGCCTATATTCATGATCATTGCCTTAGATATTGTCATAACTTTGCGCTTTTCTATCAATTGCTCAACAGTAATTTGTTTACCCACCGTATGTTTTGCCTTCAAGAGAGAAGCCTCTAGTGAAACCTATGGCCCCGGGGTCTATTTTCCATCAAATATTTTCAGATCTACAAAATCAAAAACCCAAAAATATCTTGCTGCAATTTATTTGTATTTACTTTATTTTACGTTTTAGTAATCGTTTATATATATCTCTCTATCAGATCTTATCCTTGCAAGTGACCGTAGAGGGATTGACAACCTCTTTATCTCGTTGGGTGCAAGTGTTTGATTGTTTGTGCAGGTGCATAAATTGGAGACTTGCTTGTACCTCCTACTGGATTGATACCTTGGTTCTCAAACTGAGGGAAATACTTATCTCTACTTTGCTGCATCACCCTTTCCTCTTCAAGGGAAAAACCAACGCAAGCTCAAGAAGTAGCAGGAAGAATTTCTGGCGCCGTTGCCGTGGAGGTTCTACATCAAGCCTACCAAGTACCCATCATAAACTCTCATCTCTTGCATTACATTATTCGCCATTCGCCTCTCATTTTCCTCTCCCCCACTTCTAAAACGCTTTCAGAAAAGTACAAAAAGATTTGCCTTTTTCGCCCTTCTTCCGTTCGTCTTTTCGTTTGCTTTTTGTTTGCTTGTGTGCTTGATCGCTTGTTTTGTTATCATGGCTAGTTCCTCTATCATGGTTGATACCCCGAAAAATGAAGTTCTTAATTTTAAACAAAGGGGTGGGGAGAATCTAAAAGATGCTTGGTATAGAATTTGCAATGCTCAAAATAGATCCACACGTAAGCAATCTACTAGTGTTCTTCTTCGAAATTTTTATGTGGGTGTTACTACTTGGTATAGATATGTGCTAGACATCATTACTGGGGGTAATTTCTTGAGTAGTCACCCTATGGATGCTTACAACGCTATGATAAATCTAGTAGGGTCGCCACCATTTACGGTTAATGGAACAGTTTTGACTTTGGAACATGTGATGCAAAGGCTTCATACTATTGAAAATAAAATTTCTACCGTAGAGCTTATTGAGAATTTGGATAAAAATATCCACAATCACATAACTCAACTTGGATCGAAGGTAGGAGTCACTTTGAAGAACTTTAAGGAAAAAGGACCCATCGTTGATGAGAAAATTGAGCAAGAATCTACTAGAATCGATAAAATAGAAGATATCATTACCAATTTGGGTTCCGCCTTTGCCACTGTTAAAACTACTCCAAAATTTCCTCATACTAAATCTACTAAGTTTATCTATGTTCCTAAGGATAAAGATGAGTCATCTAATAAAGGAAAAGAGGATCTAAAGATGATAAGTATTTGCCCTAACTTTGTCAACATTATAAAGGAACCGGTTATTACAACCGAATTTCTTGGTTTTTTACCTAGGGGAATGACCTTTGGCAAACCCAATAAAATTCCTAGGGAGCATGGGTTCTTAATTGATGAATTGCATACCAAAGATGACAATACCTATATCTATTGCAATATGCCTAGCTAGGGGCGTTAAACAATAGCGCTTGTTGGGAGGCAACCCAATTTTACTTTTTGTGTTTTTTGTTTTTGCTTCTGTTTTTCAATAAATACACATTATTACTTCTGTAGTAATTGTGTTTTAGTGTTTTAATTAGTTTTTGAGCCAAGTTAGACCTTTGGGATGATATATGGTGATAGTTGATTTGATTTTGCTGAAAAACAGAAACTTTTGATTCCAGTAGAAGAATTGTTAAAATTCACTGGAGCGTGATAAATACCTGAATTTTTTACACAAGATTTATATACTAATTTCCTCTGTTGTCCTAATTTTTCAGAATTTATAGAGTTACAGAAGTAGGAGGATAATTCAGATCTTCGCAGACTGTTCTGTTTTTGACAGATTCTGTTTTCTATGTGTTGTTTGCTTATTTTGATGAATCTATGAGTAGTATCGGGGGGTATGAACCATGGAGAAGTTGAAATACAGTAGGTATAACATCATTATAAATTTAGAATGAGTTCACAACAGTACCTAAAGTGGTGATTTGCTTTTCTTATGCTAACGGAGCTTACGAGTTTTCTGTTGAGTTTTGTGTTGTGAAGTTTTCAAGTTTTGGGTCAAGATTTGATGGACTATGGAATAAGGAGTGGCAAGAGCCTAAGCTTGGGGATGCCCAAGGCACCCCAAGGTAATATTCAAAGATGACCAAGCATCTAAGCTTGGGGATGCCCCGGATGGCATCCCTTCTTTCATCTTCAATCCATCGGTAAATTTACTTGAGGCTATATTTTTATTCATCACATGATATGTGTTTTGCTTTGAGCGTCTTGTATGATATGAGTCTTTGCTTTTTAGTTTGCCACAATCATCCTCGCTGTACACACCTTTTGAGAGGGACACACATTTATCGTGAATTTATTAGAATACTCTATGTGCTTCACTTATATCTTTTGAGCTTGGCAGTTTGCTCTAAGTGGTTCATTTATATCTTTTTAGAGCACGGCGGTGGTTTTATTTTATAGAAATTGATGAACTCTCATGCTTCACTTATATTATTTTGAGAGTCTTGAACAACATGGTAATTTGCTTAGGTTATGAATTTAGTCCTAATATGATGGGCATCCAAGAGGGATATAATAAAAACTTTCATATAAAGAGCATAGAATATATGAGAAATTTGATTCCTTGCATTTGTTTTGAGATATAAAGATGGTGATATTAAAGTCATGCTAGTGAGTAATTGTGGATTGGTAGAAATACTTGTGTTAAAGTTTGTGATTCCCGTAGCATGCACGTATGGTGAATCGTTATGTGATGAAGTCGGAGCATGATTTATTTTTTGATTGTCTTCCTTATGAGTGGCGGTCAGGGACAAGCGATGGTCTTTTCCTACCAATCTATCCCCCTAGGAGCATGCGTGTAGTACTTTGTTTTGATGGCTAATAAAACTTTTGGAATAAGTATGTGAGTTCTTTATGACTAATGTTGAGTCCATGGATTATACGCACTCTCATCCTTCCACCATTGTTAGCCTCTCTAGTACCATGCAACTTTCGCCGGTGCATTGAACCTACCATATACCCTTCCTCAAAACAGCCACCACACCTACCTATTATGGCATTTCCATAGCCATTCCGAGATATATTGCCATGCAACTTCCACCGTTTCGTTTATTATGACACACACCATCATTGTCATATTGTTCTCATATGCATAAGGCATTCATATAGAGTCATATCTTTGTTCTAGCATCGAGTTGTAATTCTTGAGTTGTAAGTAAATAAAAATGTGATGATCATCATTATTAGAACATTGTCCCATGTGAGGAAAGGATGATGGAAGCTATGATTCCCTCACAAGTTGGGATGAGTCTCCGGACTTTAAAGAAAATAAAAGAGGCCAAAGAAGTCCAAACAAAAAAAATGAGAGAAAAAGAGAGAAGTGACAGTGTTACTATCCTTTTTCCACACTTGTGCTTCAAAGTAGCACCATGATCTTCATGATAGAGAGTCTCCTATTTTGTCACTTTCATATACTAGTGGGATTTTTTCGTTATAAGAACTTGGCTTGTATATTTCAATGATGGGCTTCCTCAAATTGCCCTAGGTCTTCATGAGCAAGCAAGTTGGATGCACACCCATTTAGTTTATTTTTGAGCTTTCATACACTTACTAGATCATGATTGGCGCGCGTTGCTACGCCGTCTATTTTTGTAGTAGAATGATAGGAGTTTACATATAATACAGACCAAAAGGTGGGTATAGTATTTTGTTAAAACTTGACAATATGAATACTTGAATTTTCTTACTACTTGGAAGCAGTTAAATTTAGATCTATCTTCAGTGATCTATCTTCGGTTAATTAATCTTGTTGGGGAACCAAGCGATGCATAGAACAAGAAACCACTAAAATGTGGATAGTACAAAGTAGTAATAGCCTAGTATAGCATGCCGCATAGTAGAGTATAACATGCGTTGACAATACCAAAATAAGAAACCCAAATCATATGGTAAACGTACTGAGGCTAGGTATAACTAAGGAATATAAAGTTACACATAACCATAGCACCAAGCGGTTAGTTGATCATTTATTTTTCTATAAGAGCCAGAAGAAAGATATGTCAGTGCAGCATATGCAAACTGTTTTGAGATAGGAAGAAGTACATAACATCAGGGCATGCCACTTAGAATCAAAGTTAATGTAGATAACATGGAAAGGAACATGGAAACACGATATGAGCAAAAGTACATAACTTCAATGGTATAACAGAAAACTGTTCATATCGGCTCATCTGAATTTTCCTTGTCTATTAACACAAGTAGTACATCAAGCATTTAACCAGTGCATCCAAAAATTTAAGAGCTAGTCATGCTAGCCAAAAAAAGGAAAACCGAAGCCTGAACAACAACTATGTGGCATTTCATATTGACAACCGGATCTTGTGTTTCCTGCAAAGAGGGAAAGAACCATTAAATGAATCGCAAATGTCTGGCACCATACATGTAAAATTTCAGTGGTGTTGCATGTTGTGGAATGGTCAAGTGGAGTGACATTATCTATATGAAGTATTCAGACTTACTTGAATTGAAGGAAGCGGAAATAGTGGATCCGAAGACATCACTATCCAGAGTACCAAGAACCAATTGGCAACATACCAGGAATGTTGAGATAGTTGGAGTTAAAAACTAATAAAGAATAAACATAGATGTTAATACAGAATAACAGAGGATATAATGTAAATGAGACATGCATGCAAATGAGAAAGTATGTATACAGTTTCCTTTTTGCAAGTCTAGTTCGTATCCTCCTTTAGTGATAAAGAAATCAACTTGCAAAAACTCACCTCTACTATAGTTTGCTGGAAATCAAGTAAAACTCTGATAGTAATGTATATTGTGAAAGGCAGCCTAATGTTAAAAACACAGAATTACTTACCTTGGCTGGAAACCAACAGGGTGCACGACTGGGTTGTAGCAGGCTAGTAGCAATGCCGAAGACAGCAAAAACACAACAAATAAATTGGAGAGCACAAGCAGATAAATCAGTACAATATGATCGGTGTGTTTTCATCGCTTAACGGGTATTGGTCCCGAGCATTTTACTCTCTTATTGTTTCCCTTTTTTTGTTTATTGACATCTTCTATTTGGAAGGTTAATTCACCTATAGAAAGTACAGGATGTTGCGAATTTGAGCACCACTAATATTGCATGGACAGATTCCATGCTAATCGATTTCATTCAAATAAGTATGTTGTCGTCATCCATACGTATGTTTTAATAGTCTTTTAAAGAAGGGATTCCACCCTGATTTTACTAACGAAACCACATAGATTCAAGTTACAATCGAAATCAAGAAACTAAAATGGAAATAGTTGTGTTGAGCTCCACAGAACAATCACACTCTCTGAAACTTACATGGCTGAATTGGTCTGGAAACACCATCTGACAGCAACATGATCAAAGTTTGCTCTCCCTTTCTTTGGTGACACCTTCAGTACATATAAATTACAGTGCTACTAAATATTGCACAGAGTAGACTCATTGGCCTTGCTGAATTCTTATCTTCATTTGAGATTTCTTGTCATCTCACGTAATGTCCTGTGAGCACAGAAGCAGCCTCTTCTCAAGCAAATAAACTGTTATCAGAAGAAAATTGCACAGTTAACAATTGAATTGGCATGTGATTCGTAAGCTATTGCAGCTATACAGAACAAAAAAAGAAAGACATGAAGCATGCAAGTATAGCAGATGTTTCAGATCAGACCATATGCGGATTGAAGAATCTGAGAATTGAAGAAGTGTATGAGAGCTCACCAGCAATCAATCATGGGAGGTGTTTTGAGAGGTGTCGCTAGAGCAATATGAGGACGTGGTGCTCCAGGAAAACAAATCCTCTGGATCCGCCGCCCATGACCATCTCAGATCCTCTCAAGTGCCCGGTGCAGCAGCGCATCTGCTATCTTGGACAGTTGCGCGCCTAGGAACACAAGCTGCGCCCTCCTTCGGCCCTAGTATTTTGCGGCAAGTAGCAGGATCGAGCGAGATCCGACATGAAGGAATCATGGGGATGGAGCTGAAGATAACCTGGAGAGAATAGGGGAGCTATAGAAAAAGTTTGGAGGAAAAAGGAACGCACGCTTCCATGTAATCACAGCCGGTGGGTGGCGCACATCAATCGTGATGAATGCTCCCTCAAACTGAAGATTGATTGCCGCATTCATCATCCACCGGCTCTTCGCCTCTACATGCATCACTCACAACCTCGCCTCCCCATGGACCGGTCTGGTCCTCTCGTTGCAGATGCCGACCGAGCAGACAGCTCGTCAGGCCACGCCTGCGCCTCCCAGGAGCACATCGACCCAGGCAGCAATCGTCGCCTTTTTTTGGAGCATCAGCAGAGATCGGCGCCTGTGCAGTTGCATATTTGTGACACCTAGCCCATTTGGCCCAAATTCACAGAATACGTCCAAAATAGTTCCTGGAGCAGCGGCCCACTCCAGTTAACCGCTCTGTGGTCAGCGTACAGAACCCAGAACGACATCCAATGGCCAGCAAAGGCCAAAACAACAGATCTGGCGGTTAAAACACCTAATGGCCTGAGAGGGCTGGATTAGTGCACAGTTTTAATGTCTCTAAATAGCTCTAGTGTATCCGTTGCATGGCAATCCCTATGTCGGCGTACGACACCTATGGGATCCAAGGGACCCCTTTATGGTTCGGCAGGGAGAGAGGTATGCACAAAGAGCAGAACCGATGATCAACGCGACGGGATTTTTACCCAGGTTCGGGCCGCTGATCAGCGTAAAACCCTACTCCTGCTTTAATTTATTATCAAGATTTCCGTCCCAGTTCTTGGAGCGCTTGCAATGAACAGTGTGTTCGTGCAGCAGCTACGCACGCAGAATGGGCCGAGAGTGCTCTCTCTAGGGTTCCTCCTCCTCTGTAGCAGTTGCCTTGGGCCTCCTTTTATATGATCAAAGGGATCACCACAGTGGCGAACTGCTCATTTGCGACGTGTAAAGTAGCTACATGGTTATCATACCTAACCACTGACGGTTTAGGACAGATGCATTTAATGCACCGTGAGGTGTCCGTTTATGTGTCCTTACTTTTTTGGGGATGGAAAAAGGGGCCATCCCATCAGCACCGCTTAAGCTCGCCTCCACTAGCGCCTTGCCACGCATCCAGAGATGGGACCAGAATGCCAGGCCGGTCGCTGCGCTGGAGTGGTGGCACAGTGGCGGAACCTTGCCGGGTGCGAATCTTGCCGGGCTCGGCGGGCTACCCCGGCAAGATCTTGCCGGGAGCCGGGCCTCTGGTCTCCAGTTCTCCTTATCTTCTGATCCTTGGCTTGAATGTCTCTTTGATAACCTTGGATTAATCTTCAGCTGTTCCCCCGACAAGCCTTGCCGCAGGTATGGCTACAACTGTCCGTGCACAAGTATGGGGTACTAAAGGCCCAATATTTAGTACACCGACAGGAGCCCCCGGGCCTAGGCCACACACGAGTGCGAGGCCTTGTTGGGCTAGGCCCAAACAGTGCACGGGCACGCGTGGCAGGGGTTAACTGCTTGTAATTATTCCGCTTACTGCGCTTCCCCACTATGCGCGTTGAATGCGCGACATGGGAAGCATGCGCTGAACGGCCACGGCCGCAGCGCGCTCGTATAGGCGTATTCACATTGGGCAGTAAAAGAGGCAGCCTCGCTCCTTCCCCATAAAAAGGAATCCGCAAAGGCGCTGCCCATTTACCCCTTCTTCTTTCCAATCTGGAATCCGCCATTACCTTCTCTCTTCCAAGCCCAGAGTAGAACTTCTCCTTATCCGCTCACCGCCTCCGCACCCGCTCTATCCTCGGCTTCCGCCTTCGCAACCACCATGCCACCCAAGGCTAGCAAGAGCAAGGGCAAGGAGACGAAGGCTGATGTCCCGGAAAGCGAGCTGGTGAAGATGCGGAAGAAGTACGTCGTCTTCGCTCCGACGCTCGACGCGGAAGCCTTGAAGAACCGGTACCAGTGCATGTGGGCGAGGGAGACGAAGGCTCACCCCGCGACTCGCGTGGCTCCAGGTTCTTCTTCCAAAGGCGGACCAGACAGATATCCCTTCTTCGCCGCTTATTTTTATTGCGGGCTCTGCCCTCCATTCTCTGATTTCTTCAACGACATCATGTATACATATGACTTCCATCTCCTGTTTCATGCCGAATGCCGTAACATGCATGTCTATCTTTGCTCATCTTTGCGAAAACTTTGCCAGAGTGGTCCCCAACACTGCCCTCTTCCGCCATTACTTTATTCCTCGCCTCCAAAAAGGGGAAGCCCTTTCCGGTTCTATCGCCTGGATCCCAAGGGCATGGAACAAGGAGATATATCCAGATGGAGTTTACCGCGAGAAGTGGGAAGAATGGCGGTCCGAGTGGTGCTGGATTAAGGAAGCAGATCCCCATCCATTCTGTTCGCCCCGACGGCAGAAGGCTGTCCGTGGCGAGGACTGGAGTGATCTCGATGCTCAAGATGACAAGCTCACGATCGCCACGACCAGGATCCTCCGTTTGAAAGCTGCCGGGCTCACAATAGAGATGATTGGCTCTGATTTCCTTCGCCGCCGCATCGCCCCTCTGCAGAATAAGGGGAGACCAGCTTGGGAGTTCCGGAACACGGCAGATATCATGAGGCTACGCCCCGGACTGAACAATAATTTGACAATTATGCAGCTTGGCGCTCTCCGCCACAGGCTATTTTAGTGCGAGGACAAGCATAGGTTGCCGGAGAGAATTATCCCTTTGTGCAACAACTCCGCCCTGGGGTCAATCATCGCCGCAATGCCAATGTTCAACGCCCATGGCCTTGACACGACCTGGGTCAAGCCATCTGTGGAGGAGGCACAAAAGTTCTTCGACGACTTGTCGGAGAGGGCCATCCGGGAAGAAACAAACCTCATCCGCGCCACCACTGATGAAGAAGTGGAGTATATTGCCTCTAGAGTGGAAGAGGCGAATCTTGTCGCGGAGGCCGGCAACGTCGGCTTCACGGAGTGGGAAACTAGCGACGCAGAAGTCGTATTGGAGGAGAATCCTGCCGGGGAGGATAAGGCTGCCGGGGAACAGAGTGGCGCAGTCGCCGAGAGCTCATCTGATGAGGACGCAGCCAAAAAACAGCCGCAGGAGGAGCCCTCGGCTCCAAAGAAGGCAAAACGTGTCCTTCGAAAAGCCGCCTCTGGCGTCCCAGCAAGCCAAACTTCTTCGAGCAGTGAGGCTCCCGGCAAGAAGGCGGCCGGCAAGGCTGCACCGCGGCAAGGAGTTCGACAGCAACCCGTGCGGCGCACGAGACACACACCTGCGGCAACCATTGGGGTGGCAGGGGCGTCTCACACAACAGCACCGGAGGCTGAGGCGGCAGAGCCACGCCAACCCGCTGCACCTGCTGCAGCCAAGCGACCCAGGACCCCTCCTCCGCCTCCCCATACGGACACCACAACGGAGGTCGATTTCGACATCTCCGGCTTCAGCCCGAAACGAGAAGAGGAAGAGTAAGCATCCTGTCACAGTCTTTATCTCCCAAATTCTGAATTCAATTGATCTTATTGCCTTGCTTTATCTTGTCTGTGCAGGAAGGCAGAAACTTTGGCGGAAAGGATGGCGAAGACGGCGAAGACCTCCACGGGCGACGAGCCCCCGACAAGCTCTACAAGCGTGCCAGAAACTATCACCATCAGCCCGGAGCTTAGCCCTCGACGCAGCCCCCAGCGTGAGTCCACTACTCGTTTTCGTCTGGTGGGTGCTGAGGTTTCTACCTTTGCCGCTTATATCTTTGGGCTTGCAGGAGAAGAACAGCAACAGGGAGAGTCATTGTAGGACGCCCCCGTCGTGCCGCCTTCGTTAACCACGCCGCTCGCAAGCGCATCTCCGGCAAGAGCTCCTACCGACGAGCCTACCTTGGAAGAGGAGGAGCCGGCAAACATGGGCACCGGCAACCTTTTCCCGGCAACCAATGTTGCCAGGAGGGGTGAAGCTACCCCTCCACAGCTCAACGCAGGTGACTGCTTGCCTCAGAGCACTTGTTATTCTTTCCTTTACCTTTCTGAACTTCAACCTTGGTGTGATTTTGCTTCCCTCCTTCGTCCTCCAGAATTCCGTGTGATGGAACACATGGAGGTCGACGTCATCATCGAGGAGACCGCCAGAGACGCTGTCGCTGAAGCTGACAAGATCGCCGCTAGCGAGGCCGCCAAAGACGCCATGGTCGAGGTCAGCGAAGCTGCTGCCGAGGAAGCCGCCAAGGAATTTGCCGAGAGGGTCGGCGAGGAGACTGATGGCCATACTGACGGCATTCCTGCCGCAGGAGCGCCAGGTGCTACACCGGCCACAGAGCCCCCAGCCACCGGTGAGACGATTGTCGAAGATCAACCATTGACATCTGAGGTTCCCTCATTCAGCAAATATCTCAAGGTTGGCGACAACCTATTCGTCAACTTGCCAGGGACGGCAAGTATTGGAGCGCCGACCGAAGGGGAAACTTTTGATGAAGAAATCATCACTGCTGCCGGGCTCGAGATCGTTGATGAACCAAGCGCCAGCAGTGGCAAATCTGAAGAAGATCGGCTCCTCCAGGCCATGGGCGATAATTTCCGCAAGCTCCAAGCGCTCCACCGTGCCCGAAAGGAGAAGGCAGACTCCAGAGCTGCAGTTGTCGAAGCAGCCGAGGCGGATTTCCAGAAGCTCGTTGAACAAACGCAGATCTGGTACGCCGAGGCCCTTCAGGAGTTGACTGCCAGCCGGGAACAAGTGAGCCAAAGCTGGACGGAGCTCCTCCTGAGGCAATCCCACATGGAGAGGGCACAAGAAGAAATGGCGCAAAAGGTTGCCGCTGAGGTAGCTCTCTTGACGCAGCGCCGCATTGGGCTTGACACTCACGAAGAAGATCTTGCCGCGCGTGAGCAGGCACTTGCCACCAAACTCCGCGGTAAGGACGAAGAAATTGAAAAGCTTGTTGTGCAGCGGACCCAGGAGCTGGAGCAGAAGCACAAGGAGGCGCTCGAAGCTTCAACTGTAGATCACGCCAGCAAGTCAAAGAAGCCATCAATGCCGCCGAGGCCGCAGAGGCCACCAAGAACGAGCTGAGAAACAAAGTGAAGAAGCTGGAGGCGGATCTTGAGGAACACAGCAAGGAGCTCTCGACGCTCAAAAGTGACAGGGAGAAAACTCTCCACAGCCTGGTGGAGATGCAAATTGCTATATCCGACAAGACCAAGCAGCT
This sequence comes from Thinopyrum elongatum, assembly GCA_011799875.1. Lineage (NCBI taxonomy): Eukaryota > Viridiplantae > Streptophyta > Magnoliopsida > Poales > Poaceae > Thinopyrum > Thinopyrum elongatum. Next base: position 139,330,283 of record CM022302.1, on the reverse strand, counting down.
CTCTTCAGCCAACGATGCCATTGCCGATCTGAGGCTGAAGCTGACCACGCTGGAAAAGTCTCTTAAGGATGGTAGGGCCCGCGAGAAGGCCCTGAGCAAAGATCTCCAGGATGAGAGGAACTTGCTTAAGAGCGCTCCCACCGCCCAAATTGACTATGAGAAGGGAGTGAAAATCTGGACTGATCGCCTTGTCGACACCGCGGAGAAGCTCACAGCGCAACTGTCAACCATGGGCCGGGAGGGCCTGCAAAACTTCAGGTATTCCTTTGAAGAAAGGATATCCCCGAGCGCCAGGCTGACCATGTTTTTCGAAAGCATCATTGATGCCCTGAAGCTGCGCTAGTCCAACCGAGCGATCCAACTGGCCAATGAATCCCGCAAGCTTTGCCGGGCCGTCCTCCACAAGGTACTCATCAAGGTGGTGCATAAGAACCCTGGCGTTGACCTCACCAACGTGCTTGACCCCTTGCCGGGGGATGCAGATCTCCAGGCACTTGAGAAGCTTATCACGCCCATCCTTGAGAAGCTAGATTCAATCAAGAGGGTTGAAGGCCAGCGCAGGGACTAGCCGTCTCACTTTTCCTTGCTGCCACCATTCCATGCCAAGGACAATTTAGTCTTAAGTTAGAACTGCGGCAACTATCGATGTAATATAACTTGCTATGATTGAGTACATGCATGCTATTTCCCCTGTCCGATTTCTTTCCGTATGATATACGCCCTACGCTTACTGGAAACTTGCCGGCGCGCAACCTGCCGTGAGCGCTGGGTGTGGGACTTCAGCAGCCTGCTGGAGGTGCAGCAGCCGGCAAGACACCTTGGCGTTCTTGGCACAGCCACTTAGACTGTTGAGCGGACTCGAAACAAAATAAGGGTGCAACCAATTATGATAAGGGTTCCTTCGCGTGCAGGTTTTCCATACAAGGGCCAAAATCGTCTAAAGAAAATAGCTTGATAGTAAAAATTGAAAAACTTGCTCAAAGTTTCGCAACTTAGCTTTCTGTCGCTGTACTCCTTCCGGCAAGACATCAATTCTGAACATCGCCCATTGGTATCCATACTTTCCTCCCCCCCGGCAAACTTGCGCGCGAGGGAACCTTCTATCCTTTGAGAAAAAGAAAGAAGAGAAAATAAAGATATGGAACCTTGGCGGTTCGTTAGTCTTACCGGGAGCAAGTGTCATACAATATCTCAGACAAGCATGCATATATATATAAACATGGAGATCAACAAGAAATGTACAACACTTAAGCTTATTCAACTGCGCACAGGGTCTGCGCCTGGCTTTGTACAAAGGATTATATGCCCTGCCGGCAAGACTCGTACAAAAGGAGGTTGCCGGGGGCCCCCGGCAACCGCGCCTTATGGGTAAAACTTGCGAAGATGCTCGATATTCCAGGAGTTGCTCACTGGAACGCCATCCTCGGTCTCCAGTCAGACAGCACCGGGCCTGGTGACTCGTACTACCCGATAAGGGCCTTCCCACTTCGGCGTCAACTTGTTTGAATTCTTGGCAGACTGAATCCGCCGAAGAACAAGGTCGCCTTCCTCAAGGCTTCGGGCATGAACTTTGCGGCTATGATAGCGGCGCAAAGCTTGCTGGTAGCATGCAGCTCGCACAGCAGCCTGAAGACGATCCTCCTCAAGGAGCACAACGTCATCTTGTCGCAGTTGCTCTTGCTCAAGCTCATCATAAGCGAGCACTCGAGGTGACCCGTATATGAGTTCCGTGGGGAGAACTGCTTCCGCTCCGTAAACCAGAGCGAAGGGTGTCTGGCCAGTGGCTCGATTTGGTGTCGTTCTGATTGACCAAAGAACCGCCGGCAACTCATCAATCCAGCGCCTTCCGCACTTTTTCAGCTTGTCAAAAGTCCTGGTCCTAAGACCGCGCAGCACTTCAGTGTTAGCCCTCTCCGCTTGGCCGTTGCTTCTCGGGTGAGCAGCAGAGGCAAAACAAATTTTGCCGCCAAGGTCTTGGACGTATTGCATGAAGGTGCGACTTGTGAACTGTGTGCCGTTGTCGGTGATGATCCTGTTGGCCACACTGAAACGGCAAACTATTCCTTTAAAGAACTTGATGGCTGACTGTGCTGTCACCTTCCTCACCGCCTCCACCTCCGGCCACTTTGTGAACTTGTCGATTGCAATGTACAAGTACTCAAAGCCCCCGGTAGCACGGGGAAAAGGGCCCAGTATATCGAGCCCCCAGACCGAAAATGGCCAGGAGAGAGGGATTGTTTGAAGAGCTTGAGCTGGCTGATGCGATTTCTTTGAATGAAACTAGCATGCTTCACACTTGGTTACTAGTGCAGCTGCATCCTAGAGAGCAGTGGGCCAAAAGAAACCTTGTCGGAATGCCTTTAGTACCCCATACCTGTGCACGGGCAGTTGTAGCCATACCTGCGGCAAGGCTTGTCGGGGGAACAACTGAAGATTAATCCAAGGTTATCAAAGAGACATTCAAGCCAAGGATCAGAAAATAAGGAGAACTGGAGACCAGAGGCCCGGCTCCCGGCAAGATCTTGCCGGGGTAGCCCGCCGAGCCCGGCAAGATTCGCACCCGGCAAGGTTCCGCCACTGTGCCACCGCTCCAGCGCATCGATCGGCCTGGCATTCTGGTCCCATCTCTGGATGAGTGGCAAGGCGCTAGTGGAGGCGAGCTTAAGCGGTGCTGATGGGATGACCCCTTTTTCCATCCCCAAGAAAGTAAGGACACCTAAATGGACACCTCACGGTGCATTAAATGCATCTGTCCTAAACTGTCAGTGGTTAGGTATGATAACCATGTAGCTACTTTACACCTCGCAAATGAGCAGTTCGCCACTGTGGTGACCCCTTTGATCATATAAAAGGAGGCCCAAGGCAACTGCTACAGAGGAGGAGGAACCGTAGAGAGAGCACTCTCGACCCATTCTGCATGCGTAGCTGTTGCACGAACACACTGTTCATTGCAAGCGCTCCAAGAACTGGGACGGAAATCTTGATAATAAACTAAAGCAGGAGTAGGGTTTTATGCTGATCAGCGGCCCAAACCTGGGTCAAAATCCCCTCGCGTTGATCATCGGTTCTGCTCTTTGTGCATACCTCTCTCCCTGCCGAACCATAAAGGGGTCCCTCGGATCCCATAGGTGTCGTACGCCTACATCTTTGGCGCGCCAGGTAGGGGTCCCTTGGATCCCATAGGTGTCGTACGCCGACACCCTACTCACTTGCATCGATATCGATTGATGGGCATCTCCATAGCCCATTAATTTGCCTAGTTCATGTGAGACTTTCTCCTTCTTTTTATCTTCTCCACAACCACCATATTCTATTCCACCTATAGTGCTATATCCATGGCTCACGCTCATGTATTGCGTGAAAGTTGAAAAAGTTTTGAGAACACTAAAAGTATGAAACAATTGCTTGGCTTGTCATCGGGGTTGTGCATGATGAAATACTTTATGTGATGAAGATGGAGCATAGCCAGACTATATGATTTTGTAGGGATAACTTTCTTTGGCCATGTTATTTTGAGAAGACATGACTGCTTTATTAGTATGCTTGAAGTATTATTGTTTTTTTGTCAGTATTAAAATTTTGTTTTGAATCTTATGGATTTGAATATTCTTGCCACAATAAAGAAGATTGCATTAATAAATATGTTAGGTAGCATTCCACATCAAAAATTATGTTTTTATCATTTACCTACTCGAGGACGAGCAGGAATTAAGCTTAGGGATGCTTGATACGTCTCCAACGTATCTATAATTTTTTATTGTTCCATCTTGGATGTTTTATATGCATTACTGTCGGTGTCAAAACCGGCAGGCCTCGGGGTAGGGGGTCCTGAGCTGTGGATCTAGGATCGATGGTTAACAAGGGACGACGAACACAGTGTTTACCCAGGTTCGGGCCCTCTTGAAGAGGTAAAACCCTACGTCCTGCTTGATTGTATTGAATATATGATGGAGTTTACAAAGTAGATCTACCTCAAGATCAGCTTGAGCTAAACCGTAGGCTACGGGGTGGTGAATGTAGCTCTCCCTAAAGACTAAAAACCCTCGGTTTATATAGACACCGATAGGGTTAGGGTTACCGAAGATAGATTACAACAAGAAGGAAAGAGATCTAGTACATCCTTGACTTGGAGGGCACACCACGACTTCATAGGCCTCCGGTCATCACACGGCTGCACCGGTCCGGCCCATGTTCAATGGGCCGTCGCCCCGAGGACCCCTTAGTCCATGACTCCCGCAGTAGCCCCCGAACTTGCCTCCAATGCCAAGGCTTGTATCCGGCACCTACTAATCTGACCAGTATTCGGCTTGCGAGGCGAGTTCTTCAATGTTCGGAACCAGGTGATGTCCGGAATCTGAAGTGGCAATTTTACATAACACCGATGGTAAATAAAAACATCGCTCAAACGCGAATGGTGCCTTTATCTGACAACGTTTTATCTCTCAACAAAGAGTCGCTTTCGGCCATAACGCCAAGCAGTTACTGTCTCTTGAAGCATGGTTCGAGGCTGACGCCATGTTCGACATGTCCTCTCAAGCTGGAAATCGTGTCCCGCTTTTCAGGGGATATGGTTAATGATATCGATTCCCCTCCCCGCTCACAATGTTACGGAGATATCGGGAAGTGGAGAGGCCAGCGGCGTGTAAAAACGGATCTATGGCCTGCCCCTAGTCTATAAAAAGGGGGACCGCTATAGTCTGCATCCCACGCCTTCTCGTACCTTCCGCACTTGCAATCCTTCAAAGCTCCAGCGCCCTTTCTCCCTGCTCCGCAGTGAATCTTACTCCGCCTTCTTCGACCATGGCCGGATCCGGCGCCAATGGGAAGTGGGAAGCTTCCTCCGTCACCAACGGGGACATCCTGAAGCTGAAGGAGGCCAGCTACTTGCCAGCCAACGTTGCCCATCGGGCCCCCGAAAAGGGCCAGATCATTCCTACACCCGAGCCTGGCGAAAGAGTAGTATTTCTCCCCCATTTTCTTATGGGGCTTGGGTTTCCCCTGCATCCCTTTGTGCGGGGGATGATGTTTTTCTACGGGCTGGATTTTCACGATCTAGCCCCCAATTCCTTTCTCCACATCTCGTCCTTCATCATATTCTGTGAGGCCTTCCTCCACGTCCAGCCAAACTTCGGCCTCTGGCTAAAGGTGTTCAATGTCAAGCCCAAAGTGGTCGGCGATGAACATGCGGACTGCGGCGGGGCCATGATCAGCAAGCTGACGTGGGTCCAGTGGCCGGAGGGCCAATTCGTCGACACCGTCAGGATGTGGCAAAGGGAGTGGTTCTACATCACCGAACCAAGGGAAGTCGGCTGGGCGGTAATTCCCGTATTCCGATCCGGACCCCCCGCCAGGCTGACCTCATGGGTCAAGAAGAGCCCGGACTGGGGGTCACCTGATGACTTGAAGGCGCTACAGAAGCATGTTGGCAGTGTGATGGAGACCGGCGCGAAGCTGGTCGATGTGATCCAAGTCATGCTCAATCGCCGGATCCTCCCCTGTCAGGAGAGGGCCAAGCCCATGTGGGCACACAGCCCCGAAGACCCAGCCACTGTGCGGCGCCTCTTCGGCACAACCCACAAGAAGGTGTGGGGACTGCTATTCAAGCCGCAAAAGGAGTGGCCATCGGAGGAAGGGGACATTGGCCTTGATGCAGAGCACCCTCCGAAGAAGGTGAGCGACACTTTTGTTCAAACATAAGCCTAAACATTTATTTCGCATGACTTAATCCGAACCCCTTTACATGGGTTTTGCAGAGCTGGCTTGCCAAGGCCGAGAAGATCAGCGGCCCGGCGCCGCTGCCAGAGAAGCCCCGATCCGAACAGCTAGGGCAGCTGCTGGTCGTGGCGCCGTACAAGGCGCCCGACAAGAAGGGCAAGAAGAAGGAGATATCGGAGGCCAGGGAGGGCCTCCGCCGCAGGGCGGGCGACCGCCCCGAAGATGCGGCAGCCTCATCCGTTCAGGATGGGGACGATGAGGAGGGCGAGGAGGAGAGTGCCTCCTCGCACTCCAAGAAGAGAGCGGCGTCCGAGGACATCGAGGAGGTTCATCCTCCCCAAGCTCTCAAGAGGCAGTGCCGGCCTAAGCTGGTACTGCCTGACAGCTCGGACGAAGAGTCCGAAGCATCTGAGCCGATCCCTCCAAAGGGACCTAGGGTCAAGTCCCCCACGACCAGGTACACGTTATGGCTTTTTTAGTTATCACCTTTTCTGTAATTTGCTTTAGTTGAAGGTTAACCCCTCCGAGCTACAGTCCCCCACGTGAACGCCCCACCGAGCAGACTTCGGAGGGGACGTCTCCGCCCGCCGAATTGGCGGACAGTGGGTCTATGGCGCACTCTGCGCCTCCTCCAATCCCCAAAGAGGTTGAGGAGGTGCGGTCCCAAAGGACTCCTCCTCCGAACACGGAGGGGGAGGCGGACGCCATAATGGCTGAGGTTAACACCTCGGTCACCGAAGACCAGGAGGGAGCAGCCCTCCTGGCTGACGAGGAGAAGGAGTCCAGACCATCTGGACCCCAACCGTCGACCGCTCCCGAGCCCCGAAGGCCTTCGACAGCACAGGCTCCTCCCAGAGGGGAAGGGGCCGGGGAGCCAACGCCAGTGCCAAACACCTCTACACGGGCGGCGGCTGGCTGGCCAGAAGCGTTGGAGGAGTCGGTGAACAACTCCGCCATCGTTGATGGGCACCGCACTCTTATGAGTGCGGTTATGCAGGGTGTTCGGTCCGTCCAATCCGGACTGAACGACGCTGTCCAAGGCCTTCTAATAGGCTTTGAGGTAAGTCAAGTAATACTTCTTCCTCGTAATGTGGTTATAATTGGTAGTTCGGGTGGGCCGTGTACGTACCAGCCCCCGAGACTCTGCAAGGTCTTCGAAGAAAGCTTGCAGAGGATCGAATTCGGTAAGCCCAGTAACGATGTTGATGCTTTTTGTGGCTGATGCAGGCATCTTCCGTGGCCGCGGCTGCCAACACCGCGGCACTAGTGGAGATGGATCGAAAGCTCAAGCTTTCTGACAAAGAGCTTGACCTTGTCAACAAACGGCTTGACGAGGCGCAAGGTGAGCCGTGTGAGAGGATATGTAATTTGCTTGATGCTGGATATTGACGATCCGGACTATGATCTAATCCTTTATCTGTAATGATCCTGTAGTTGCCGCCGCCGAGGTCGAGGGCTTGAAGGAGGCCCTGAAGAAAGCCGAGGCTGAGGTGGCCGTGAAGAAGACCGCTGCTGAAAAGGTGGTGGCCGAGCTTGAGAAGGCCAAGCTTGCGGCCGAGCAACATGAGGCTCGGGTGACCGAAATCCAAGTGGAGCTCCAAGATGCCGCCAAGAAGCTGGAGGCCCTTGAGAAGGGGCAGGAGGAGCAATCCTCCCGGCTATCCAACGTGGAGAAGGACCTTCAGGAGGTGAGGAGTGACGCTCGAGGCGTCCGGGAGGAGCTCCGGCAAGCCGCGCAAATTGCCAATGGTAAGAAATATTTACTGCAGAGTGTGTTCGAAGTCAACAAATTCGCCCTGCTGACGAGGGTCTGGCGCTCCGTAGGCGTCTTTGCCGAACTCCCGAAGAATGCGGCGGCCTCGGTGAGGCATTATGCCACCGTCGAGATGATTCCACGCAGCGGCTCTTCTGGTCACAGTTTTCGGACTCCGAGCGTCCACCCCTCCTCAGCGATCAAATGAAGCAGCTGATGGAGATGCATCGGATGTCCGAGCTGGCCTTGAAGGACCTTGGTGTCAGCCTGTGGCCGGCTGAGCCCCTTCCGGACACCTACTTCGGCCTGGTGCAGAGGCTGCGGGAGTCGCCGCTCCGGACTGATGCCGTGAAGAGGTCGGCATGCCTTGAGGGGGAGAGGCTCGCGTTTGCGAAGACCATGGTTCATTGGCCAAGGATCAATCCAATGGAGATGGCCACTGGTCCTCCGCCCCAGGGGAAGGAGCATCACCGCCCCGAGTAGTACTTCGTGCAGGTGATGACCGGAGCACGGGTGATAGAGGGCCAGTGTTCGAAAAATGTAATGCTTGAGTAGTTGTAGGAAGTTTGTATCAAGTGGAACTTATGCTTTATTATGCATCTGTCTGACTTGTGTCATGATTTAATTTTGACTCCTGTGTGGCCGTATTTTTATTCTGAACGCGACCAGTCGTCGGCTTCAGCCCCCAAGTGAATATCACGAGGGGTGTTTGGCCGCCGCACTGTTACCCTTAGCCAACGTTTTGGTGCCCGGAGGCGGTAGTGCGGGAGCCAAACCAGGCAATCGGACTATTCGGTTTTACTTCATTCACTTAGACGTAGGAACTTGACGGTGGGGTCTAGGGACTAGCCCCCGGTGTATTGTGATGGACTTGGGGATCAAAACCTGCCTATTCCGATCACATGGTTTGTGTTAAGACGAACCCTTCGTGTGACACGGCGAAATCGCTAATGATTTTTAGAGTCAAACCTCATCATCGGATCATGGACCCGTTCGCGCTTACTATGACGGTCAGTTTTCGGCTTTTTCCTCCTGAGGTACTTGACCGGGCGCACCAGAAGTACAATCGCAGGGGTTCTCCCTTTGCTCTCTTAGCCGAACATGCGGAACATAAGAGGCAAGCACAGGAGCCGGGCAACCCAACTATTGACCCAAGACATAGTTCGGAATAGATGCATATAGTGCAATATCCGAGACGCCGAACACCGCACGGTAAGCAGTGCCGGACTTGAAGATATTGAGCTGATGCATAAATCAAACTCTCGATTAACAAATACTTTCGTGCCGGGCTGTTCGAAGAGCGAAGAGAGAATCAGAAAGGGAATAGACAAGTCGCAGGATGGGGATATCTGAACACCGTAAAGGGTATTTTTATTAATTCTCATAGGCTCAGGACATCTATCCGTACAATTCAAACTGCAAAGGCCACTTATAAGATAGAAAAAGGAAAAAAGGGAAAGTTCTACAGAGTAAAGGTTGACGCAGGGCCTTGATGCATGAGTTGAAACCTTCACTGTGCCCTGCTGCACGTCTGCGCCTTTGCTTCTGATAGGTGAGGATTGGGACCTGCAATAAGACCTTGATGGGCGAGGGTCCTGTCGATGGAGCTTTATGCTGGGGGATTTCCAGAATTGGTCCCCGGATCATTCGAAGATGAGGTAGTTCCGAAGTCCGGTTGAGCCGAACATGTACTTCGGGTTAATGTATGCCTCACGGCTGCCCATGGTATTTTAAGTGCAAAGTTGTGCTGACGAGGCAAATGGAGCATGAAGGAGGTGGGCATGTCGTGGGGCTCGTATCCCTATTTGCGGCGAACGCATGTGGGTTCCCATGACGGAGAACGGGTTCGAACCCGTTTGCTGCTGTCACCGTCCTTTACGGTGGGTCGGCATCCGGGCCTATATGGGCCGGTGTTATATTCGGCCGCTAGGGCCGCAGTGTGTTCTTCGATTCGAAGTGAGCGTTCGGTGTTACCGTTGATAGTTATGACCCCTGAAGGGCCAGGCATCTTCAGCTTGAGGTACGCGTAATGCGGGACGACATTGAATTTGGTGAATGCTGTACGGCCGAGGAGGGTGTGATAGCCACTGCGGAAAGGTGCAATATCGAAGATCAAGTCCTCGCTCCGGAAGTTGTCCGGAGATCCGAACACTACTTCAAGCGTCACGGTGCTCGTGCAACGGGATTCCACTCCTGGAATGACTCCTTTGAAAGTGGTATTGCTGGGTTTGATCCTTGACGGGTCGATCACCATTTTCCTCACTGTATCTTCGTATATTAGATTGAGGCTGCTTCCTCCGTCCATTAGGACTCTAGTGAGGTGGAATCCATCAATGATGGGGTCTAGCACTAGGGCTGCGGACCCTCCGTGGCGTATGCTGGTAGGGTGGTCTGTGCAATCGAACGTGATCGGGCAGGCTGACCATGGGTTGAGCTTTGGCGCTACGGGCTCGACTAATAATAATCCCACATCGTGAATTTATACCCAATCTAACCAGTTGATATACGTACAAAATAATGACTTCAACAAGCGAACAACTAATCCACAAAGAGAGGTCAGGCGGATGAGGCACACACGAATCGATCAAAGAAGGGAACGGTGGCAAAAACAATGCCCAAGGTCTCATAAAACCAGAGGAGGAGGGATTTGGGTGCACGGGGTGTTGTGCGGAGGGAGGAAGCAGTCGTCGTGGCCTGAACCCGAGCTCCTGGCGGCGGGTCATAGCGCTGGCGGGACTTGAGGCTCCAGCGGTTGGCGAGCGAGGCGAGTGGAGGCCGGGAATGGGTGGATCTCGACATGGAGAACCAGATCCAGTGGGTAGTGCGAGGCAGAGGCGTCCATGGCGGCGGGCTCCTGCTGAGAGAAGAAGTGAGAAGGAGTAATGAGAAGGGGAGGAGAGAGAACGAGCAGGGGGGCGTGCTCATCTGCTTGGCTTCCCTGGTGGCGGCGGTCACCAGTGGTGTGCGGAGGAAGATGAGGGAGGTGTGACGCCCCCGGCTCAATCGTGCACTAACCATACATGCAAATGCACACGATCAAGCCTAAGGACTCACTTGAAGATATCACAACACAACTCTAAAACATAAATAAAGTCATACAAGCTTTATATTACAAGCCAGGGGCCTCGAGGGCTCGAATACATAAGCTCGCAAACAAGCGCCAGCGGAAGCATCAGATATCTAAGTACAGATACAAAAAGAAAGACAGATAAGCCTTTAAAAAGGCGGGGCAAAAGAAAACACTACAATCGAAAAGGCGCAGTCCTCCTGCCTGGGACCCTCCGGTCCTACTCTTGGTCATCGGTTAGCTCGTAGTAGTAGCCACCCTCGGGGTAGTAGTGGTAGTCGTCGGCGGGGGCAGCGGTCTCAGGGGCTCCGTCATCTGGTTGCACCAAATAGATATGGGGAGAAAAAGAAAGAAAGAAAAAAAGCAAAGCAACTTTGAGTACTCATCCGAAGTACTCAGCAAGCAAGGATCTACACTACATATGCATCATTATCAAAGGAAGGTTGTATATGTGGACAGGGCTGCAGAAATGCCAGAATAGAGAGAAGGCCTAGTCCTATCGAAGACTAGCATCTTCAGCGGTCTTGCAGCATTAGAAGAGTGTAGATCAGCACAATATATAGCAGTAGTATTAATAAGTCACAACCTCACCCAGAGATCCTTTCTCGACTCCCTGCGAGAAAGCAACCCCAGAGCCATACTATCCATTACTCATCACAAGTATCCAGTTCTAGTAGTATCGATCGGGATACAACTCCGAGCGTCCGTTACCGAGGATCCGGCTATGCATAGATTAGTTCTTCCCTGTAGGGGTGCACCAACTTACCCAGCACGCTCGATTAGCTCCGGCCGGACACACTTTTCTGGGTCATGCCCGGCCTCGGCCAAATGATACGCCGCAACCCGAACTAGGCTTAACAGAGAGGTCAGCACGCCGGACTAAACCTATGCCCCCAGGGGTCTTGGGCCATCGCCCCGGGAACTCCTGCACGTTACGTTCATGGCCGAGAGCAGACCTGGCAACCCACACTATCAAGGCGGTTGCTTCATGCGGTCCAACTCGGTGTGCGCCGCTCAGTCGTTGACGTCTATTAAGCTTCGGCTAATGCATACGATGCAGAGTGCCCATAACTGTTCCCACGTGATGGTTAGTGCTATCGGGCCAGAGGCCCACTCGGATCAAATATCCAAATTGTTACTGAATTAGGAGGACGCGGTAACGAGCAGAGACTCACGATCAATGTGACCCCGTCGCCCCGTCTCGAGGACTTGCTGCAAGGGCTAAGAATGCCCGGCCACGCCTCATAATTATCTCGCGGGCACCCTCCAGGTCAACCCGTCTCCACATCACTTGCATCACATGCTCGCGCGGGTACCCCTCAGGGCCGACCCGACTTTATCATGGTTCATGGTTAAAATCATAGTAACTGTGTGTCCAAACACCAGGGGGAAACCTGAGGAATCACCCTCGGTGGATTCCACCTGATGTAATCATCAAGGTGAACTTAGGAGGAATCACCCTCGAGGTTCACACTTGAGGTGTTGCACGACGGCGTCGTTATCGGAAGTGGTGAAGGAGGAATCACCCTCGATTACCACAACCGAATAGCTTCTCTACAGAGTTAACCTCAGAAGTGCTAAATGAGGTATCACCCTCGGCACTCGATAGTAACGCTGCAGTGTCGTACAACTAAGGGGGTGATGTGCGGTGCCAGGGACTGGTTGTCGATCATGCTAACCGAGTCATCTGATAATCCAGCGGGGCAACTAGGACAAAGTGGGGGTCTCTGTTGGGTCTCTACCCAGCCTATACTAAGCAGTTTAGGATAAACAGGTAGGTATCAACATCAGTTACAAAAACAGGCTATGCAACAGAAATAGGATAAGCAGTAGCAGCAGCAATTACTAATGCAAGCATAAGAGGGAAAGAATAGGCGATATCGGCATGTTCAAAAGGGGGTGCTTGCCTGGAAGCTCTGCGGCAAGGGTCTGGTCGTCAACTGTGTAGTCGTACTCCGGAGCTGCGTCGGTCTCGGGGACTACGTCTGTACCGAGATCTACCAAGAGAGAAGAGGGGGAAGAAACAAATAAATGCACAACAAACATATGCAACACAGAGCATGCTATGCTAACGTGCAGTGCAGGGTTGCCTAAAAACATGTCTAAACCATTTTAGTTATTTTAGGATTAAGTTGGATTTATTAACCGGTATATATGCACTATTCATCTATCATAAACGTATGAAAAGTTGCGGGTTCACCTACGTAGAGGGTCCCGACATGGAAACAGACAGCACGGTTGGATTCGTCTCGTCGTTCTGAGCAACTTTCATATATAAAGTTTTTCGATCTGAGCTACGGTTTAGATAGAGTCAGCATGACGTGGGGATGACGTCAGCGATCAGCAGCCGCACTGACCAGGTCAAACCTGACCAGTGGGACCCACATGTCATACACAGAGAGGCTAATAGAGTTTCATTTTAACTAAAAAGAGTAATTAGCTACTGGACCCCACCTGTCAATGACTCATTAACTAATCTAATTACTTTTAATTATAAAAACATTTTAATTAGTTCATTTAGGCGGTGGGGCCCGCGTGTCAGTGACACTATGTGCCCAGTCAGCAGAGTTGACCACGGTCAATGTGGTCAACTGGGGCCAAGGGGCCCATTGGCAGTGACCCAGGGGCGGGCCCCAGGGGTGCCACATCGGTGACGACCGGCGGCACGTTGCCGGCGACACGCAAACGCGGCGGCGCATACTGGCAGCGGTGGATCTTGTGTACAAAGGGCCATTTCACGCGTGGTCGAGGGCGTTCGAACGGGGAGACAGCGGTGTGTCTACTGGTGGTGGTGGCGTCGCCGGAGCTGGCCGAAATCAACACCGGCGACGAGGCCAGCGGCGGGGCGTTCCGGGTGACTATGAAGACGGCGATGCAGAGCGCTACGGCTTGAGCTAAAAGGCTAGGCGCGCTCTACGCACGCGCGCGAGATCGATGGGCACGGTCCCGTGGCCGTTTGGTCACCGGAGGCACGTCGGCGATGAGCCAGGCGGCGGCGAGTTCGGCCGTGGTGGTAGAGGTAGCTAGAGGGCGCACGAGAGAGGACAGAGAGATGGAGAAGGAAGAGGAACTCACAGGTAGAGGTAGCTAGAGGGTGCACGAGAGAGGACAGAGAGATGGAGAAGGAAGAGGAACTCACAGGGGAGGCACACGGTGGCCCGGCGAAGGTTTAGGAGTAGCAGAGGAGCTGGGGGTGCCGGAGATCGCCGGAGTCCGAGAAGAAGAGGGGCGGCTCGATCCGGGCGATGCAGGGCTCTCCGGCTCCGCCTGGCAGCCCCAGTAGACGAGGAAGGCGCCGGTGGAACTCCCGGACACGGTCAGCGGGCACGGGGCCGCCGGTGGCCACGGCGGTGGCAGCAGCGAGTCGACGAACGCGCTCAGTCGCGGTGGGGAACGAGGGGGAGAGTGAGGGAGGAAGGGGAAGAATGGCGAGGGAGGCCAGGGGAATGGACGAGGCCGTGGCATTATCCCCTCGTGTCGGTGGGCGTCGGTGGCGTCGCGCTGTCGCCGTTTCGCCTGCGCTCGCCGGAGTGGCCATGGGTGTGGCGACACGCACAGGAGAGAGAGTGGGAGGAGAGAGAGATGGGCCGGCCTCAGGCACTGTGCACTTAGGCCCAGTGCACACTGGCCTTTTCCCTTTTTCTATTTTAGTTTTCTGCTTTTCTTTTTCAGAGAGGGTTTTGCAATATTTTGAGCCACCAAATGATTTTGTATAAATGTGAAACTTGGTCACATAAGTACATTGGAATATTCTGCACTGCCACAAAAAGTTTGAGCAATTTTGGAATCCTTTTGGATTTTTCAAAAATGGAAATGGCATTAACAGTGCTGTTTTGGCTCTGTTTTAAATGCTTAGGCCCATTTCGAATTGATGATGATGTTGAATTCCTTAACAGAAAATGGTTTTGGAATATTTGCTAGAAGGTGAACATTTTTCCAGCAATTTTTGAACAACTTTATTTTGCACTTAAATTTGAATTGATTTTCAGAGAGAAAATTGAACTGAGTTGAGCTAACACTGTGATCAAGCATTGCATAGATGATGACTTGGCATGTTTAACAGAGAGTCACAATGCTAGGTTACATAGGGGTGTTACAGGAGGGTCGAGGCTGGCGTGTGGCGGCGCTGGAGGGAGACAAGGGGATCGATGTGGGGGTGGGTGGGGGGATCATGGGGATCGGTCTCCCTGGCTGCTAGGGTTAACGGGAGTAAGATGGGCTGACCTGGACATGAAAAAGTTAAGTTGGGCCCGATGGTGTTGAGCAGCTGCGCTGGCTGATGGGCTCCCTCTCTTCCTTCTCAATTAAACAGAAACTTTTGTCTCCAAAAAAATTAAACAGAAACTTTTGCGTAAAAAAAGAAACTTGAAGAAAAGAAATACAAGGCTATAGAAGGGATTTAATCAAAGATAGATATTTCTCTCGGGTCATAGAAATAATCAACATATATTCAGTTTCACCTTCGTCTTAGGCGCCGAGCCCCTATTCCCTCCTACTCCGGTCAGATGAGCCGGCCGAGTAGAAGAGAGAGCAGGCGTTGGGGAGTCGGGAGTGCTAGGAGAGAGCAGAGGGCGGAGGAAACAAAAGGTAGTTTTTGTCAATCTGATTCAATACGGTCAAATGAGGCCATGATAGATGGAGCGCTAGTAGTCGAGGGGAGACGAATGGATAAGCTTTCAAGCGGGACATCCATTCACCGTGGTTAATGGAGACTAAAGCATGATATGTATTTCTTCTACACCTCAGCATGCGCCTACCTGCCTCCAAGGATGTTGTCATGCCACCGATGGGCGTTTTCGTGGACACATTTATTTTTTCCCATTGCAACGCACGGGCATATGTGCTAGTATAACTTTTATGCAACTATACACAACCATAACTCATTATGTTGTCTTCCTTGTCCAACTTCAACTAGTTTGCTCAAGTTTGAAAATAATTAATGGGTATTCACAATCACAGAAGATGTCTAAGATAATATATTTGCATGTGAAAGTTCTCTTCCTTATACTAATCATTCATGAATTGCTTGTATGACCAATATTGTGATTGTCAAGCTTCAAAAGATTTCACTTTCTAAACCCAATGTGAAGCCACTACTAGGCATGATATGGACATATAATTTCAACTTCATGATATTCAATTCATTCAACAATTTACTTATAGGATATAAGTGAAGCACAAGAGTAAATAACAAACTACTCCAAAAAGATATAAGTGAAGATCAAGCGAGTAGTTGAGTAAAGGGGTAGCTAAGTGAGGACTCTTTCTTATTTAAAAACTTTCAGATCTAAGTACTTTATTAAAACAGCAAGCAAAATAAAACAAATGACATTCCAAGAATAGCACAACTCATGTGAAGAAGCAAAAACTTAGGCTCAACTGATACTAACCGATAATTGTTGAAGAAGAAAGGTGGGATGCCCACCGGGGCACCCCAAAGCTTAGATGCTTGATACTTCTTGAAATATTATCTTGGGATGCCTTGGGCATTCCCAAGCTTTAGCTTTTGTGTCTCCTTAATTCCTCTCATATCACGGTTTCCCTAATTCTTAAAAACTTCATCCACACAAAACTCAACAAGAACTCGTGAGATAAGTTAGCATAAATCAATGCAAAAACCTTATCATTCCCTACTCTAGCAAATCACTAAAATTATAATTTAACATTGCATACTAAATGCCTCTGCATATTTAATAGTCCTATCCTCAAATAGAATCATTAAACAAGCAAACATATGCAAACATAACAGCAATCTGCCAAAACAGGATAGTCTATAAAGGATGCAAGAGTATTCATACTTATCTAAATCCAAAAATTCTGAAAATTTAGCACACTGTAGAAAATTTATCGTATCTTATTGTGCAAAAAGTTTCAACATTTTATCACATTCTGACTTTTCTCGGCAATTTTTACAACAGCGATAAACTTTCTGTTTTGAAACAGCAACATGTAGACTTGCAAAATAAGCATGGTAAAGGCTATCCTTGACATTTTTATTGAAATGAAAGATTCAAAATATTATTATAAATAGCATAAAACAAATATAAATAAAATAAAATGACACTCCAAGCAAAACACATATCACGTGACGAATAAAATTATAGCTCCAAGTGAGGTTACCGATAATGTCGGAGACGAAAGAGGGGATGCCTTCCGGGGCATCCCCAAGCTTAGTTGCATGGATCTTCCTTGAATATTACCTTGGGGGTGCCTTGGGCATACCCAATCTTAGGGTCTTGTCACTCTTTATTCTCCTCATATCGATATCTCACCCAAAACTTGAAAACTTCAATCACACAAAACATAACGGAACTTCGTGAGATGGGTTAGTATGATAAAGACAAATCATTCACTTCGGTACTGTCAAAGACAGGATTCATAATTGTTCTCACACAATTCCTATTGTACTCTACAATTTCCACAATTTATATTAAGCAATATAAGCCATGGAAACCATAAAACAAGCAAACTATGCATCGAAAACAGAATCTGTCAAAAATAGAACAGTACGTTAAGATCTGAATTAAGGTCATACTTATGTAACTCCAAAAATTCTTCATATTTATAACAACGTAGGAAATTTGTATACCTATCAACTGTAAAAAAAATTAAGAATTTTTTGAGGCTCCAGTGAATTTAAACAATTCTGTTACTGGGCGCAAAAGTTTCTGTTTTTGCACAGAATCAAGTCAACTATCATCCACACCATCCCAAAGGCTTTACTTGGTACTTTATTGAAATAAAAGTTATAAAACATGATTACTACAGTAGCCTAATCATGTGAAAACACAAAAACAGTAGATAAAAGTGTTGGGTTGTCTCCCAACAAGTGCTTTTCTTTAATGCCTTTTAGCTAGGCATGATGATTTCAATGATGCTCGCATAAAAGATAAGAATTGAAACATAACAAGAGCATCATGAATCATAAGTTACTCTCTATAACAATAGGTCCTCCGGCCAGGTCTGTGATAATCCCCAAGTGCAAGGAATCATCGTAGCAATTTCCAAAGGTGGAAGTGATAAGTATGGAGTGTCGAACCCATAACGAGCTAAAGGTAAGATCAATATTCTCTCAAGTCCTATCTGCCACTGATACGACTCTACGTACACCGAACGTTTGCTTCCATCTAGAAATAAGAAATAAAATTATCTTGTGGGTATGAAGAGGATAGCTTTGCACGATATCGGAGAATTAAATATAAAAATAGGTGCTGTTATCATAAAGTTAGAATATATTACAATATATTATAAGTAGCGAGTGTGGAATAATGATGGGTCGGCGTGCGGAATTGTCCTAGGCAATTGTTAACAAGATCAGTAATCATTATTGCAATTTTATACGAGGGAGAGGCATAAGCTAACATACTTTCTCTACTTGGATCATATGCACTTATGATTGGAACTCTAGCAAGCATCCACAACTACTAAAGATCATTAAGGTAAAACCCAACCATAGCATTAAAATATCAAGTCCCCTTTATCCCATACGCAACAACCCCCTTACTCGGGTTTAAGCTTCTGTCACTCTAGCAACCCACTATAAGAGATTCATGAATGTATTGCAACACCCTACAGTGGGAATCCCTCACGTGTGCGCAGCACGGAAGGCACCATAGGACAGCACCAAAATAAAGCATACAACTCAAACCAATCTAGATCATCAATCAACCCAAAAGACAAAAGAAATCTACTCAAAACATCATAGGATGGCAACACATCATTGGATCATAATATGTGGCATAAAGCACCATGTTCAAGTAGGGGATTACAGCGGGGTGCGGGAGAGTGGACCGCTGAAAAGAGATGAGGACGGTGATGAAGAAGGTGATGTTGATGAAGACGATCACCGCGGCGATGGTTCCCCCGGAGGCACTCCGGCGCCACCGAGAGGGAGGGGAGAGAGTCTACCCTTGTGCTTTCTCCTCCATGGCCTCCCCCCTAGATGGGGAGAGGTTCTCCCTCTAGTCCTTGGCCTCCGTGGTGATGATGGCCCCCTCTGGCTTCCTCCTCCATGGCCTCCGGTGATGATGGCCCCCTCCGACAGGGTGCTGGAGAGGGCCTAGATTGATTTTTCGTGGCTACAGAGGCTTGCGGCGGCGGAACTTCCAATCTAGGGTTCTTTTCGGGGGTTTTGGCATTTATAAGAATTTTTGGCGTCGGTCTCACATCAAGGAGGTGCCCTCAGGGCCCACAAGCCCTCAGGGCGCGCCCCCTGGGGCGCGCCTAGGAGGCTTGTGGCTTCCTCGTGAAGCTTCTGGTCCTTCCTCGATGCCTCGGGGGTCTCTTTTGGTCCACAAAAAATCATCGTAAATTTTTAGCCCATTCCAAGAACTTTTATTTCTGCACAAAAAAGAGACCACGGTAGTTCTGCTGAAAACAGCATCAGTCCGGGTTAGTTCTAATCAAATCATACCAAAAACATATAAAATTGTTGTAAACATGGCATAAATACTTCATAAATTATAGATACGTTGGAGACGTATCAGCATCCCGAAGCTTAATTCCTGCTCGTCCTCGAGTAGGTAAATGATAAAACAAATAATTTATGAAGTGTGAATGCTAGCAAGTGCACAAGTTTGATCAATGATAATTCCAATCACTTTTTCTAGCATTATTATATGTCATAAACAGTAGGTCATCTCATAAAACTTCTCATGATCAAGTAACAAGCTATTCACATGTTAAAGTATAGACCATAAAGTTTCTTGAAAACTAACAAACCATGTTCTTAGTCATCAAACAATTGCAATTCATCTTATTTTTAGGAAGAGTCTATGTAAGAGCTTTGATTTAGCAAATTCCATATACTCAACTATCATATAGTCTTCCATGATTGCTAACACTCAAAGCATATTTTTAGAACAAATAGCATCCATCAAACACAGAGAAAGATAGGGGCTTAATGTTTCGCCTCCCAACTTATTTACCATATAGATAATTGTCAATAATAATAACTCATGATCAAATATATTTGAATGGCCATATATGCTTGGATCTTTCCCCAACATATGATGCTTGCCAACTAAAGAATAGTTAAGGTTGAAATAAGAAGGAATACTATTGACTCTTGCGTAAAAGTAAATACATGAAAGTAAAAGACAGGCCCTTCGTAGAGGGAAGCAGAGGTTGTCATGCGCTTTTTAATTATGGATGTGCAAACCCTTAATGCAAAGGAACGTCATGTTGTATTGCCCTTTGTGATAGCAACCTTTATTATGCAGTCCGTCGCTTTTATTTCTTTACCATCACAAGTTTGTACAACGCTTATTTTCCGTTACATTAAAAGATCAAACATATTTAGAAGCAATTTTTATTGCTTTATGCACCGATGACAACTTACTTGAAGGATCTTATTCAATCCATAGGTAGATATGGTGGACACTCATGGCAAGAAATGGGGTTTAAGGGTTTTTGGATGCATAAGTAGTATCTCTACTTAGTACAAATTTTTGGCTAGCAAAAGATCATAAGCAAGCACCACATGTTGGAGGATCCATAACAATATAACTTCTATACAAATATACCCAAACGTAACTCATTACGTTGTCTTCCTTGTCCAACTTCAACTAATTTGCTCAAGTTTGAAAATAATTAATGGGGCTCACAATCATAGAAGATGTCTAAGATAGTATATTTATATGTGAAATCCCTCTTCCTTCAATATTCTTTCATGAATTGCTCAAGTGACCAATGTTGTGTTTGCTAACTTTCAATAAATTTTACCACCTATACTTCTTATATGTGAAGTCATTACTCCCCATGGGATAAGCATATGAAACATATATAATTTCAGACTTATGATATTCAATTCATTCAACCATTTACTCATAGGATATAAGTGAAGCACGAGAGTAAATGACAAAACTACTCCAAAAAGATATAAGTGAAGATCAATGAGTAGTCAAATAGTTAAATAGCCATGTGAGGGCTCTCTCTCTCATTAAAGATTTCAGATCCAATGATTTTATTTAAACAGCTAGTAAAATTAAAATACGCTCCAAGCAAAACACATATCATGTGACGAATAAAAATATAGGTCCAAGTAAGGTATACCGATAGTTTTGAAGACGAAAGAGGGGATGCCTTCCGGGGCATCCCCAAGCTTAGGCACTTGAGTTTTCCTTGAATATTACCTTGGGGTGCCTTGGGAATCCCCAAGCTTAGGGTCTTTCCACTCCTTATTCTCCTCATATCGACACCTCACCCAAAACTTGAAAACTTCAATCACACAAAACTCAACAGAAAACTCATGAGCTCCGTTAGTATAATAAAACAAATCATTCACTTGGGTACTGTCAAAACAAGATTCATAATTGTTTCCACATAATTCCTACTGTACTCTATCATTTCCACAATTTATATCACTTAATATAAGTTATGGAAACACTAAAACAAGCAAACTATGCATTGAAAACAGAATCTGTCAAAAACAGAACAGTCTGCGAAGATCTGAATTGTTCTCATACTTATGTAACTCTAAAAATTCTGAAACATTAGGACAGCGTAGAAAATTTGTATATAAATCCTGTGTAACAAATTCATAGTTTTTCCTTGTTCCAGTGAATTTTTAAAATTCTGCTACTGGACGCGAAAGTTTCTGTTTTTGCACAGAATCAAATCAACTATCAACCATACTATCCCAAAGGCTTTACTTGGCACTTTATTGAAACAAGAACAATAAGGATAAATATTAGGTTGACTCTAAACAAGAACTTTTCTTTAAAGGTTTTAGCTAAGCAGTGATATTTTAATGATACTCTTCCAAGCCCAACTTCGATGATAATTTTATTCATACTCTAAAAGATATAAGTGAAGTTCATAGAGCATTCTACAATTAATATAGATTGACCAATATCCAAGCTCAAAATATATAAGTGAAGCACACAAAGCATTCTATAAAGCCATACTTAAAAGATTTAAGTGAAGCACAAAGAGCATTCTATAAAGCCATACTCAAAAGATTTAAGTGAAGCGCATGAAGCATTCTATAAATCAGTGAAGGACTATCTCATACTAGCATGGTTCATAAAGGAAAAGAAAGGAAAGAGGAAAAAAATAAACACAAAAGACGCATATCATGTGAACAAAACAAAAACCGAGGTATACCGATAGTTGTTGAAGAAGAAAGATGGGATGCCAACCGGGGCATCCCCAAGCTTAGATGCTTGGGTATCCTTGAAATATTTACTTGGGGTGCCTAGGGAATCCCCAAGATTGAACTCTTGCCTCTCCTTATTCTTCTTATATCGATAACTCCTCGATCTTCGAACACTTCATCCACACAAAACATAACAAAACCCTCGTGAGATCCGTTAATATAATAAAGCAAATCACTACCTTTAGGTACTGTTGTAAACTCATTCCAATTTCATATTATCATTATATCTACTGTATTCCAACTTTACCATGGTTCGTACCCCCCAATACAACCCATAGATTCATCAAAATAAGTGGACAACACATAGAAAACAGAATCTGTAAAAAACAGGACAGTCTGTAGTAATCTGGAAATTTCGTATACTTCTGTACCTCCAAACATTCTGAAAAATTAGGAAAAAATAAAAAAAATTCATAGGAGTACGGTGTAAAAATTTCAGGATTTTTGCATGTTCCAGTAAAAAATGTAAATTCACGCACTACAGCAAAAGTTTCTGTTTTTGCACTGCACATACCAAACAAGCAATCTAATCATCCTAAAGGCAAATCTAGGCACATTATTTTTATAATACAATGGATATATACAAGGGGATAATTATTTTTAAGAAACTTCCATGAAAAATTCTACATTGTTTCCATGAGCATGAACACAAGTGTTCAAGGTCGACCCTCACTTCTCCAATGCATAACCTTCCAATCACTTCTCTTTTTTTGAAAAAAGTTTTTAGGCATAAGAGGCAAGTAATTTTTTTTTTGTATTTTTCATTCTTTAATTTTTTTTGTTTCACCCACAACTAAATAAAATAAAAACAAAATATACTTAGTGAAGAAAGCAAACAAGCACACACGAGAATATCAACCCCACGCTATTGCTCCCCGGCAACGGCGCCAGAAAAGAGCTTGATAATCCCCAAGTGCAAGGAATCATCGTAGAAATTTACAAAGGTGGAAGTGATAAGTATGGAGTGTCGAACCCACAAGGAGCTAAAGGTAAGATCAATATTCTCTCAAGTCCTATCTGCCACTGATACGACTCTACGTACACCGAACGTTTGCTTCCATCTAGAAACGAGAAATAAAACTATGTTGTGGGTATGAAGAGGATAGCTTTGCATGATATCGGAGAACTAAAATATAAAAATAGGTGCTGTTATCATAAAGTTAGAATATATTACAATATATTATAAGTAGCGAGTGTTGAATAATGATGGGTCGGTGTGCGGAATTGTCCTAGGCAATTGTTAACAAGATCGGTAATTATTATTGCAATTTTATACGAGGGAGAGGCATAAGCTAACATACTTTCTCTACTTGGATCATATGCACTTATGATTGGAACTCTAGCAAGCATCCGCAACTACTAAAGATCATTAAGGTAAAACCCAACCATAGCACTAAAGTATCAAGTCCCCTTTATCCCATACGCAACAACCCCCTTACTCGGGTTTAAGCTTCTGTCACTCTAGCAACCCACTATAAGCGAATCATGAACATATTGCAACACCCTACAGCAGAATCCCTCACGTGTGCGCGGCACGGAAGGCACCATAGGACAGCACCAAAATAAAGCATACAACTCAAACCAATCTAGATCATCAATCAACCCAAAAGACAAAAGAAATCTACTCAAAACATCATAGGATGGCAACACATCATTGGATCATAATATGTGGCATAAAGCACCATGTTCAAGTAGGGGATTACAGCGGGGTGCGGGAGAGTGGACCGCTGAAAAGAGATGAGGACGATGATGAAGAAGGTGATGTTGATGAAGACGATCACCGCGGCGATGGTTCCCCCGGCGTCACTCCGGCGCCACCGAGAGGGAGGGGGAGAGAGTCTCCCCTTGTGCTTCCTCCTCCATGGCCTCCGCCCTAGATGGGGAGAGGTTCTCCCTCTGGTCCTTGGCCTCCATGGTGATGATGGCCCCATCCGGCTTCCTCCTCCATGGCTTCCGGTGATGATGGCCCCCTCCGACAGGGTGCGGGAGAGGGCCTAGATTGATTTTTTGTGGCTACAGAGGCTTGCGTCGGCGGAACTTCCGATCTAGGATTCTTTTCGGGGATTTTGGCGTTTATAAGAATTTGTGGCGTCGGTCTCACATCAAGGAGGTGCCTGAGGGGCCCACAAGCCCTCAGGGCGCGCCTCCCCTGGGGCGCGCCTAGGAAGCGTGTGGCTTCCTCGTGAAGCTTTTGGTCCTTCCTCGATGCCTCGGGGGTCTCTTTTGGTCCACAAAAAATCACCGTAAATTTTCAGCCCATTCCGAGAACTTTTATTTCTGCACAAAAAATGACACCACGGTAGTTCTGCTGAAAACAGCGTCAGTCCGGGTTAGTTCTAATCAAATCATACCAAAACCATATAAAATTGTTGTAAACATGGCATGAATACTTCATAAATTATAGATACGTTGGAGATGTATCAGTGTGCTAGGCATGACATCACCTTACCGGGTCATATAAAGACCAATGTTATAACTCTTAGAAATATGTTCCAACCATCATATCTGATCGAGATTCAGATCTGATTGGTGTCTAGATACCTCAGACTCAGGATGCCTAAGAAGAAAAGGTTCAACACAAATTGACAAGATGATATTGTAAGATTCTCGGGAAATGAACTATGGAAGCGAGTTCCGAAACAAGAGTTCATCATTAAACCAAGGAGAGGATGACGAGGTGGCTGATGGACTCAACGACAATTCATCGAGATTTCCAAAAAGATGGATTTCCACATTTATGTGAACAAGGAGATAACATTTGCCAGATGAAATGATATAATGATGTATGCTCGAGGATAACATACACAATTAAAAATTGGTTGAAAGGTGCACCTGAAGTATGGGCTTAGGTAGCATGATCAATGTTAGAATGGTGATTCGATAACCAATAGACTAAGAATGAACTGTCGACCATTCTGTTAAAGGCAATAGGGTTGCTAGAAGTTTTGAGTTCACACATCATAGTTCAATGGTCGGCATTCCGGTTAGAAACAACACGGGGACCAAGATATGGATGAAGATGGCGAGAAGTATTACTATATCAAGAATTCTTAAGAGGCAGAGCAATTCTCACAACATTCTTGACATAATAGATGGTAATACTCCAGGGTAGAACAGATCATAAGCTGGATAGCAAGGAACTCCAGACACAACACAAAACATGAACAATTTTGTGTCGGAGGGAAGGCAATAAAGTTGCCGTTGATAACACAAATCATCTAGGGGCAAGGATGGTATTTCTCATCAAGAATTCGATTTTTATTCTGGAAGAGCTCAGAACGTTGATGATGCTAGATATTTAGTCGAGAGGTTTCATGAAGATGTAATCGATCATCGATGACACCAAGCAAAAGCAATGGTGAAGCGAGGGGTTATTGGAACCACTGATACGACACAAACTCGGAATCAAGCTTGTTGTTCAAGGCAATATGATATGACGAGGAAGATCGATGTAGGCTTAGCTCATCATCAAAATTTTGTGCTCCCAGACGAAGGACCAGGTAGCAGAGTTAAAATTTAGCACGATAATTATATAACCGATTAGGCTAGGAATGACTTGAAGGATTATTAAACTCATAAGCAACGGAAATTACTTAGAGTTATCGAGTCGGAGTGCGGAATCGATTCACTTATCGGTGTTCTCAAGTGACTAATAACTCAGAACCCGAGGGAAATCTAAAATCGGTGAGAAGCAATACTAGATGAAGACTCATAGGAAGCAACACAGTTCTTTGATATTCTTGAGATACCGGAGGGTAATACTCGAAGGAAGATCAAAATAGGGGTTGTGGAGATGTACTGTTCTGCAGAAGACAAGTGCTTTGCCTAGTCTGGGAAATGGAATCAAGGAGAAAATATGGTCAGAACCACAATTGCAAAGGATCAATTCACAGATACCAGATGATATTATATCGAGGAAATAGTTATTATTAGAAGAAGCTTCCATGATAAGATCTACATCGTGTCCATGGGCATGAACACAAAGTTCAAGGTCGACTCCCACTTCTCCAATGCATAACCTTTCATTCACTTCTTGTCCTCGAAGAAGTTGTATGGTAGAAAATTATCTAGTAAAACACCAGAAGGGTATGACTTGCGAAAACCTTCGGGTTCATACGGCTTTTAGGGAAGGTATAGGTTCAACCCATCGGGGCATCTTAGAAACATATACCACAAGTTTCGAGAGTAATTATCACCAGCTCAAAAGCAGAGCATGGTTGGCCAAATCAGAGAATATGATTTACCAATGGCATTATGTATCAGGGAAAGAACTTCCAAAGTGATTGAATATGAAGGACGCTGTCGGATAAAATCCAACAATGGATCCGGTGGTCCTCAATGGATCTGATGTGAGCATCGGCACACAACCAGAGGAAGAAACAATGCAAAGGCATTGGAATATAGAAACACCTGATTAATTCAAAGGAATTATGATTTCCAAATCAAGGGATCAGAAGCAAGCGCTCTGATTAAGGATGGATAAATTGAGTAGGCTTAGGGGTGCAATCGATGGCAATTTGATTGGTCGAGATCCAACTCATGTTCAAAATGACGTCTGAGCGGGAAGGATGAATTCTAGTTTTGACTGATGATTGCGACCATTCACAAACATATCGAATCAACGGACTCAAAATGATAATGACAAAGGATGCCAATAAGATTACCAGACTTATGGGATTAATCATAATGCAAGCAAGCAAGAATTTTAAGAGCACTAGGCTGTTGAGGATTTTCAGAAGATCGAATGGTATTTCGAAGACTTTTGTGAAATACATGAATCAACTGGGATGAGCGGATACTCGTTAAGTGCGAGAAATTATCCGTAGGGGTATTCAGGTGGCAAAGAACTGCAATGCAGTAGGTACAAAGTATTCTCGGAACAATTGAGAGAATTTCATGGTATCTTGTAATAACAAGATCAACGGGGAATGATTGTATGAATGGCAAGTGTACGTGGTTATCCGTAGGGGGTTTATCGATGAAAGGGAATTGCAAAGGCGATGGCACAAAGTCTCGAGAGAACATCGTAGAGTATCTTCGAAATCTTCTGGTGCAGCAGGCGATCATCTGTAATAAGGGGCTCTCCGGGTGGATGTGATCATGAGAGCCTAATGTTAGATGAGGAATAAAAGATCCTAATACCACCCAATGGCGACGTGGGCCCATAAGCCACACAGCCATGTTAGTAAAAGCTTTTGAATGACTAGACTCAACTTCGACCAAGGAGTTGGAAAGGGGGATTCCTACAGGCAGTCGGCTCTGTTACCAACTCGTGATACCCCCGATTCAATCGTACACTAGTCATACATGCAAACGTGTACGATCAAGATCAGGGACTCACAAGAAGATATCACAACACAACTCTAAACATAAATTAAGTCATGCATGCATCATATTACAAGCCAGGGCCTCGAGGGCTTGAATACAAGTGCTTGAACATAAACGAGTCAGCGGAAGCAACAATATCTGAGTACAGACATAAGTTAAACAAGGTGCCATAAGATGGCTAGCACAAATATGGATACAGATCGAAGAGGCGTAGGGCTCCTGCCTGGGATCCTCCTAAAGTACTCCTGGTCGTCGGCGGCCTGCACGTAGTAGTAGGCACCCTCGGTGTAGTAGGAGTCGTCGAAGGTGGCGTCTGGCTCCGGGGCTCCAGCATCTGGTTGCGACATCCGAGAAGAATGGAAAAAGGGGGGAAAGAGGGAGCAAAGCAACCATGAGTACTCATCTAAAGTACTCGCAAGAAAGGATCTACACTACAAATGCATTGGTATCAATGAAATGGGTAGTATCTGTGGACTGAACTACAGAATGCCAGAATAAGAGGGGGAGAAGCTAGTCCTATCGAAGACTACGCTTCTGGCAGCCTCCATCTTGAAGCATATAGAAGAGAGTAGCATGTATAGTATCAAGTGACAACGTATAGCATAAACCTACCCGGCGATCCTCTCCTCGTCACCCTGAGAGAGAGCAATCACCGGGTTATATCTGGCACTTGAAAGGGTGTATTTTATTAAGTATTTGGTTCTAGTTATCATGAGGTTGGAATACAACTCCAAGTCGTCCTGTTACCGTGGACACGGCTATTCGAATAGATCAATCTTCCCTGCAGGGGTGCACCACATTACCCGACACGCTCGATCACTCTGGCCAGACACACTTTCCTGGGTCATGCCCGGCCTAAGAAGATCAACACGTCGTAGCCCTACCTAGGCCCAATAGAGAGGTCAGCACGCCGGTCTAAATCCTAAGCGCGCAGGGGTCTTGGGCCCATCGCCCGTTGCACTCCTGCACATTGCGTACGCAGTTGGAAGCAAACCTAGCCCCCTAATACAAGCGCAGGCGTTCCAGTCCAATCCGGCGCGCGCCACTCAGTCGCTGACGTCTGGAAGGCTTCAGCTGATACTACGACGCCGGTTGCCCATATCTTGTCCAACGTGGCGGTTAGTGTGTATAGGTCAATACCAACTCAGATCAAATACCTAATCTCGTTAAGCGTGTTATTTGATGTAACCGCGGACACCGACCAGGGACCAGGCCCACCTGTCTCCTAGATGGTCACAACCTGCCCTGTCGCTCTGCCACAAAGTAACACTCGGGAGCCATCGGGAACCCAGGCTCACCACTACCTGGATGGAACCACCTGCCCCTTCAGCCCCCACATCCGAACAGTAACATAAGTAATGTAGTAATATAGTAGTATATAGTATATACCCGTGATCAACACCCGACGTGCACTACTAGAAAAAAGGCTATAGCTAATATGGACATTAATGGCGCACCATGTATAGGTACACCATTAGTGTCCATATCACTAATGGCGCACCACACCCACGGTGCGCCACTACTGACAAATTTTTTTTTTCAAAACTAGTAATGGCGCACCAGGGGATAGTGCGCCATTACCACACACTCCGTGCGCCACTACTAACAATTTTTTTTTACTTTTTTTTTCAAAACTAGTAATGGCGCACCTGGGGATAGTGCGCCATTACTAGTTAAAACTATTAATGGCGCACCACAACCACGGTGCGCCACTACTAACAATTTTTTTTTTCAAAACTAGTAATGGCGCACCACATACCAGGTGCGCCATTAGTAACCAGGGTTACTAATGGCGCATTCTTAGGAGGTGCGCCATAGGTAACCTGAGAGCAGCTAGATATTTTGGACAGCCACCTACCACACTCACTTTCCCCACTTCATTCTCTCCACCTCCTCCTCCAAGCTTGTCTCGGCTGCCTCCTCCTCCTCACCTCATTTGCACCATAGATTCACCCAAATTAAGTGGTTAAATTTCCTTTTTTTGATAGGTAAGTAAGGGGAAAGCTTTCTTTATGTTCTAGATCTACTTTTTTCTCCCTCCAACAACATGCACATGCACTTTTTATGGCCTAGATCTACGTATGTTTGTGGTGTTGCATATGTTTGTGGTGTTGCATATGTTTGTGTTTGCAGGTACCGGTATTTGAAATGCGATAGTTGCCAATATGTTGCCGGAATGTTGATTCATTTCTGTTTCGGCGAGAATTTGGCACTATGCATTCTTTTTGGTCCTATTTTTAGGCAAAGTCATGCCAAATTTTTTTTTGGTTCTAAAATATCATTTTGCTCTACCCCGCAGGCGACCATGGTCCGCACGATGACCGAAGGCATCGTGAATAAGTTTTTGAGCTCCACGAAGGCCGAGATGCTTCAAAAGAACAAGACAAAGATAAGATGTCCGTGTCGAAGATGCAAGCTGAAGAGCCTTATGGACCCGGATTTCGTACAGGTGCGGGACCACCTGCTCTTGCATGGTTTCATGGATGGCTATCGGTGGCAAGGTGATGAAGATGATTATGAAGTCGTCCATGGGGGCCGGGCAAGAAATGAGGAAGGGCAGCAAGACAACCGCGGCGAGGACGGGCGAGCAGGCGAAGAATCTCCAGGACATGATCACGAAGTAGATGAAGTACACAGTCATCATGTAGAAGATGCCAGACATGATGATGAGGAAGATTAAGATGAAGGGCATGATCATGAAGATGAAGATGCCGGAGCAGACGACGATGGACCATCGATGGGCTGGGTGCAGGACCCTCATATTCAAGAGCTGCTTCTCAAGCAGACGGATAACGCAAGAGCTGCCGCCCGAGAGAAAGCCAAGATGGATCAACTGGAGATAGACGCGGTTACTCCATTGTATGAAGGATGCAGGCCCGAGGATACCCGCCTAAAAGTAACGCTCATGGCTCTGGAGATGAAGGTAAAACACAAAATGACCGACGCATGCTTCGACGAGAACATGTCATTCTGGCACGAACGTCTTCCCAAGGGGAACAAGTGCCCGACCAGTTTCGAGGAGGCGAAGAAAATTGTGTGTCCTCTGGATTTACCGCACGTGAAATACCATGTGTGCATGAACAATTGCATCATTTATCGGGACGAGCACGCGGATTCTACCATATGTCCGGTGTGCGGCGTCACTCGATACAAGAAGAGGAAGAAAGCTCCTCGAAAAGTGGTGTGGTACTTTCCGATCACTCCTCGTCTGCAGCGGTATTTCATGGACCCTAAGGTAGCAAAGCTCCTGCGTTGGCACGCGGATAGGGAGGAGAAGAAGCGAGAAGATGACGGAAATGATCCGGAGATAAATAAAAAAGACAAGATGCTGAGTCACCCTAAGGATGCGAGCCAGTGGCAAGCGTTGAACTTCGAACACCCAGAATTTGGGAACGATCCAAGGAACATCGTGCTGGGCGCGAGCACTGATGGAGTCAATCCATTTGGCAGCCAGAGAAGCACACATAGCACCTGGCCTGTGTTTGTGTGGATGTACAACCTTCCCCCCTGGTTGTGCATGAAGAGGAAGTACATTCACATGAGTATGCTAATTGAAGGGCCGAAACAACCAGGGAACGACATCAATCTGTATCTGGGGCTGCTGAAAGAGGAGCTAGACACGCTGTGGAAAACGCCAGCCAATACGTGGGACACCGCAGAGAAAGAATATTTCCCTATGAGAGCCGCACTGCTCACGACGGTGCACGACTATCTCGGTTACGGATATGTCGCGGGGCAGGTGGTCCACGGATTTTCTGGATGCGTCAGGTGCATGGATGACACAATGTATCGCCAGCTAGATAGAGATCCCGGGTCTTCGAAAACCGTGTTCATGGGACATCGAAGGTGGCTTCGCGACGATGACTCATGGAGAAAACGCAAGGATCTGTTCGATGGTGAAACCGAACCCCGAAGACGCCCGCGTACGAGGAGCGGCGAGGAAATAGACGAGCTGTTGAAAAATTGGAAAGAGTGCCCACCACCGGGAAAGAAGCAAAAGGCGCCAGAGCCGGGAAAGAAGCGAAAGGCGCCAGAGCCGCTGCTGAAGGTATGGAAAACGAGGTCTGTTTTCTGGGACTTGCCGTACTGGAAGATCCTCCGTGTGCCTCACAGCCTTGATGTCATGCATATCACGAAGAACGTGTGCGAGAGTCTGTTTGGTACCCTCCTCAACATGCCAGAGAGGACCAAAGATGGGCCGAAAGCAAGGGCAGACTTGAAATCAATGGGCATCAGGGAGGAGCTTCACGCTAATGATGATGATGATGATGATGATGATGAGGCGAAGGACACAGAAAGTCATCGCAAAGGCAAAAAGGCCAAGAAGATCGGAAATGACTGCCCTCCCGCGTGCTTCACTCTAAGTCAGGAGGAGATCGAGCAGTTTTTCACCTGCCTCGTAGGAGTAAAACTTCCTTATGGTTACGCGGGGAAGATAAGCAGATACCTAGACTCAGCGAAGCAGAAGTTCAGCGGGATGAAGTCTCACGACTGTCATGTGCTGATGACGCAGATACTTCCAGTTGCAATCCGTGGGATCATGGACGCGCACGTCCATGAAACGCTATTTGGCCTATGCAACTTTTTCGACGTCATCTCTCGGAAGTCGGTTGGCGTGAGGCAACTCAGAAGGCTACAGGAAGAGATCGTGGTGATACTATGCGAGCTTGAGATGTACTTCCCGCCCGCATTCTTCGACGTTATGGTGCATCTGCTGGTCCATATCGTGGAGGATATCATCCAACTCGGGCCGACGTTCCTACACAGCATGTTGCCGTTCGAAAGGATGAATGGTGTCATCAAAGGATACGTTCGCAACATGTCACGTCCAGAGGGAAGCATAGCCAAGGGCTTTCTGACCAAAGAGTGCATCTCCTACTGCACGAATTATCTAGGCATCGAGAACCCCATTGGTCTGCCCATCAACAGGCACCTCGGCAGGCTCGCTGGATGGGGTCACCGCGAGGGTCGCCGTGAAATGCATGTCGACTTCAAGGGTCGACTCGCCGACTTTGAAAGAGCAAACCTAGTCGCGCTACAACACATAGACGTGGTTGATCCTTGGGTGGTAGAGCACAAAACCTTTATTGAGAAGACGTACAATGACCGAGGCCAACAGAGGACGGACGGAGATATAATAAAAGAGCACAACTCATGTTTCACGCGTTGGTTCAAGGAGAAGCTTTTGTCGTACCCTTTACATGAGGATTCTTCCGCGGAAGAAAAACTCATATTCGCCTTGTCACAGGGCGCCGAGCACAACCTGATGACCTAGGAGGCGTACGATATCAACGGCTACACATTCTACACCGAGGAAAAGGACATGAAGAGCGATGGTTATCAGAACTCCGGGGTAACGATGGAATCCTACACCGGTAATGACAAGGACAGATACTACGGAAGGATCGAGGAGATCTGGGAGCTGAGCTACGCTGGAGAGAAGGTCCCGATGTTCCGTGTCAGATGGGCCAAGAGCGTCCTAAAAGAAGACCGGTATTTCACCACCATGGTTATACCCGAAGCCAAATCCAAGACCGCGGGCGCAAACGTCACCGCGAAAAATGAGCCATGGGTACTGGCTTCCCAAGTGGACCAATGCTTCTTCATTACCGACCCGTCAAAGCCCAGTCGTGTTGTCGTGAGGAGAGGCAAAAGGAAGATCATTGGAATGGATGGAGTCGCCAATGAGCAAGACTTAGACAAGTACGGCGACCCGAAGATGGAACATGACGACGACGATGAAGTACCAGCATACACCACAAGAAGAAGCAGGACCACCCTACCTAAAGGACGTCCGTTCAAGAGAAGAACTCCATTTGCGAAAAAGAAGGGCAAGAAGATTGTGAAAAGATAGCTAAGATCGATTGTATTTAAATTGTAGCCTTCATTTCTCGATTGTATTTCGACATATGGAAATGGCATTTCTTCTGTTCTAGTCCTCTATCCAGTAACTTGTTTTGTTCAAAACAGTGGGGATTAATGTTGTCTGTACTTATCTTCCTTTAATATTTTGTAACTTCTCCATCACCAAAGTTGAAGTATCGACCACTTTCTTCTTGGATTTGGATTTTTTGTTCTTCTCCCTCTTGTTTTGTTGCAAATCATCATTTACAGGCACCTTGGGCTTCTTTGTGTTTTCTTCTGGTATTTTAATTGTTTTTATTTATGTTTATTCTGGTAAAAAAAAGTTATTAATGGCGCACCAGGAGAAGGTGCGCCATTGCTATCAAGGTATTTATGGCGCACCCCTAGGAGGTGCGCCATTGATATCCAAAAAAAAAGATAGTAATGGCGCACCAGGAGAAGGTGCGCCATTGCTATCACGGTGTTATGGCGCACCCCTAGAAGGTGCGCCATTGGTATACGTATTTTTATGGCGCACCCCTAAAAGGTGCGCCATTGCTAACCCTCCCCCCACTCCCACTTGCTCCCCTCTCCCTCTGGCCTCTCTCCCTCCCTCGCCAGATCCACCGCCCTCGCCCGCACCCGCTCCAACGCCGTCCGCCCGCGCCCGCTCCACCGCCGCCGGCATTGCGAGGTGCGCGCGCCCCACCTAACCCGACGACCCCCGCGGGAGCACGCCGTCGTCCGCCCGCGCCCGCTCCACCGCCGCCGGCATTGCGAGGTGCGCGCGCGAGCCGATCGTCCTCCCCTCTCCTCCTCTCCCCGGCCACGCTCTCCCTCCCTCTCGCCCGCTGCTCATGCCCCTCCCTCATCCCTGCAGGAGCGCGAACCCGAGGAGCCGCACAGCACCGGATCCACCTCGTCTTCTTCCTCGGGTCGCCGCCGTCTTCCTCAACTCCGGCCACCTCTGCTGCTACTAAGCTCTCGCAGGGCCTCCTTGCGCCTCCCCGGTGAGCTCCGCCTCCTCTCCCCTCTTCCTCCTCTCCCCGGTGAGCAGGGCCTACTTAGCTTCTGATGTTGGTTCAGTTGTGGTCTTTGTGGGATAAGCTGATCGATGTGGTCTTCAAAGTTGTAGTCTTTTTCTTTTGATGTTGGTTCAGTTCAAGATGCTATCATGTGCTAGATTTGAGACGAGATTCCTCTAGAGTAGCCATTGTCTCTGTTCGAGTAAGGATGTTCTTGTGTGTAGAGCTGTTAACACTAGCAGAGCCTACAAATGGGATGGACCCTTTTTCCATTGAATTCCTTCCTTCCTGAGAAACCTAAACACAAGGACACAATTAATGCTTACAAAAAGTGTGTATTATGCTTAAATTTTAGATCCACTTTCATATATATTATAATGATTAGCAGAGTATATACAAAATGACACAACAAGATTATCCAGTTAGTATAGTAAGTGTGGGAGTACATCCTCTGAGCAGTAAGAAATACTATATAGTCATGGTAACATGTACTCCCATGCCTCATACTCCTAACAGAACTGCATGAAAAACATTCACTACCATATACTCTTTTTTGCAACATACCCTTTTATGCGAGTATATTGCGATGAATTTGTATTGTGCAGTTCACATTGGCGTATCTCATGATAATTAGGGCCAGCTCTTCTGCTGGCTTTTAGAATAAGCTGGAATAAGCTGCCCCCTAGGCTTCTAAAAAATTAAATTTGGTTGGGCTTCTAGAATAAGCTGGGTAGGGGGCAGCTTATTCTAGAAGCCCAAAAAAGCTACCAAAAGAACTGGCCCTTACTATCCAAAGTGAAAATGTAGTATCAGGAAGTCACTGAACTAGTATAATATGTGGTGGGAGTACCTACTTGGCTACTCCCAGGACCATGAGTACAAATATTTTTGCTACATAACTTTGCAATTTTCTTCAACTACATTGTAGGAAGGAAACTCTCGAGAGAACCGAACCCAAAGTACATGCTATAAAAACTGTATTCACTGCTGCTGCTGTACTACTTGTGATGATGCTGCTACTGTACTACTTGTGATGCTGCTGCTACTGTAGAGTTGATCATTATATTCACTGAATTTTGTCAACTTGTGATGCTGTTGCTACTGTAGATCTTCTGAACTTGTGATCTTCTGAAATGACCCCTTTCTCCTGAAATGTTGATTAATTTCCGTTTTGGTTGAGAATGGGGCACTCCTAGGTCAAGAAAATTAGCAAAGGTCATGCCCAATTTTCTTGACCTAGAAGGTGCCCGATTCTCAACCGAAACAAAAATTAATCAACATTTATAGTTTGACCTAGAAGATGCCCAATTTGTTAACTCTAGTAGTGTACTCCTGTTAAATGAAGTCTAGTTACTCCTGTTGTTCAGATTCATGATGTAAGCTCCTGTTAAATGTTTGTCTAAAAGAGAATAGCTTTGCGATGGAAGATCAATCCCTTTTAAGACATCAACAATTTTACTCCTTGGCAGGAAAGGGGTTTTATCGGTATTATCATAAAAGTTAATCCTAACAAAACTCCCATCATTAGAATTAATAAGGGGACCTCCAATACCAACCTAGTACACCAAAAATATAAGACTGAGTTAGGTTACAGGGAGAAGTACAGGGAGAAGTTGCGCAATGCCAAAGACATAGCTGTTTACAGTATGCGCTTTAATATAGGAGTAGTAAATTAAGGAGAAATTTTAGATTGTTTTTTTTAAGAATACCAAGTTCAGATAGATAGATTCTGATGCAAGCATCTATATAAATGCAAGAAAATAACAATCACAAGTGTATCTTCTTGATTTTGCAAGTGGACAATTGAAGGTCTCCACAGTCAAGTTCAGTAGGCTTTTTTCCTAGACTGCATTTAAGAAATAACTCTAGTAGCCTTTTTTCCTATTTAGAGCGAACATGACCAACAACGATGAGGCCGGCGGTTCGGGCAAAGCATTCTGGGAGCTGTCCCAGGAGATGGAGGAAGAACCTCACCGCTATGAGGACGCCGCGGAAGACACCGATCCTGACTACACAACCCCTAGTGGCGTCGGGGATGACACCACTGATGGTGCCGCCGAGGATGCCACCACTGATGATGGCAGCGCACGCACAGATGGCAGCCAACCGAAGAGGCAACGGAAGGACCGGCGCCTGAACGTGCTCGGCACCGTCAAGGAGGAATTTACTGAAGTGTCCTCCAGTGGGCATCCAACGGCGCCCAAAGAATTAGTCAGTGGGTACTCGGGACAACTCGGGTGCATTCTCTGGAGCACCATCTCGATCAACACCGAGAACCTAAGGCATCGTGACCGAGGGAATTTGCGCAACCTCCTCTTCACGAAGCTGCACGAACGATACAAGTTCCCCGGTGGCTTCGCAAACACACGCCTCTCAGGGAATAAAGTGAACAGTGCCGCCCTCATGAAGATGAGCACGGCCCTGGCTACTTGGAGAGCCGCGGTGAAGAGAAGGATTCTAAGAGGTGATAGTTATGAGAAGATCAAGGAGACAAATCCTTCGATCAACGAAGCTGACTACCGGGAGTTCAAGATCAAGTGCGAGAGCAATGCATCCGCGGAATCAAGTCAGTGGGGGAAAGATATGCGGGACTTGAACTTAGGGGTCCACAAACTCGGTCCCGGCAGTTACAGAGTGGCGGAACCTATATGGGACAAGGAGGACGCGGAGCGTGCCGAGCAAGGCCTACCGCCCCTCTTCAATAAATACCGTGACAAGCAGACCAGGAACTATGTCAGGGCCCGGTACAAGGTGGACCCGGTAACAAAGGAGCTTACCACAGATCCGAAGACCAA
Source organism: Thinopyrum elongatum (assembly GCA_011799875.1). NCBI lineage: Eukaryota > Viridiplantae > Streptophyta > Magnoliopsida > Poales > Poaceae > Thinopyrum > Thinopyrum elongatum. The sequence goes on along the minus strand of CM022302.1, from coordinate 139,293,598 downwards.
GGCGCTTGAGCTTGTTCTGGTAAGGAATACACCCCCGCGTAATTAGCTCCATATGGTTGCATTCTAATTAATGAAGCCAAATTTCTAAATGGTTCACGTTCCTTCCACAGGACACTAAAAGCAGTAGCGCGGGGTCGTCTCAGAGCTCCCCTTGGGACACCACTTTAAATAGGGCGTTGAACGTAATGAAACACAAGGATAAGTTCAATAAGCCATTGTCAGCTGGTCGTGTGGCCGGCAAAGGCTTGTCCACGAAATGGTCGGAATACTATAATGCTGGGCGAAAGGAGAGAAAGACCAGCTCGGAAAGCCAGGAGCGCGAGGTTCAAGAACTCAAGGCACAAGTGGCGCGGATTCCGGAGATAGTCGAAGAGCAAGTGCGAGACCAACTGGGAGCGACGATCACGGCCATTGTGCCTACCTTGATTGAGGGGCTGCAGGCGTGGATTGCGGGCGGCCAACAGGGGCCGCCCCCGATTCCCAGCTTCACGGGCAGCAACTCGCACAACGCGCCGGCGGTGGCATTGGTGTCTCCGGCGGAGGCGGCATTGGTGTCTCCGGCGTTGGCGCCGGCATTGGAGCTTAATGCACCCGGGTGTGGGAAGAATACGCCGGCCGGCACCTCAGCAGCAAGCGGCCCCTCCGTCACATGCACGCCCGCCGTTGGCGGTGCCTCGACATTAGCCGAGCTCGACGCCATCACGGTAACTAAGCCTCTCGGCCGATGACTTCATCTCCTTGCCTTTGACTGGGCATCCCTGACGCCCTACATGTTTTCGCAGGGCACCACCGACGTTCCATGCACTCTCCTGCACTTCGTGGACGGCGAGTTGATCGATGTCACCAAGGCCAGAATCGTTCAACCGGGCAACCGCGTGTTCCACGGTAATCCGATGCCACCCACCGTGTATAGGGTTCAACTGGTTCGGGTGCTGCGGGGCTGCGACGACTTGTTACCTCCGTATCGACCCCCTGGGGCCGACGAAGATGATGTGATGACCCTCAGCGCCTGCATAAGCTGGTCCATGCTTTGGCCGAAGAGCCAGATTCGTTTAGGGGCGGGGGACACCACCCCACAGACAACACCGCCAGTCGTGCCGGCGCCAAGCCATGGCAAGACCGCCGCAACGCTACCGCCGTCAGCTGATCCGGACATGCATATGGCACAGGATCCGGACAACGACGACGGTACATTTACCAACGTCGATAAGTACTTCAACGAACATGGGTACGGTGACGAATTCTTGGGGCCTCCTTCTCAAGAACCCAACCCTGCAAAAGACGATAGCGATCTAGCTGGTACCACGGAGAAACCCAATTGCAACAGGCGTCGTCTGGCGTTCAGTTTCAGGAGACGCCTCCAGCTGCCGCCTTCACCGAGCCTCAGATAGCCGAGGTGCGATATATTATCAGCCCCAACACACTCAAGAAGGTGGTCTCTGAGCAGAACTCGATCCCATTACAGCAGAAGAAGCAGAAGGGATGGAAAAGAAAAAATAACAAGGGTGCGAGCCAGCCGGCACCGAGTACGATCCGTGCTCAGGACGGGCCACCTTCACCTAAGGATATCTCGAGGAGGGTGCATGTGGCGGGTAGGCCGATGCTACCGACTAATCTGCTCAATGCTGCAACCGGTGCTATGCGGAGTCTGCATGACAGTGTTCTTTCTTTGGAGAAGCGGCGTCTCTCCGAGAATGATGTGGCATACCCAGTTTTCATGGCCAAGATGCCAGAGGGCAAGGGCTTTGTCGATAGCACCATCGGGGGTATGATCGTCCTGCGGTTTGATGACATCTTCGCTCTGTTTAACCTTCATCCGCTGCACTACACCTTCATTCGGCTATTTTCGCTCAGTATGGAGATGCGGATCATTAGAGACAAGACCCCGGACATCGTGATAGTCGACCCCTTCTACATGCGTGCCAAGATCTTGGGCAGCGCTGGGGACCGGCAAGTCGCGAGTTCATACCTCGAAGGCGTCATTCTGGCGAACCCAGATAAGGATAACTTCCTCGTGCCTTACTTTCCCGAGTAAGTCATCCCCTCACCGCCCCGTAACATATGATTTCTTAGATTTCGATCGTTCTTTTTTTTCTAACATTCCGTGTTTTGTGCAGTGACACACATTGCACACTCATCCTCTTAAGCCCGAAATATTCCATGGCCACGTATTTCGACTCGGACCGTCAGTCGAAGAAAGACTACACAAATATCAAGAAAGTTCTTGATGATGCTCTCCCCGGCTACGCCAAATCTGGAGGCACCTTCAGGAGGCCAATTTGTAGGTACGGCAAGCACGTGTTCACCCACGTAACGACGTTCCCCTGCGTCAAGCAGCCGCCTGGCGGTCAGAAGGATGCCTACTACGCCCTCCATCACATGCGGGCGATCGTACGGGACCATAATCACCTTCTGCTACCAACTAATCTCAAAGATTGGGCCGCACGCTTGTCGGCAATCCAGGACGCGGACATCAGCCAAGAATTCTTTCGCATCTAGTCGGAGTTTGCGGAAATCATCCATCAAGATGTTCTTCGTACGTCGAGGCAGTTCTACCTCAGATATCAACCGTCCAACAGTGAAATAGAAACAACGCTACAAATGCAGGCTGACAACGACCGCGATTTCATGGCCATCACGATAGACGGCGGCTTCATCCACGCTCCGGTCCCTGAGTCGAGTCGAAAGTAATGATGCTATGTAGTTCTGAAATATCGATTAGCTGATGTTGTAATTAAACTTTAATGAACTTGTATGTCTCTTTAGTTTGGACAGTCATTCAACTTATATGTAATCAATGCTATTTATTAGTAGGACCATGAATCGTGCTATTAATGTGTTGCTTTTCTCTTCCGATCCTTTTGTTGCATACTTATATATTGCTTATGTATTGTCTGTGAATTGCTACTAATGTTTTGTTTGTCTAGTGCATAGAGATGCCGTCGTATGTCGTGTACAAGGGTAAGGTTCCCGGAGTCTACGACGACTGGGAGGAGTGTCAGAGACAGGTTCACCGTTTCAGCGGTAACAGTTACAAAGGGTACACCACTAGGGCGGAGGCGGAAGCTAGATACGCGCGCTATCTAGCGGGAGAGAGGAGGGAGCGGAGGAGGAACCGGATGAAGACCAGTTTCATCGCGATGATGCTCATCGTGACCGCAGCTCTCTTCTATGTGATGGTAGTTTAGATGATCGATATCGACTTGTAATGTGAAGACAAACTCGCTACTCGCGGTCTCGAGACTTGTAATGTTCTAACTTTGTTCGGTATTTTGAATTCGGAGACTAATATGATGAATTGTATTCAGAGACTAATCTTCTATTGTATTCGATAAATCTGCTGTTTATATGTTGTGCTGTTTATATTCTGTCCAGTAATGTATTTTGTAACCTGTGCAAATATCAGAAAAGAAAAAAAAATAATTCCTAATATTCATAGTAGTGGCGCACCATATTGCACTTTAGTGGCACACTGAAATAAACACACCAGTGGCGCATTATCTAAAAGTGCGCCATTAGTAACCCAGAGCACAAGGTAAATATGGCCCCCTGGGAGGCATAGTAATGGCGCACTGGTGGACATAGTAATGGCGCACTATGTGGTGCGCCACTATTATCTAGGATACTAGTGGCGCACCAGAGGTGCGCCATTACTATTTGTTACTAGTGGCGTGTTAATAGTGGCGCACCTGTAGTGCGCCATTAACAGCAAAAGAAGGTGCGCCACTAACAGCCCTTTTTCTAGTAGTGGTGATCACGGCCCAATAGTATAGTATGGCAGACGGACAAGAGTGTAGGGCCACTGATGTAATACTAGCAACCTATACTAAGCATTTAGGATTGCAGGTAAGGTAACAACATTAGTAGCAAAGACAGGCTATGCAGCATATAGGATCAAACCGATGAAACAGTAACACTACTCTAATGCAAGTAGTAGAGGGAAAGAGTAGGCGATGTCGGGATGATCAAGGAGGGTTTGCTTGCCTGGAAGCTCGGTCGAGAAGGAGGGGTCTTCAACAACGTAGTCGATCGGGGCAGCAGTAGCGTCAGTCTCGATGTCTACCGGAGAGAAGAGGGGGTAGAAACAATGAATACAATGCAAACAGATGCATGACGATACATGATATGACATTAAGCGGTGCTAGGCGTGCCCTAACACAGTAGTAGGTGATACTGGCGAAGGTGGAAAACATCAGGGGAAGTATTCCCGGTGTTTGGCATTTTCGGACAGACGAACCGGAGGGGGATGGTTGCATGTTCGCTATGCTAGGGACGTGTGGCGGACGAACGGACTACGTACTCGAATTCGTCTCGATTTTCTGAGCAACTTTCATGTATAAAGTATTTTCATCCGGGTTACGGATTATTTTATATTAATTATCAAAGTTTTAATTCATTTTTAGAATTAACAGAATTAATTTAAATCAAAAATCTGCTTATTGCATCAGCACGACATCAGCATGATGTCAGCAGTCAATAGTCTATTTGACTGGGTCAACAGACGTGTGGGTCCCGTTCATCATTGACTCAGATTAACTAAACAGAAATAGTTAGTTTAATCAAGTGATTAGATTAATTTAACAGATTTAATTAAGTTAATTTATTATTTAACTAATTAATTAATTATTTTAATTCACTTTTTTTATTTATTTTTTTAAACGTCCTCAGGGGTCGGCCCCACTTATCATTGGCCAGGGGGCCTTAGCGGGCGTTGGCACAGGCGGGTTACGGGCGCTGGGGTGTAGCGGGTGCGGGCGCTGCCCGGGCGTGGCGTCGCCCGAACGCCAGGGCGCGACGGGACGCCAGAGGGGGGGCGCAAGCGCGCACACTGGTGAGGGCAGGGACGGCCGCCATGGCGGGAGGCGGCACGAGGACGCGGGGCGGCGGTGGCCGGCGTCGGGCGCAGCCCTGGCGAGGCCATGGGCGGGCACGCGAGCATGGGGCGGCCACGGCGGCCCTAGAGCAGCGCTGCAACAGATAGCAAAGGCGAGAGGGCGACAACGGTAGGGGAACCGCGGGCGCGCGGCGTGGTGAGCAGGGGAGGGCGGTGCGGTGGCGATGCGGGGGCAGGGGCGGTCGAGCATGCGCGCGTGGGCGCTGCCTGGGCGCGCACGGGGCAGCAAGGACGCAAGGCACGGGCGCGGCGCCGGGGTGGTGAGCGCGAGCGGCTCGCGAGCGCCGGGCACGGACGGGGCGACTGTTGGCGTTGGCGACAGGGGAAAGGGGAGGAAAACGGGGTCCTCACCCCACGTTGTAGTCTATCGGGTGGCGAGGCTCGAAGGAGCTCGTCAGGGAGGCAGTCGAGGAGGCGTTCCGGCGAGGGGCGGCCACGTCCGGCGGCGTCGGGGGCAGCTTCTGGCGATGGGGACCTAGCCCCATCTAGATCGGATCGGGAGGGGGAGAGGAGAGACCAAGGAGTGGGGGGAGGGGACTGTGGGAGACAAGGCCGTAGGGTTTCTATCGGGGCGGGGGGGGGGGGGGGTTAAGGGGAGTGAGGGGGCCGGCTAGGCTAGTGGGCTGGCCGGCTGGGCTGTCTGGCCCAGTTGGCCAGGGGGTCCTTCTCTTTTTATTTTTATTTTTATTTTTATTTTTGTTTTGTCTTTTCTTTTTATTTATTTTTCCTTTTACTGTTTTATTTTATTTTATTTTAGTTTTAAAAAACATAAAATTTGTACCTAAATTAGTATCACTAATTATACCTCTACTACAAAAAGTTTAAACCCCTAAATAAAATAGTTTAATATTTTATAAATAATAAAAGGCATTTATTAAATTGGTTATGCTGCTGTTTTATTCATTTTAGAGTATTTAAACATTTTACAAAAATGTGGTCTCTCCACCATTATTACCTAGGATTTATTTATCCCACATAGAACATTTTAGTTTTAATGTTTCAAAACTTTTACCGCTTAACTTGATTTTGAATTTGAATATGAATCGGTTTCGAATCAATGCTAGTTTAACAACAGTAATCATGGTGACGTGGAATCATTAACAGGGAATTACTGTAGCTTAATTATCTGGGCGTTACAACCATAACACAAGCTACTATTGGGAGCATTCATTGTTCTGCACTACATTATTTTGCTCTCTTTATAGGAAGATGCATTACTGGTAAGCATGACCATAGCCACCTTTGCGCCTCTGATTTGAGTGTCCTTAAGAGCACAGTGATGAATGATAAACAATATAATTTGGGGGCCATCATTGCATGTCAATTACATTATAATGCTAAGGATGGAGATTCCTTTGGTGGAATTTATGCCACTCGTTTAGCTAGTTATCATGGGGTCCCAATAAGAGAAAATGATGCACAGTTGCCACCTGCTTATCTTGACTATGATGCTATGGAACATTACCAATTTCTTGAGAGGGGCGAGCAGCCCCTCCAGTACAAACTAATCTTTGACAGGGAATGCGTCTTCTATATTACGCTTCCCGTTCCTGCCTTCTTTGACTTTCAGGTAAAACGAAGATACTTCATAACTAGAGAGGAGGCGGACGAATACGAGGGAGCAAGGGAGACCGCTCACCTCCATGAGGCAGCCCTCCGAGCGATAGCAGCCGCAACTTAGTACAACCCCAACTACGACTTTGGATATCCGCCAGACCAGCCGTGGCCCTAGACTAACTTAGGCCAAAAGCCTAAGCTTGGGGGAGTACGTATTTCTCACCGACATTACATTCATGTTCACACATTCATTCCAGTTGTCGGTGTTCATCCTTTTTCATTGTATTATCCATGTTAGTTTATTTTTCTTGCTTTCTTCTTGTGTGTTTGAAAATTTTGAGAAAATTCAAAAAAATATTTCTCGCTTCTTTTTCGTTTTTCTTTCTAGTTTAATTAGTAGTAGTATTAAAAGAAAACCCAAAAAGATTTCTCATTCTTCTTTTGCTTGTTGGGAGCTTTCCCGTGTAGATAGTTTTTCTCGTTTTCGTTTTGCTTCTTCAGAAAAACAAAAACTCCAAAAATATTTCAGTGTGTTTCTTTGAAATTCTGTTCTTTTCTTTGGGTCGTAAGGAGAAGACCACGATGAAAATGTTGAGTGGCTCTCATATGCATTATTGTTGATCTAACAAAGAGCCCATATTACCTTGTCTTCTCCTTTGAATAAATGTTGCAGATTCCAGCTTAGTCCAATGCACGTGCACTCTTATTATTATTCACACCGTTCGATCGTGCAAGTGAAAGGAATAATGACGATATTTGATGAAATGATTGAGATGAGGAAAAGTTGGTATGAACTCGACCTATTTTGTTTTTGTAAATATGATTAGCTCATCGTTCCTAATTCAGCCTATTATGAATGAAACATGTTTACAATGACAATTAGAGATTGTAGTTACTCATGCCATGCTTAATTAGCTAGGGTTGGATAATGGTTTGTCTTGTGTGCCAACATGCATTTAAAATGGTTATGATGTAGTATGATAGGATGGTATCCTCCTTTGAATGATTCAAGTGGCTTGACTTGGCACATGTTCACGCATGTAGTTGAAATAAAAAACAACATAGCCTCCACGATATTTATGTTCATGGTGATTTATATCCTACTCATGCTTGCATTCAATGTTGATTAATCTCAATGCATGTTTATGACCGTTGTCGCTCTCTAGTTGGTCGCTCCTCAATCTTTTGCTAGCCTTCACCTGTACTAAGCGGAAATACTGCTTGTGCATCCACTTCCTTAAACCCAAAGTTATTCCATATGAGTCCATGATACCTATCTATATGCGGTATTTACCTGCCGTTCCAAGTAAATTTGCATGTGCCAAACTCTAAACCTTCAAATAATAATCTATTTTGTATGCCCGAATCGCTCATGTAGCGGCTAGGGGCTATCAGTATCTTCCATGCTAGGTGGGTTATTCTCACAATGAGTGTTTATTCACTTGTCATTCATGAGAAAGTGGCTGGTAATTGGGATGCTCAGTTCCATGATCAAAATCAAAATCAAAATATAATAATGAAACAAAACTCCCCCAGGACTGTTGTTGGTATGGACGGTACCCATGGATTCAGCTAGCCGTGGAGTGTGTTTGTTTGGTGGAGGGGGGAGTAAAAACTTTACCATTCTGTTTGGGAACTGCCTATAGTGTATCTAGCATGGAAGATAGTGAGATCTCTTGGTTGTTTTGTTGACAATGAAAGCATGCCTCTCAAAATTATATTCATCTCTGTTTTAAAGCTTCAAGCTCTGGCACCTCTGCAAATCCCTGCCTCCCTCTGCGAAGGGCCTATCTATTTACTTTTATTGTTGAGTCATCATCTTCTTATAAAAAGCACCAGTTAGAGAGCACCACTGTCATTTATATGCTTAGTTATTAATTGATGTTGAGTATGACTGTGACTGGATCTCTTTTGCCATGAATTACAATGTCCAGTCAGTCCTTGGTCTTCAGAGGTGCTCTGCATTTATGTTTTGCGGTCTGAGAAAGGGCTAGCGAGATACCATTATGTCATATTATATCACGATTGTTTTGAAAAAGTGTTGTCATCTGAGATATCTTATTATTTCTCGCTAGTTGGTTATGCTATTGATATGAGTAAATGTGAGACCAAAATGTTATTGTGAATATGGTTAGTTCATAATCTTTGCTAAAAAACTGAATGTTGGCTAGACATATTTGCAACAACAAGATCAAACAGAGTTTGTAAAAGTTTTTCTTTGTCACTTTCAGTTTGTCAACTGAATTGCTTGAGGACAAGCAATGGGTTAAGCTTGGGGGAGTTGATATGTCTCCATCGTATCTACTTTTCCAAACTCTTTTGCCCTTGTTTTGGACTCTAATTTGCATGATTTGAATGGAACTAACCCGGGCTGACGCTGTTTTCAGCAAAATTGTCATGGTGTTATTTTTGGGCAGAAACCAAAGTTCTTGGATTGACCTAAAAATTTACGTAGAATTTTTGTGGAATATATAAAAAATACTGGCACAAAAAGATACCAAAGGGGGGCCACCCAGAGGCCACAAGCCCTGGGTGCGCGCCTACCCCCTAGGGCACGCCTCCCAGGCTTGTGGCCCCCCTGGACCGCCTCCGACCCTAATTCCAACTCTATATATACCTATTCGCAGAGAAAAAAAAATTAGAGAGAAGGATTCATCATGTTTTACGATACGGAGCCGCCGCCGCCTCCTGTTCTTCATCGGGAGGGCTGATCTAGAGTCCGTTCGGGGCTCCGGAAAGGGGAATCCATCGCCATCGTCATCATCAACCTTCCTCCATCACCAATTTCATGATGCTCACCGCCGGGAGTGAGTAATTCCATCATAGGCTTGCTGGACGGTGATGGGTTGGATGAGATTTATCATGTAATCGAGTTAGTTTTGTTAGGGTTTGATCCCTAGTATCCAGTATGTTCTGAGATTGATGCTGCTATGACTTTGCTATGCTTAATGCTTGTCACTAGGGCCCGAGTGCCATGATTTCAGACCTGAACCTATTATGTTTTCATGAATATATGTGTGTTCTTGATCCTATCTTGCAAGTTGTAGACACCTATTACGAGTTATGATCCGCATACCCCAAGGTGACAATAATTGGGATTCTTTCCGGTGATTACCATAGTTTGAGGAGTTCATGTATTCACTAAGTGCTAATGCTTTGGTCCAGTTCTCTATTAAAAGGAGGACTTAATATCCCTTAGTTTCCATTAGGACCCCGCTGCCTCGGGAGGGTAGGACAAAAGATGTCATGCAAGTTCTTTTCCATAAGCACGTATGACTATATACGGAATACATGCCTACATTATATTGATGAATTGGAGCTAGTTCTGTGTCACCCTAGGTTATAACTGCTACGTGATGAATATTATCCAACACAATTATCCATCGCTGATCCGATGCCTACGAGCTTTTTACATATTGATCTTTGCTAAGTTACTTTCGCTATGCTACTGTTACAATCACTACAAAACTGCTACTATTACTTTTGCCACTGTTACCGTTACTTCCATACTACTTTGCTACTAAATACTTTGCTGCAGATATTAAGTCTTTCAGGTGTGGTTGAATTGACAACTCAACTGCTAATACTCGTGAATATTCTTTGGCTCCCCTTGTGTCGAATCAATAAATTTGGGTTGAATACTCTACCCTCGAAAACTGTTGTGATCCCCTATACTTGTGGGTTATCAAGACCTTTTTCTGGCACCGTTGCCAGGGAGCATAACTCTATTTGCTGAGTCACTTGGGATTTATATCTGTTGATCACTATGAGGAATTTGAAGGATACCAAAACCAAGATTTTATAGCGACTCCCCGGCGTCCTCAAGTCATCGGCAACTCCCCTGTCGCCAACCCTAACCCCCACTCGCCCCCACTCCTCCCCTGTCACCCCAGATCCCCTTCCCCCTCGCTGCACCTGATACGTCTCCAACATATCTATAATTTTTGATTGTTCCATGCTATTATATTATCCATCTTGGAAGTTTTATATGCATTATTATGCTATTTTAGATCATTTTTTGGGACTAACCTAGTGCCCAGTGCCAGTTGTTGTTTTATCCTTGTTTTATGTCTTTACAGAAAATAAATATCAAACGGATTCTAAATGGAATGAAACTTTTGACGGTTTTTCTTGGACCACAAGACACCCTGGAAGCTTCGGGAGGAGGACAGAAGAGCCATAAGGTGGCCACAAGCTCAGGGGGCGCGCCCCAGGGGGGCACCCTCTAGGCTTGTGGGGCCCCTGTGGCACTTCCAGCCCTAATTCTTCCTGTATAAATACCCAAATATTCCTTGTAGACCAGATGGCACATCAAAAATACTTTTCCACCGCCGCAAATTTCTGTCTTCATGAGATCCCATCTGGGGTCCTTTTTCGGTACTCTGTTGGAGGGGCATTCAATCACGGAGGGCTTCTACATCAACCTTGTTGCCCTTCCGATGATATGTGAGTAGTTTACCACAGACCTACGGGTCCATAGCTAGTAGCTAGATGGCTTCTTCTCTCTCTTTGATCTTCAATACAATGTTCTCCTTGATGTTCTTGGAGATCTATTCGATGTAATTTTCTTTTGCGGTGTGTTTTTTGAGATCTGATGAATTGTGGATTTATGATCAGATTATCCATGAATACTATTTGAGTCTTCTCTGAACCATTTTATGCATGATTTATATAGCTTTTATTTCTTTCCGATCTACTGATTTGGTTTGGCCAACTAGATTGATTTTTCTTGCAATGGTAGATGTGCTTTGTAATGGGTTCAATCTTGTGGTGCTCAATCCCAGTGACAGAAGGGGACATGACACATATTTGTATTGTTGCCATTAAGGATAAAAAGATGGAGTTTGTTCATATTGATTGGATCTATCCCTCTACATCATGTCATCTTGCTTAAGGTGTTACTTCGTTCTTGTTAACTTAATAGACGAGATGAATGCTGGATAGCGGTCGATGTGTGGAGTAATAGTAGTAGATGCAGGCAAGAATCGGTCTACTTGTCTCGGACGTGATGCCTATATACATGATCATTGCCTTGGATATCGTCATAACTATGCGCTTTTCTATCAATTGCTCAACAGTAATTTGTTTACCCACCGTATGCTTTCTTTTGAGAGAGAAGCCTCTACTGAAAACTATGGCCCCCAGGTCTATCTTTTATCATCTTATTTTTAGATCTATAAAATCAAAAACAAAAAATACCTTGCTGCAATTTATTTACTTTTATTTTATTTTTCACTTTTACTCATCTTTTATATCTATCACTATCAGATCTCATCCTTGCAAGTAACCGTGAAGGGATTGACAACCCCTTTATCGCGTTGGGTGCAAGTATTTGTTTGTTTGTGGAGGTGCAATTATTGGAGACTTGTGTGTTCCTCCTACTGGATTGATACCTTGGTTCTCAACTAGGGGAAATACTTATCTCTACTTTGCTGCATCACCCTTTCCTCTTCAAGGGAAAAACCAACGCAAGCTCAAGAAGTAGCAGCACCGAGCACCTCCATCGCCGCCGCTCACCATTGTCGCGGCCACCGGCCACCCCGCGTAGCCGCGACTTGTCCAGGAGCTCCCTCGCCCCCGCCTACGTCAACCCATCCGAGCTAGGAGCCCCTGCACCATCGGAATCGAGGTCGTCTTCGACCTCGGGCGCCAGAGATCGCCACCGCCGCTCCGTCGACTCCCGTCCCAATTGAGCTCCCCTTCCTCCCCTGCTCTCCACTAGCTCGCGCGCAACCGCTAGCCGTAGTCCCGCCATTGTTGTAACTCCTCGCCGCCGCTTGCAACGGTGTTGCGGCCACCACACGCGCGGCTTGCGTTTGTGCACGCAGACGTGCTCCTAGCCTTCCTAGGAAGCCAGCAAGCCACTCGACGCCGTCTCTCGTGCACCACCTCATCGATCCTGAGCACCTCGTGCTCTGGCCGCCGCCTGCTATCGCTGCAGCGGCCACCTCTGGTAACCCTAGCTTCGGCTGATGCCCTAGTTTGTTGCACTGCACTGCCGCTGTTCGAACGAGCCCATATGCGCCCCAAACGGGCGCCTCTGGCATTTTTCCGACGAGGCCGAGCCCCATCCGCCGTGTTTTGGGCCACCAGCGCATCACCGCAGGCGCGCCACCGCCCCGGGTCGCTGCCAGGTGGGCCAAGCCCATTTAACCACTAACCAGAACCCCTAATCACTCCCTGACACGCGGGCCCACCTGTAGATAATTAGGTTAGTTTAAATTAACCCCTTGTTAATAAATGTGACACTGACAGTCTGGCCCCACTTCTATTTAAGTTAATTAGATTAATTAAACATGTTTTAATTAGCCCTGTCATTGACTGGGCTGCTGACTTAGCTTCCTGGCCCCACCAGTCAGCCTCTGCTGACTGGGCAGAGGCTGGCTGAGTAGTTGACCCAGTCAACTGGGCCCCACTGTCAGCCTCTGTTACACATTTCTGGGTACACTTCTGTGTACCCATAGCATTTAGTATTTAATATATTTTCAAATTAATTTAATTAGAGAATTTTAGAAAATCATTTAAACTTTGAAAAATCATATAAAATAATCTATAAGTCAGATGAAAATAATTTATATATGAAAGTTGCTCCGAAAAATGTAACAAACCCGAATATGCTCTCCACTCGTCAGTCACATGCCTCTAACATGATGAACATGGATCCTTCTCTTCCGATTCATCTGTCCGAAAATGCCAAACGCCGGGAAAACATTCCCAGATGTTTTCTCGCTTCATCTGTAACGTGTAGCACTGCGTTAGGTCATCCCTAGCACTGCATATTGCCATGTCATGCATTGTGATGCATCTGTTTACATTATATTTATTGTTTCTTCCCCCTCTTTTCTCCGGTAGACACCGAGACCAATGCTGCTGCCGAGTACGACTACACCCCTGATGTCCAGCCACTCTCAGCAGAGCTTCCAGGCAAGCAAACCCCCTTGAACATTCCTATATCGCCCATTCCGTTCTCTCTCATGCTTGCACTAGATTTTGCTACTGTAATTGATTGCTCATATTCTGATGCATAGCCTACTTTTGTAACCTGCTTTCGTACCTTACCTGCTTATCCTATATGCTTAGTATAGGTTGGTCAGTGATCCATTAGTGACCCCTCACCTTGTCCTAGTTGCCCCCGCTTTATCACCAATGACTCGATCAATGTGAGCGACGTCCAGAGCCCGACACATCACATCACACCCCCTTAGTTGTACGACACTACAAGGTTACTATCGAGTGACGAGGGTGATACCTCATACATCACTTCTGATGAGACCTCTGTAGTGTAGTTAATTGGTTGTGGTCTACGGAGGGTGATTCCTCCTTCACCACTCCCGATAATGACTCTGTCGTGCAACACATCAAGAGTGAACCATCGAGGGTGATTCCTCCTAGTTCACCTTGACGGTTACATCCAGTGGAATCCATCGAGGGTGATTCCTTGGATTCCCCCTTGGTGTTATGGACACACGGTTACTTTGACTTTACCCTAGAACCATGATAGAATCGGGTTGGCCCCAAGGGGTACCCACGAGTGATGTGAAGTTGGGTTGACCTGAAGGGTACCCGCGAGATAACTACACGGCACGGCCGAGCATTCTTAGCCCTTGCCATAAGTCCGTGAGACGGGGCGACGGGACCACAAATCGTGGATCATTGATCGTCTCTGCGTGCTCCCAAGACACTAATGGTTTGGATATGTGATCCGAGTAGACCTATGGCCTTTTCGCACTAACCACCACACGGGAATAAGTATGGGCACTCGGCGTCGTACGATTCTCCGAAAGCTCTTCGGACGTCAGTGATTGAGCGGCATGCGCCCGGTTGGACGGGAACCACCTGCGCTTGTATTACGGGGTGGGTCTGCTCCAGGCCGCGTACGCAATGTGTAGGAGTGCAAAGGGCGATGAGCCCAAGACCCATGTGCTCTTAGGATGTAGACCGGCATTGAAAGTGCAACTATTCCCCGGGTGGTTTTGGTAATTCATAACAACATATAGCTCATTGAACTAATATCTATTCAAGATATATATTTCAGGAAGTTCAATGAATGGCATGGCATGGACTAGAGATGTGGACCCCTCAAAATGCTAAGGACACATATTGGCAAAAGCTCAAGACTCTTCATCTTTGTTTTAGTGATACAACATCACATTGAGTCCATAGGAAAGCCAATACTATTAAAAGGGGATGAGGTGTTGCTTAATGGCTTGCTTGCTCAAAATGCTTAGTGATATTGCTCCAAAGCCCTCAACCACTTTCTCATTCCAAATATGTCAAAACCCTAAACTCCATATCGGCCCCACCGATTCTTTCTATCCGGCGCCACTGAGTTCATATGACATAGCCACAGCTAGAAACCCTAACAGTTTGGTCACACTGATACGGATCTCGGTCTCACCGAGATGGCCTTGCCAACTCCCTGTTATCAGTTGCAATTATTTTGGTCTCACCAAAATTGTGATCGGTCTCACCGAGATGGCTTGACCAATTCTCTGTTGCCCTATTGCTTCATTTTGGTCTCACCGAGTTGATGCAATCGGCGCCACCGAGATTAGGTTTGCCCTAAGCCCTAGCACATCGGTGCCACCGAGTTGTTCTAGTCGGTCCAACCGAGATTCCTAACGTTCACATTTTGAACTAATCGGTCAGACCGAGTTCATCTAGTCGGTCCCACCGAGTTTGGTCAAATGTGTGTAATGGTTGGATTTTGTGTGGAGGCTATATATACCCCTCCACCCCCATCTCCATATGTGAGAGAGCCATCAGAATGTGCCTACACACTGCTGGAATCAAAGAATTTGCCGTCCGCCAGTTCTTTGCTGTCTGCTAGCGGACGGCACAGTAGGTGTTTGCCGTCCGCTTGCAAAAAGCAGACGACATAGAAGTGGCTGATGGCAATGTTGTAGTTTTCCATCAGCCACATCTTTGCCGTCTGCTAGCGGACGGCAAAGAGCCAAAAGGCAGACGACAAAGAGGAACGGCCATTCCCCTCGGCCCCACCCCACTAGCTAGGCTCTTTGCCATCTGCCAGTGGACGACAAAGAGCCAAAAGGCAGACGGCAAAGAGGAACCTAGCTAACGGCCGTTCCCCCCGGCCCCACCCCACTAGCTAGGCTCTTTGCCGTCTGCTAGCAGATGGCAAAGAGCGAGCTAACTAAAATGGTCAGCCCCGCCCCACCCCCTCTCTCTCTCCCCTCACCTCACCCACGTGACGCCCCCGTAGACCGAGCCGCCGCTGGCCCGTGCCACCCCCGGAGCCCGAGCCGCGTCAGCTAGCCCCGCCCCTCGGAGCCCGCCCCGCCACCGGCCCGCCTGCCCGCCCCGCCTAGCGGACCCAGGCCGCAGCGGCCGCCCTACCCCGCCCCATCACTGGAGCCGCGCCGCGCTGCCCCGCCCCACTGCCGGTGCCGCACCGCCCCTCCCCGCGGCCTTCCTCCACCGCCCCCCTCCCCATGGCCTGCCTCCACCGGTCGACCTCGCCGGAGCTAGGTGAGTTCTTGTCCTCTTTTTTTCTGTTTTTTTACATTTAGTTTAGTTTAGTTTAGTTTAATTTAGTTTAGGTTTAGGTTTAGGTTTAGGTTTAGATTTAGTTTAGTTTAGGTTTTTTTTTCTGTTTTTTATGAAGAAAGAGAAAAATAAGAAGTACAAGAGACAGAAGAGAAGAAGAGGAAGACAGAATAAGAAGAAGCAGACGAAGAAGCAGACGAACGAATAAGCACTCCTCCGTCCAGCCTCCTCCGCTCATCCTCCTCATCCGCTCCCATCGCTCCCTCCTCTTCTTCTTCCTCACTCTCCTCCCACAATCCCCTCTTCCTCCTCCCTCCTCCTCCTCCTCCTCCTCCTCCTCCTCCTCCTCTCTCCTCGTCCTCTCCTCCCCCCTCCCTTCCTTCTTCGGACTTAGCCCCCCCTCCCTACCTCCTCCTCCCTCTTCTCTTCCCCCCTCCTCTCCCCCCATCTACCCCCGCCTCCCCTCACGCCTCCTCCGCGCCTTTCCCCCCCCTCCGCCTTCTCTCCGCCTCCTCTTCCCCCGAGGAGAAGACGTGAAAAAGAAGTAGAAAAGTAGAAAATGAAGGAAAAGAAGGTCGAGGGTCGAGGGCTCGAGGGGTCGAGGGTCGAGGGGTCGAGGGTCGCCGAGGGGTCGAGGATTGCCGAGGGGTCGAGGGTCGAGTATCGCCGAGGGGTCGGGGTCGAGGGTCGAGGATTGCTGAAGGGTCGAGGGTCGAGGATCGCCAAGGGGTCAAGGGTAGCCGAGGGGTTGAGGGTCGAGGATCGCCGAGGGGTCGAGGGGTCAAGGATCGAGGGGTCGATGGGTCGATGGTCGAGGATCTCCGAGGGGTCAAGGGTCGAGGGTCACCGACGGGTCGAGGGGTCGCCAAGGGGTCGAGGATCGAGGGGTCGAGGGCCGAGGATCGCCGAGGGGTCGAGGATCGAGGGGTCGAGGGTCGAGGGGTTGAGAGTCGAGGAACGAGCAGTGCAAATCATTTTTTTACAACTTGGCGGTGGCATCCTGTTGTAAATATTTAGTTAGGTTGATGGCAAAAACAATAATGCTATGTTACTCATCTTTGGATTTAAATGTGCAGTGGTTTCATCGCTGCGAGGGTTTGGTGTTCGACGAGCTCCGCCCCTGCGTTCGTGGGTGAGCACAAATGACATCTCCTCCTCCCCCTTAATTATTTGCTCTGTTCCGGTCTTCATGCCGATGAAACTTGCTAGCTATAGGTGTCTTCAATCATCAGTATGCGTGACCAGTATGCGTCTCCCATTCAAAAGGGTTACAGTTATAAATTTGCATGCATTTGCATATTTATAACCGTGATTCTTTTGAATTGTCCAACGTTATCCATGTACAGCCCGAGTATGTGTAGATTGGGTTCGTTTTCCCATATGCTCTTCTCCGGATCTGACGCATAAATTTCATCAGTGCCTCCCTGTTGTTCTCCGGGTACACATCCTCTCTGTTTATTGCAGAGACGTGTATCAGGAGAATAGCTGGGAGGTGCTGCCAAAATTTTGCGTCGGATCCGGAGCAGAGCATGGGAAAATGAACCCAATCTACACATACTCGGGTGGGATTAGGACCTATCTTTACCTATTAGAGTGTAGGTTGCATGGACGTAATAAAATTGACAAACTAGATTAACTGATGAATATATACATGGTGAATTATATATATAGATTTCTTGTGTGTCCAGTAGCTAGGCAAGATGAGTGATCGTGCGTGGATGTACACCGGTCACACTAGTCAGAAAGATATGACCAATGAATGGTTAACAAAAACCAAGGGGTTTGTGAGAGCCGCATTTGCAAATGGCCAGAAGAAAACCTGGTGCCCCTGTGTCCGGTGCGACAATTGGCACAAGATAACAGAGGAAGAAATGGGCAAACACCTGCATAAGAGTGGTTTTACGCCCGGTTATACGGTGTGGACATTTCGTGGTGAGTCTGCCCAACGTGCCAGAGCTGAGGTGGTTCGTCGTCGCACCGACGAGCATTGTACCGGGATGGAAGACATGGTGCAAGACTTTGATGATGCTCGGGATTCAGACGATGAGATGGAGGAATCTGCAAAGGCCTTCAATGAAATGTTGGAGTCTTCAAAACGTCCTCTCCACGAGCACACTGAGCTTTGTCAGCTGGATGCCATATCACAAGTAATGGCTCTGAAGGCTCAATTCAACTTGGGCAGAGAATGCTACGACGCGATGATGACAGTATTTGGATGCTTTCTACCCAAAGGCCATGTAATGCCTGCAAACCTGTACCAGTCGGACAAAATCCTCCGTGCACTTAAGATGCCCTATGAGAAGATACATGCCTGTGAGAAAGGATGTGCCTTATTTAGGCTTGAGTATGCGGACTTGAACTATTGTCCCATTTGCAAGTCTTCCAGGTATGTTGTGGTAGACAACGGTATGGGTGAGAAGACGCAGACCAGAATCCCCGTTAATGTTCTTCGGTATATACTAATCATACCAAGACTTCAACGTCTTTTCATGGTCGAAGAGACGGCCAGACAGATGACATGGCACAAAATGGGCAAAAGAAACGAACTAGATGCAGATGGGAATCTGATGATGGTACACACATCGGATGGTTCTGCGTGGAAGCGCTTCAATGCATTACATGCACAAAAAGCGGCAGATCCAAGGCATCCTCGAGTCGCCATCAGCACGGATGGGCTCAATGTGTTTGGTCTGACGGCAACCCAATACAGTTGTTGGCCCGTATTTGTCATTCCACTCAATCTCCCCCTCGGACAGATTATGCAAAGAAAGAACATTTTCCTGACGTTAATAATTCCAGGGCCCAACTATCCGGGGAAGAATATGAATGTGTACATGCAGCTGCTTAAGGATGAATTGCAAGAAGCTTGGGATAATGGGTTCAAGACAAACGATGCCGCTAGCAAACAGAACTTCATAATGCATGTCTGGTACATGTACTCGATGCATGACTTACCGGCATATGCGCTATTCGTTGGCTGGTGTGTGCATGGAAGGTTCCTGTGCCCCACATGCAAGGCAGCTCTTCAGTTTCGCTGGCTACAGGCGGGCCGCAAGTTTTCTTGCTTCGACTTGCATAGACAGTTCCTGGATCCTCGCCATAAGTTCAGGAAAGACAAAAAGAACTTCATCAAAGGTAGAGTTGTCAAAAACTCTGCACCACCTGCATTGACAGCCAAGAGACCCTGGATCAGTTAAATGCTCTCGAGCCAGATCTAGAGCGTCCAGGGTATTTCAAGGGGTATAATTCGGAACACGCCTGGACTCACAAGACATGCTTGTGGGATCTGCCTTACTTCAAAGACCTCCTTTGCCCACACAACATCGACATGATGCACACTGAAAAGAATATCGCCGAGGGCCT
This sequence comes from Thinopyrum elongatum, assembly GCA_011799875.1. Classification (NCBI taxonomy): domain Eukaryota; kingdom Viridiplantae; phylum Streptophyta; class Magnoliopsida; order Poales; family Poaceae; genus Thinopyrum; species Thinopyrum elongatum. The sequence continues at coordinate 139,274,277 of CM022302.1, read as the reverse complement.
TTTTGGTACATTGTTCGGCATAGAGGGGAAGTTAAAGGATAATACTAAGGCTAGAGTCGATCAGGAGGTGCTATGTGATAGACCGTTACAAAACATGCAAGAACCGAAAGGAAAGCAGAACTGGACGAAGCCAAAGGCATGGTTCAATCTTGGAAGGCCAGCTATGAGGGAAATTATCTTGTGGGTGAAAATGCAATTGATGTTCCTCGATGGGTATGCATCGAATCTAAAGAGGGGAGCGAGTCTTGAAAAAATGAAAATATTTGGTCTCAAGAGTCATGATTGGCACATATGGATTGAGCAGGTAATGCCGATGATGTTGCATGGCTTCATCCCTGAGGATGAATGGCTAGTAGTGGTAGAGCTGAGCTATTTCTTCCGTGTTCTTTGTGCGAAAGAACTGTCACCTAGCGTGCTAGAAGAAATGGAAGAGTTGGCGCCGAAGTTGATCTGCAAGTTAGAGAAGATCTTTCCGCCGGGCTTCTTTAATCCAATGCAGCACTTGATTTTGCATCTCCCGGCCGAGGCAAGATTGGGGGGGCCCGTGCAAAATCGTTGGTGCTACACAACTGAGAGGATGCAGAAGACACTTCAAGCAAAATATAAAAATAAACATAGAATTGAAGCATCGATGGCCGAGGCATTCATTACTGAGGAGGTGGCAAACTTCATGACAGCACACTACGAAGACAAAAATCATCATTTGCATAATCCTAAGCCTCGGTACAATGTTGGCAACCCTAAAAAAGGTGGATCCAACCTTAGCCTATTCAAAGTGAAACTCGCACCAGCCGGTGCTTCAAAACCAATATCGTTGGATGTTGAAGAATTGCGGACCATTTCGTTGTATATCTTCAACAACCAAACAGAAGTGCGGCCGTACATCGAGTAAGTTCTCGGTACATTGTTTTGCAACTTCTAATTCCTTTGAACTGCTCTTATTCCTGGATATTTGATACAGACAATACGTCACCAAATTCTCTGATGGAGCGGTGATCGAAAAGGATACCATCGAAGAGTATGAGCTTCTGGCAAAGCATGGAGGCGGCTTTCCCGGTTTCATCTCTTGGTTCAAACAAACGGTAATTTCCATTAGACCATTCTCATTTCTTTGTCTAATTTCGGCTAATGCAACAATCCTTTCATATTAAACTTGTAGGCTAATTCAGAGTCTATGGACACCGAATTGAGACAAGTCGCTAATGGTTTCGACTATAAGGTCCGTTCATTTGACAAATACGACATCAACGGGTATCGCTTTCGTACCTTCGGCAAAGAGCTATCTACGACCGACCAAAAGTCTACAAATTGTTGTGTCTCTGCTATCGACGAAGGAGGTACCGAGTATTATGGGAGAGTTGAAGCAATTTATGAACTTCTATTCTATGATGAAAACCCACCGAACGTCGTAGTCTTCAAATGTTATTGGTTCCAGCCGAAGGAGACTAAAAGGACTCATGAACATATAGGGCTAGTCAAAATCAAACAAAGCACCCATTTAGATGTCCCCGATGTCTATATTACGGCTCAACAGGCGACCCAAGTTTTCTATCTACCGTGGGCCTGCCAAACTGATCCAAATATGAATGGTTGGGATGTTGTTTATGAAGTGCCGCCACGTGTTAGACCACCTCCCCCCAATGAAGAGGATTATGAACCTCACATTAACCCAGACACATATGAAGGAGAATTCTTCCAAGAAACACGTCTTTCCAAAAAATGTTTCAAGAAACGCTCTACTTCACCCCAGAACATTGAAGTAGACAACGACAGTGAATCCGACTTCACCCTTGAGCTGGAACAAGAAGAGTCGGAACAAGAAGAGTTTACTGCTGCGGATGACCTGTTAATGCTTGACCGATTACATAAAGGTGGCCTTCCACATGTTGATGCCGCTGAACCCGATGAGAACATCATTCATGATAGTGATGATGATGATGCATTTATTGATCCCGGAGCATATATAGATGATCAAGATTATTATTAGTTCAAGTCAGGTATTCAATTTGTATTATATACATATATATATTGTTAGTTCATGTTAGGCATTCAATTTTTTTATGTTGTACTTGATGATGATACACTTAAGTTATATACATATTATTATTCATGTCGGTATTAATTTTTTTTATGTTGTACTAGTTTCGTTTACTCTTTGTCATGGCAGGTGTTGAAAGATGGTGGGAGCGGGTAAGGAGCGCTCCGAGGCTCCTTCTTCGTCGGCGCGTGGTGGGAGTGGTACTTCCATTCCACCCGTACCTCTCCGGAGAGCGTTGTACGAGGGTATGGCTTCACTGGTGGGCGCTTCTTCGTCGGCGTCGTTGCCCACCGGGAGAGGAGGTTGGGGAGGGAGGAAGAGAGGAGGTCGGGGAGGACATGGCCGTGGGAGAGGTAGGCAGGCTCCTATGCCTTCCTCGTCGCCACCCCCAGCTGATTCACCCGAGCACAGGACTGCTAGGGTGGACACGTCTGAGGAGGAGGCTACGCAAACTCTGGTCCACAAGCCTCGGGTCGACGGGCCTTCGGCCCACGAGACTTCGGGCCACAAGACTCCAGACCAGGGTACGTCCCAGGAGACGTCCGGATGTGGTACCTGGCCGGATCCGCCTGAGGGGCCGAGTGGTCATGCTGATGGTGGCGGGGATCCGGCTGATAGCGAGGACGAGGTGGTTAAGGGGGCCATCGTCTACCAGCGTGGTTGTACACGGCTCCCGACTATGCCGGCGACCCATGAGCAGAGGTGGTTGATTTTCCCTGATGGGGAGAGGTAAGTGCATTTACTCTTTTTGTACCTTTTACCTTCACGTTTCTTCAAATTTCTAATGCGTTGGCCTTGTCATACTGTAGGGGTTGGGACCACGCTCCGGATGTCCGCAGGCCCAACACCGTCCTTGGTGTGCTTTGCCGGTAAAACTTCCCGGGGTTTGTCATGTTGCCCGATGAGGGTTAGGTTCCACAGCTAGGATTGAGCTGGGAGCACTACTTGGCTGCCCCGGACCCGCCGGAGGAGATGATCGACGGTGTCTTGTGCCACACGGGGGCAGAGATGGTGATCAGAAAGTTTTGGGTAATTTCTCCTTTACACAATTAAAAATCTTCAAATGGCTAGTTATAGTACTAATCAATGTTGTCTCGTTTGATTGCAGACCTTCTACAGGTGTGAGGAGGGATACAAGGAGGCCGCGGTAAAGGTTATCGATGCCGAGTGCAAGCGCCTACTACAAAACTTACGGCACGAGGCTCGGGTTCAGGCTGTTCGACACTACTACGCCTCGCGTGGTATTAAGAAGCCCAAGCCGGCGTGCCGTGAAAAGTTTCTGAAGAAGGAGCAGTACGTGACGGTAATTACCTATTCTTAAGGCCTTGTACTTAGTTTCCTTGATTTGATTCGTAGGTGTAGCGCTCAAGTTTCTCTTTACTAACTTAGGTGCCCCCGAGATGGTGTGCGGATCAGATGGATTGTTGGGAGGTGTTGGTGGATGAGTGGTGCTCAGACCAATGGCTAGCCCTCCACAACAATGCCAAGGTCCGGCATGCCCAAATGGAAGGTGTGCCACACCATCAAGGCAGCGCCAACTTATATCAGTTCGGGCGGAACTGGGTATGTGGTTTGCTTCATGATTCATGCAATTCATTCTTCATGCTAGCTTGAGCCCTTTAATTACTAATTTACTCTGTTCCTCTCTTTTAGGGGCGACACAATAAGGCGGAGGTGCCAGAGGTGTACGACCTCTATGCCATGGCCCATACTGCCTCGTACAACAAGGTCAAGGCATTCTCTGCGTCTGACCTCGATCATCCAGAGAACTTCAACAACATCTCCTCCCATAACAAGCTCGTGAGGTACAGAGATGAGGGGAAGGCGAGGAAAGGCGAGGACTTTAACCCGAGCCAGGGTCCCATTGATCCAGAGCTGGTGATGATATCTGGTGGCGGGAGGTCCCATGGCTCGATAGCCATTGGAGATGGACTTATATGTTGTCCTAGCACTCTCCCAGAGATCAAGGCACGCCAAACAAGCTCCGCCCCTGAGATAAGGCCTCGTCCACGGCCAATGGAGCTCGCCATCGAGGTTAGTTATACGGACTCAGATTTCTTTCCTCTCCATTACATTGTGTGTGCGGTCATCGATGATTACAATGCTAACGAGGAGTGGTGTTGCAGGCTGCTCTTCAAAAAGAGAGAGAGGCAACCAAGGAGCTTCTGGCGGAGAGGGACCGGCAGGCGGCAGAGAAGGAGCGGGAGTTGGAGGAGAGGACGGCTAGGATGTTGGAGGAGGAGAGGGCACAGAATGACATGCAGAACCGGGCCATGTACGACCTCCTCGTGGTAAGTTTCTTCCACATATTAGCCAAATCACGCACGTAATGTTTGTTTCATTACTAACTAGTATGACTGACTCGTCAAAACCAAATGTGCAGTCTGTGTGCGAGAAGACCGGTCAGACCCCTCCGCCGATGCCATTCATTGCTCTGGGGACCACGGTGAGTTTCATTTGAATGGTCATTAGTTACTAGTCTTAACATTTGAGTGTCATCATGCTAACGAGACATTGCAAATGATCTTTGGTGCAGCGTAACTCCAGACAAGCATCGCACGATCCTTCTCCAGCTGGTACCGGCATGAGCCACCCCGGTGCTTCACCTCCACGATGATGGTAAGTTTTCTCTAGTGTTTTTCTTAACTAATGCATAATGACCTAGACTTAGCTTTATTTCCTCCAATATGCTTACCATAATGACCTAAGTTAGCTCTAATATGCTTAGTTACCTAGGTTAGCTCAATAATGACATATACTTAGCTTACTTATGTCAAAAATGGCATAATATGCTTAGTTAACTCAAAAATGCCATAATTACCTATGTTAGCTCCAAAATGATCCATTTTACCTAAGTTAGCTCCAAAATGATCCATTTTACCTAAGTTAGCTCATAAATGATCCATTTTACCTAAGATAGCTCCAAAATGATCCATTTTACCTAAGTTAGCTCCAAAATGACCCATTTTACCTAGGTTAGCTCCAAAATGATCCATTTTACCTACGTTAGCTCCAAAATGATCCATTTTACCTAAGTTAGCTCATAAATGATCCATTTTACCTAAGTTAGCTCCAAAATGACCCATTTTACCTAGGTTAGCTCCAAAATGATCCATTTTACCTAAGTTAGCTCCAAAATGATCCATTTTACCTAGGTTAGCTCCAAAATGATCCGCTTTACCTAGGTTAGCTCCAAAATGATCCATTTTACCTAGTTGCTCAAAAGGATCATTTTACCTAAGTTACTCATAAACATCCATTTACCTAAGTTAGCTCATAAATGTCCTCTTATCTTCTATCTTATTGTTCTTCTTCTTCTTCTTCATTTTCTTCTTCTTCTTCTTCTTCTTCTTCTTCTAGTCTTCTTCTTCTAACTTTCTTATTTCCCATTTTGCTGATTTCATTCACTTCACAGAAGCTTGCATTGATGGAGTGCTTGTTTTCCCTTTCTGTTTTCATTTTGGAACAATGTGGAACTTGCTATGTGGAACTTGTAATATGTATGGATGAACTATGTATGTGGAACTTGCTATGTATTGGATATCTCATATGTATGTGGAACTTGCTATGTATGTGTTGGATATCTCATATGTTTGCTGTGAAATATATATATATATATATATATATATATATATCATATATTCGATGTGAAAATGCTTGGATATAAGAAAAAACAGAACAAAAAGAGGCAAAGAAGCCTCTTTGCCGTCTGCCATCGACGGCAAAGGGGTCTTTGCCGTCAGCCACAGACGGCAAAGAGGCCACGTGGCAGCAACCTGTGCAACCTGGGAGCACTAGGGCTGACCAATTTGGTCACTTTGCCGTCTGTGGCAGACGGCAAAGAGCGGTTGTTTGCCGTCTGTGGCAGACGGCAAAGAGCGGGGAGTAGTGACAGGCCACCTGACGTCAGGAAGCAGACGACAAAGAGGAGGGCATCTTTGCCATCCGCTGGCAGATGGCAAAGCCTCCCGTTAGCCACCTAACGTGGCTAACGTCTATTTCTTTGTCGTCCACCCTCTTTGCCGTCTGCTTCCCTAGGAAAGCTGACAGCAAATGTTTGCCGTCCGCGGCAAATCGCAAACCAGCTCATTATCGTAACCTACTATGCCGGACATGTTTGCCGTCCGCGGCTGACGGCAAATACCTTTGCCGCCAGCTTTCTGGTCCTTTGCCGTCTGCCATGGCAGACGGCAAACAAGCTGATTCCTGTAGTGACACTTCCACCATACATTTTCTGAGAGAGAACCGCCTACTCATGTGTTGAGATCAAGATATTCCAATCCTACCACAAGAATCTTGATTTCTAGCCTTCCCCAAGTTGCTTTCCACTCAAATAATCTTTCGACCATATCCAAATCTGTGAGAGAGAGTTGAGTGTTGGGGAGACTATCACTTGAAGCACAAGAGCAAGGAGTTCATCATCAACACACCATTTATTACCTTTTGGAGAGTGGTGTCTCCTAGACTAGTTAGGTGTCGCTTGGGAGCCTCCGTCAAGTTGTGGAGTTGAACCAAGAAGTTTGTTAGGGCAAGGATATCGCCTACTTCATGAAGATCTACCCGAGTGAGGCAAGTCCTTCGTGGGCGATGGCCATGGTGTGATAGACAAGGTTGCTTCTTCGTGGACCCTTCGTGGGTGGAGCACTCCGTGGACTCGCATAACCGTTACCCTTCATGGGTTGAAGTCTCCATCAACGTGGACGTACGATAGCACCACCTATCGGAACCACGCCAAAAATCTTCGTGTCTCCATTGCGTTTGCACTCTCCAAACCCTTCCCTTTACCTTCATATGCAATGTTCTACTTTCTGCTGCTATACTCTTAGAATTGCATGTCTAGGTTGATTGCTTGACTTGTGCTAGTTGCCAAAATCTGCCCACCACTAAAATTGGGAAAATGTTAGATTTTTATTTGGTCAAGTAGTCTAATCACCCCCCTCTAGACATACTTTCGATCCTACAAGTGGTATCAGAGCTTTGGTCTCCTTTTGCCTTGATTTTCATAGCTTTGGTGATCATAGCCTTGGTTTCATAACCTAGGAGAGTATGGCGTCTAGCGAGGGAAATTACCACCATAGAGGTCCTTACTTTGATGGTACTAATTTTGCTAGTTGCAAGCATAAGATGGAAATGCATATTCTTGGTCATAACCCTGCTGTTTGGGCTGTTGTGCGTATTGGCTTGCAAGGTGATTTCTTCGAGGATGGAAAAGAACCTGATCGTGAAGCAACAGCGGACGAAATGAATATGTTGCAATACAATGCTCAAGCTTGCGATATTCTCTTCAATGGATTGTGCCCGAAGAATTCAACAAAATCAGCCGCCTTGAGAATGCAAAAGAAATTTAGGATACTTTGGTTGATATGCACGAAGGTACCGAGTCCGTCAAGGAATCCAAATTGGATGTGCTTCAAAGTCAACTTGACAAGTTCAAGATGAAAGATGGTGAAGGTGTCGCTGAGATGTACTCTAGGCTTGCTCTCATAAAAAATGAGATTGCCGGCTTAGGAAGCGAAGAGATGACCGACAAATTCATCATCAAGAAGATCCTAAGAGCCTTGGATGGAAAATATGATACCGTGTGCACTTTGATCCAAATGATGCCCAACTACAAAGATCTCAAGCCCACAGAAGTCATCGGTAGAATTGTTGCTCATGAGATGTCACTCAAGGATAAGGAAGAGCACCACAACAAGTCAAGTGGTGCTTACAAAGCTTCAAGTGATGCTCCTACAACATCAAGTGAGAAGCAAGTCTCCAATGAAGAATTGAGCTTAATGGTGAAGAACTTCAACAAGTTCTACAAGAATAGAAGCAAGGAGAGAAGCTCCTAGTCAAGGTCCTACAATGACAAAAGATCTTCTAGTCGTGATCGTAATTGCTATAATTGTGGAAGACTGAGACACTACTCCAATGAGTGTATGGCTCCCTACAAGAAAAGAGAAGATTCACCAAAAAGGAGGAGTAAAAGAGATGAATCACCTCCAAGAGAGAGAAGGAGTAGAGATGATCGTTATGAACGAAGATCCTCTCGTAGAAGCAAGGATTCGGAAAGGAAGGACAAGTCATCAAAGACCTACACAAGACGAAGACATCGAGCTCATGTTGGTGAATGGGTATCCGATTCCGACTCCAACAACTACTCCGAGAGAAGATATCACTCCGACTCCGAATATACTCAAGATGAAGGTGTTGCCGGTCTTGCACTTGTGTCATCCAACTCCTACGACATATTTGACTCACCAAATAAAGGAATTGGAAGATGGTTCATGGCTAAAGGCCCTAAGGTATCACACCCCGAGTATGTTGATTTCAATAGTGATGAAGATGATTTGCTAGGTAATGATGATTTACTTGTTGACAACACTAGTGACGAAAACTATGATGAACTTGCTAGTAATCATGCTAATCAAGATGAAATGAATGACAATGATAAGGAGATTGAGCGTCTAACGAAAGAACTAAACACCCTTAAGTTAGCTCATGAAACAACTCTAGAGGATCGTAGAGAGCTCCTAAGGACTCATGAGAAGCTACGCTTCGAGAAGCTAAATTTAGAGCAAGAGCATGGGTTCCTAAAAGCTATCAATGATGATCTTCGAAAGAAGAGTTCTTCTTACATTGCCAAACATCTCCTCTTGTCTACTTATATGCCACAAGTAAAATCTAGCAACAAGAGCAAGAAATATTCTTCCTCTAGTAGTAACAATAACCATGTTAAATCCAATATTGTTGCTTCTAGTAGTTCTCTTGATTCCACTAATGATTCTCTTAGCCAAGTTACACTTGAGTAAGAAAATAGCTTATTGAAGGGAATTATAGAGAAAGGTGTTTACAAGAGTCTTGCCGGAAGTAAGCAATTTAAGGAAATTGTACACAAGCAAGGAAGGCACCGGAAGAATCAAGGTGTTGGTTTTGAATGAAAGTTCAATGCCAATGGAGTTGAGTGGGAAGAAGATCAATACCCCAAGACAAAGTTTGTTCCTCAACAAGAGAAGTATGACCCCACTTCTTTCAAGGGAACACAAGCTCAAGATGATCTTCCACCACAAGACCACAAGCTAAAAGGCAAGGACAAGCTTCAAGAAGAGATTGATTCATTTGAAGAAGCTCCTAAGGCCATGGTCAAGTGGGTTCCCAAGACTACGTCAAGTTCTACTTCATCAAGTATGACTACAACTCCAAGGATTCCCATCAAGTTGATGTTGATCCCAAAGAAGAAGAACTAGAGTGTTATTGAGGGTGACTCCGCCAACATACCTCACTCATATTCATTTTGGCGAGGACATGTGCAATCAACTTTCATATCTTGCACTAGTTCATGGAGTCACAAACCATCTTGTTGGTAAGACAAGGGACAAGGTAACCTAATGCTTTCATGGACATCATCATATGTGTGTTTCACTCTATGTCTATGGATATCCTGGTATGTTCCTTGTGGGACTAACCCATGTAGGTATTGAAAGTGCAACACTCCAATGGATTGCTCCAAAAAGATCTACATCAACTTTGAGCATCCACATCTTCACTATCTACATGAAGTCATCATCGACAAAACCCAAGGTTAGTTCATCCCTCTTAGGGGGGAGATCACATCTAGGGGGAGCTTTGCTAAGAATTGAGCTAAATCAACTCTAATGGTGTGAACACATTAATGCTTTATGTAAAAGTGGTAACCCCACTTGTGCTTAAACGATGAGTATGACCTATGATCAAATGTTCTCATTTGACTCCTAAGTCAATATACTCATATATAGATGACTTAGTCATCGCCAATTGCTTGATAGATGCTAGAATTGTTTGTGCATGCTTTGACACATGTTTCATTTGCTATCTTATTGTGTGAGCATGTTGGTTGCATGATTTCTCCATTCGACAACATCCATTTGTGGTTTTGATTGTTTGGTTTTTATTGGCCAAATGGATGGACAAGAATGCCTAAGAACCTTCTCTAGCTATCTATGCTTTTCTTGTCTCAAACTCTATTCATGTTATATCACAAAAATTTGAACAAGTCTTTTTCGGACCCTCTGGGTGAGGAGCACTCGGAGTCATCGATCCGACAAGGGCTGCCTGCCAAAACCTTCTAATGCATTTTGGTTTGACCAACCATTCCAACTCGGTCTCACCGAATGCAATTGACTGATCTAGGTTTATCTATCTCGATGCTACCGATTAGATCCACTCGGTCTCACCGAGTTGCTGTAACTGCCTACAGTTTCGCATCTCGGTGCCACTGATTAGATCCATTCAGTGCCACTGACAGCACATGGGTATATAATCGCGCGGACTGAACGTTTGGAAATTTCTTCAAACTCCTCGCGCCCGCACCCCATTGCTGCCGCCCCTTGGTCTCCGGATCGTTGCCGTCTCCACTTGTGCGCCATCGTCGTAGGTCTCCGCCGCCGTCAACGGGAATCCTCTCCGCCGTTATGAGCCATCGCCAAGTTAGGGTATGGTTCGACTGCTTTGTGCCAATTCCTTTATACGATTCAATGCACAAAGTTCTTGCCTAGTCTCTCTCCACATATGAAATCTTCCTGTCCAGCAAAGAATTCCTTTAGATTAGTTTTGATGATAAATCTTAGGGTTAGGTTTCCGCCGAGTTCATCTCGGACCGACCGAAATGGAACTTTCGGTCCCATCGATTGGCCCTGGCCATTGCACTAATGTACAACTCGGTCTGACCGAAGTGTACTAATCGGTGAGACCGAAAGCGATTTCTCTGTGAAACCCTAGCATCTCGGAGTCACCGAACTGCAACTCGGTCTGACCGATACTGCATGTTTAGACTCTGTTAAGTGCTTCGGTGTCACTGAGATTATCATATCGGTAGCTCCGAAATGCTTTCTGCAGAAAACTAAAATTAAGATTTTGACTCAATTTTTGCAAAAAAACACCTGCAATTTTGTGATGCTCATCCTCTCTGCCCATATCCATCTATTCACAGGGTCAGTTTGCAGAGATGTTTGTGGCTAGTGACAGTCAGAACAGGTCTGAAGAAGAGGTTAATCTCAGTGAAGGCTCTAGCCCTAGTAGTAGCTCTGATGAGGGCAACAGAAGTACTCCAAGTAATCTGCCAAAGCTGCTATCAGGACAAAGAAAAAGAGAACCTCAGACAGTGAGGATGAAGATTTTATGGTTGATGAGGCCACCTCAAGGAAAAGAGTGCTGAAAAAGGAGTATGCTGCAGCTGCTACCACCAAGCCTGGTACTCAGAAGAAAGCTCCTGCCAGGAGAGCTCCTACGTCAAAAGTGAGAAAGCCAACTGCCACACATGAAACTATGGAGTTCACTCTTGAGCCAAGAGAAGAAGGTGAAGCTGCTGATGGAAAGAAGAAAAGGAAGGAGAGAGTCAAGAAAACCATTGCCAGAGTCATTGGTAGACCATCCATGATGAGGGATGCTGATGAGGATGAGGAGGAGGAAGAAACTGAAGCACCACCTGCCAAGTCACAGAAATTGATGGCAGATGCCACTAAGACTGGTGCTACTCCCTCCAAGCCCAAGTCTGCCCCCAAGACTTCAGCTCCAAAGTGATCCACCAGGAACATTCCTGCTGCTAAGAAGAACAAGGCCCCAGTGCCAGAGGTCCAAGAGGATGATGAGCCACTAGTGCTCAGGAAATTGAAGCCAAAGATTCTAGACCACAATGATGATCATCCAGTTGCTAAGAACATGAAACTGAGAAAGGATGTAGGTCTGAGACTATGGAGAAAGAATGATCCATATGCCACAAGGAGGAGGACTGCTGTTAATTACCGTTTCCACACAAGAGAACAGCAGGACTTCTATGAGTCTGTGTTGCTTGACAAGAAGCCCATTGTGTGTGACATGAAGTGGGTTGACTAGAAGTACATTGATGCTAATGAAGATTACTTTCCCCACGTTCATGAGAGCTTCAGGCTGAATGGTGTTGATGATTTTGTTGGACAAAAGCTAACCAAGTGGAATGATGAGATGATAATGCAGTTTTACTCCACTGCACACTTTTATCCAGATGGGAAGATAGTGTGGATGACTGAGGGCACTAGATACCAGTCATCAATCTCTGAATGGGCTGCTCTAATCAATGCCCTAGAAGAAGAAGATGATGATGTTGATGTATATGGCAAACCCAGGAAGGATCACAACTCTATGGCTCACATGTACAAGCCTATCCCGGATGAAGCCTTGGAGACTCACAAGTTTGGCTCCATATACTTCCTTCTTGCTAGATTGACTACCATAAACACCATACTAAGGCATACCCTCTTGCCTAAGTCTGGAGATCATAGGATGATACGTGGTCACTCCATCAACCTACTGCATCTGTTTGATGTTCCCCAAATGTTCAAGGTCATGAATTTGATTGTTGAGACAGTCAAGAGGACAGCTGCTGACCAAAAGAGGTCATGTGGATATGCTCCACATATTCAGATGTTGATCAATTCCAAGGTTGGAACTGGAACATATCTACTTGACAAAGAGCATTTACCTCTTAGGCCAGATTTTGAGGACAATGAAGTTGTCATGGATGCTTCACATCCTACTTCTGTTGAGGCCCAGGAGAAGGCAGAGAAAGCAAAGGCTGCTAAAGCAGCAAAAGCAGCAAGTGCTCCAGATGCATCTATTGCGAATCTCAAGACTAAACAAGATCAGCTCACATATCTGCTACAAGCTACCCTGAGGATTGAGAAGAGTCTGGCCAACTTGACTAAGAATCAGGAGATCTTAGAGAGGATTGTTGAAGACAAGATGTACAACCTTGATGTGAAGGTCACTGAGATTCAGTCTATTGTTGAGAAGTTGAGAGATGATGCTGAGGATAGTGATGACAGACCTACTATAGATAGATTCCAGTCAGTGCCAAGGGCACAGAGGTCTTCTGCTGAGCCAGTTGCAGACTTGAGGCCTACTCATTCTGCTCCTGCCACCACAACCATAGTTTCTCCTCTAGTGTCAACTCTACCAGCTCCACAGACATCAGCTGAAGCATTTGCAGATGGACTCATCTCAACGCCATCTACGCACACCGGAGCTACAAGCCAGAAGACCCCTTCAGGAACTCCTGGAGATCGTGCCTAGAGTGCCATATAGCACTATACATTTTCAAACTTTTTGGTAACTTGTTGCCAAAGGGGGAGAAAGTTTATAGATCATAGGCTTCAAGAGAGAGAGAGTCTTTTGCTTCTTTGTTAGTTCTTATTTGCCTTGCTACTTTGGTTGGTTACTGCTACTTGATCCTACATTTGTGTTATGCTCGTGAGATACCTTGTGTGATCATGTGTTTGATCATACTATGCTTAATATGTGCTTGCATGTCTATCTCTATGATTATTTGTGTATGATCAATCACTTGTATCTTTGGTGATGAGTGCATGTCATTTTACTCTTATCATTTTGTGCGCTCCACCAAGATGTATGTGACATGGAAGAGTGACCCATGATCCTAATCAATTGTGCATTTGCATTCAAACGCAAATTTTAAATAATGCACAAATTTAGGGGGAGCTCTTGCTTATCACATACTTCTCAAAGCGACGATGTATTTCATTCATTTTATCATTTGTCGAAGCTTTGTTCTATATGTTGTCATCAATTACCAAAAAGGGGGACATTGACAGTGCAACTATTCCCCGGGTGGTTTTGGTAATTCATAACAACATATAGCTCATTGAACTAATATCTATTCAAGATAAATATTTCAAGAATTTCAATGAATGGCATGGCATGGACTAGAGATGTGGACCCCTCAAAATGCTAAGGACACATATTGGCAAAAGCTCAAGACTCTTCATCTTCGTTTTAATGATCCAAGATCACGTTGAGTCCATAGGAAAGCCAATACTATTAAAAGGGGATGAGGTGTTGCTTAATGGCTTGCTTGCTCAAAATGCTTAGTGATATTGCTCCAAAGCCCTCAACCACTTTCTCATTCCAAATATGTCAAAACCCTAAACTCCATATCGGCCCCACCAATTCTTTCTATCCGGCGCCACCGAGTTCATATGACATAGCCACAGCCAGAAACCCTAACAGTTCGGTCACACCGATACGGATCTCAGTCTCACCGAGATGGCCTTGCCAACTCCCTATTATCAGTTGCAATTATTTCGGTCTCACCGAAATTGCGATCGGTCTCACCGAGATGGCTTGACCAATTCTCTGTTGCCCTATTGCTTCACTTCGGTCTCACCGAGTTGATGCAATCGGCGCCACCGAGATGAGGTTTGCCCTAATCCCTAGCACATCGGTCCCATCGAGTTGTTCCAGTCGGTCCCACCGAGATTCCTAACGTTCACATTTTGAACTAATCGGTCAGACCGAGTTCATCTATTCGGTCCCCCAAGTTTGGTCAAATGTGTGTAACGGTTGGATTTTGTGTGGAGGCTATATATATCCCTCCACCCCCATCTCCATATGTGAGAGAGCCATCAAAACGTGCCTACACTTCCACCATACATTTTCTGAGAGAGAACCACCTACTCATGTGTTGAGATCAAGATATTCCAATCCTACCACAAGAATCTTGATTTCTATCCTTCCCATGTTGCTTTCCACTCAAATCATCTTTCCACCATACCCAAATCTGTGAGAGAGAGTTGAGTGTAGGGGAGACTATCACTTGAAGCACAAGAGCAAGGAGCTCATCATCAACACACCATTTATTACCTTTTGGAGAGTGGTGTCTCCTAGATTGGTTAGGTGTTGCTTGGGAGCCTCCATCAAGTTGTGGAGTTGAACCAAGAAGTTTGTAAGGGCAAGGAGATCGCCTACTTCGTGAAGATCTACCTGAGTGAGGCAAGTCCTTCGTGGGCGATGGCCATGGTGGGATAGACAAGGTTGCTTCTTCGTGGACCCCTCGTGGGTGGAGCCCTCCGTGGACTCGCGCAACCGTTACCCTTCGTGGGTTGAAGTCTCCATCAATGTGGACGTACGATAGCACCACCTATCAGAACCACGCCAAAAATCTTCGTGTCTCCATTGCGTTTGCACTCTCCAAACCCTTCCCTTTACCTTCATATGCAATGTTCTACTTTCCGCTGGTATACTCTTAGAATTGCATGGGTAGGTTGATTGCTTGACTTGTGCTAGTTGCTAAAATCTGCCCACAACTAAAATTGGGAAAAGGTTAGATTTTTATTTGGTCAAGTAGTCCAATCACCCCCCTCTAGACATACTTTCGATCCTACAAGCGTGTCGGCCTCTCTGTTGAGCCTAGGTAGGACTACGTCATGTCGATCAGCCGAGGCCGAGTATGACCTAGGAAAGTGTGTTCAGCCGGAGTTAATCGAGCGTGTTGGGTAAGTTTGTGCACCCCTGCAGGGAACTTAATCTATTTGAATAGCCGTGTCCACGGTAACGGACGCTCGGAGTTGTATCCTGATCGATACAACTAGAACTGGATACTGGAGATGTGAAATGGATATGATGGCTCCGGGATTGCTTTCTCGCAGGGAGTCGATGAAGAATCTCTGGGCGTTACCACAACATGTTTACTACTTATATTATGCTAATCTGCACTTTTCCAATGTTGCAAGATGCTTCAAGATGCTAGTCTTCGATAGGCTAGGTTTTCCCTTCTCTTCTGGCATTTCTACAGTTCAGTCCAAAGATATAGCCCCATTCCTTTGATACTGATGCATACTTAGTTTAGTTCTGATGTAAGTCTTGCAAGTACTTTGGATGAGTACTCACGGTTGCTTTGCTACCCCTTTTTCCCCTCTACCCGATTGCTGCGATCAGATGACTGAGCCCAGGAGCCAGCTGGTCCCGCCGATGACTACTACTACCCCGACGGCGCTTACTATTACATGGAGACCACCGACGACCAGGAGCAGTTAGGAGGCTCACAGGTAGGAGGCCTTGCCTTTTCAATCCATGCAGATGTTTGTGCTAGCCTTCTTAAGCCAGACTTGGTACCTTATGCCTGTACTCAGATATTATTGCTTCCGCTGACTCGTTTGTATTCGAGCTTATATATTCAAGCCCTCGAGGCCCCTGGCTTGTAATGTAAGGCTTGTAGGACTTTAATTTGTGTCTAGAGTTGTGTTGTGATATCTTCCTGTGAGTCTCTGATCTTGATTATGCACATTTGCATGTATGATTAGTGCATGATTAAGTCGGGGTGTCACAAGTTGGTATCAGAGCCGACTGCCTGTAGGAAGCCCCCTTTCCAACTCCTTGGCCGAAGTAGAGTCTAGTCTTTGAAAAACTATTTTACTAACATTGTTGTGTGGCTTACGGGCCCACTTCACAAATGGGTGGTATTAGGATCTTTTATTCCTCTCCTTTACTCTGGGACTATGATCTCTCTTCTATTCGGGCTAAAGATTTTGCTAATTCTAACTTTAGGTTCTCATAACTACTTCCTTCCGGAGAGCCCCTTCATTCCAGATGATCGCCTGCTTCATCAGAAGATTCCGAAGACACTCTTCGATGTTTTCCCGAGACCCTTGTGCCCCGCCTTTGTACTTCCCTACCATCGATATATTCTTATGGGTAACTTCTTACACTTGCCATTCATACATTCATTCCTAGTTGCTCTTGTTATCACAAGATGCCTCGAAATACTCTCCGTTGTTCCGAGAATCCTCTGAGTTACTGCCTTGCAGCTCTTTTCCGCATGAATACACCTACGAATAATTCCTCACACTTATCGAGGATTCGTTCATCCCTAGTTGTTCATGTGTTTCACAAAATTCTTCGAAATGCTATTTGATCTTCCAAAATCCTCAGTGGCCTATTGCTCTTGATCGTCCTTACTTGCTTGCATTATGGTTAATTCCATATGTCTAGCAATAATCATTAAAATTCTTTGTGATTGTCATTCTGATCCTATTGATTCAACATGTGTGCAAATACTCGCAACCATCAATTAATCCTTAGAAATTATCTTTCCGGCTCAGACATCGTTCTGGATATGAGCTGGTTCTTGCCCAATCAAGATTTGATCGGTTGTGCCTCTAAGTCTGTTCAACCTATCCATCCTTGATCAGAGCATCTGATTCTGGTACATCGATCTAGAAATCAAAATTTCTTTCGTATTTAAGCATCGAACTATTCGGATGTTTCTATAATCCAATGCCTTTGCATTCTTTCTTCCTCTGATTGAGTATCGATACTCACATCATCTCCGTTGTGGACTGCCAAATCCTTTTTCGATTATTATCTGATCATTCTTGCATATTCTCTAAACCTTGAGTTCTTCCCCTCATACATAATGCCTTTGGTAAGTTGTATCCCCTTCTTTTGTCAACCATGCTCTGCTTCTGAGCTTGAGTTATTTACCCCTGAAGTTTATGGTATATGTTCCTAAGATTCCCCTATGGGTTGAACCTATGCCTTCCCTAATCCATGTGAACCCGAGAGTTTTCACGAGTCTTACTCTTCTGGTGTTTTGCTAGGTAAAATTTCAACACTAAAACTTCATCGAAAGCGAGGAGTGAATGAAAGGTTATGCATTGAAGAAGTGGGAGTTGACCTTGAACCTTTGTGTTCATGCTCATGGACCCGATGTGGAACTTATCATGGAAGCTTCTTGCAAAATATTTAATCATTTGAATAATTCTTCCGGTGTCATTAAATTGGATCCCTTGCAGTTATGATCCCGACCATGCTAACCTTATTCAATATATCTGAAAGGAATCCATTCTAGTGCCTCGTCTATTTTTGACAAGGTTAAAGTATCTTCTATCGCAAGTTAACGATCCAGTTCAGTTTCTATTCTGTTCTACCTTTGATTTTTACCCTCTAGTATCCCGAAAATATCACAAAACTATATAACTTCTTATGAGTTCTTCATCAACTATTATTTCTTACCGATTCCAATTTTCCCAGGGGTTCTGAGCTGTTAGTCACTCGAGAACATCGATAACTAAATCGAGTCCGCACAGCGATTCAACAACTCTTAGTAATCTTCATTACTTATGAGTTTGTACTCGATCATGTCATTCCCAGTCGATTGCCTATATCATCATTGTCATGCTAAGTCTTGACCATTCTATCCATGCCCTTCACCCCCGGAACACAATTCCAACGGTACACTAAACTTACATCGAGCTTCCAACCTCCTGTTGGTTGTCTTGGAAGGCAATATCGATTCTG
Organism: Thinopyrum elongatum; assembly: GCA_011799875.1. Taxonomy (NCBI): domain Eukaryota; kingdom Viridiplantae; phylum Streptophyta; class Magnoliopsida; order Poales; family Poaceae; genus Thinopyrum; species Thinopyrum elongatum. The sequence goes on along the minus strand of CM022302.1, from coordinate 139,256,150 downwards.
ATATTATCCGTGGTTCCGATAACCTTTTGCTTCACCATTCCTTTTGCTTGATGTCGTCGCTGTTCGATTGCATCCTCTTGAAACCTCTCGACAAAATATGTCGCGATCATCATCAACATTTTGAGGTCTTCTGAGATGTCAATTGAATTCATGATGAGAAATACCATCCTTTCCCCTCGGTGAATTGTGTTATCATCGATAATATCCTTGGTTTCCTGCCAACACAGAGTTGGTCATGTTTTGTGTTGTACCTTGAGTTCCTTGTGATCCAGCTTATGTTATGTTCTACCTTGGGGTATACCATCTTTTATGTCAAGAATGTTGTGAGAATTTCACCGCCTCTTAAGGATTCTTGATATAGTAATACTTCTCGCCATCTCTGTTCATATCTTGGTCCCCGTGTTGTTTCTAACCGGAATACCGACAATTGAACTATGATGTGTGAATTCGAAACTTCTAGCAACCCTATTGCTTTGAAGTGAATGGTCGATAGTTTCATTCTAAGTCTTTTGGTTATTGAATCACCATTCTAACATTGATCGTGCTACTTGGTCCATATTTCCAGGTGCACTTTCGTTCAATGTTTCATTATGGATGTTCTCCTCAAACATACTTCATTATATACTTTGGTGTCCAATGCCATCACCTTGTTCATTTAATTGTGAAAATCCATGTTATGGAAATCTCGATGAATTGTTGCTGAGCCCGTCGGTCACATCCTCATCTTTTCCTTATTGAAATTGTATGAATTATTTTGTAAGTTGTTTCTGATGAATCCTTTGTGTATCCAAAGTCTGACCTTTACCTGATGACCATGACAATGCTATCCCGAAGCATGACTATGGTACTCCGATCGTCAACAAGAATATTGGAAGCACAATGCTAACTGTTTCTTGATCAATTATCCAATCACCGATGTACGGGTATCATGAAATTCCTTGCCCCATCATCCAAATGGATAAGTACTTGATGTTCTGTCTTGTATATCATGCTCTACTTGTCCTTCGGAAAAATATACTCTTGATACTCGGGTATAAACACATTTTCCTTTCCATTGGTCTATTTAATCTGATAATCACATTTTCCTTTCCATTGTTTTGTTTAACCTTTCTTGTGATTTATGTGATCTAAGAAGTAATAATTCCCTGCTTATGTAAACACCTCGGTGAACAACTTTGTCAGTAAGACCCTGTTACTATTGCTGATGACATTTCGGTAACCACCGATGGACGAGAACTTTGCCTATTGGTCTGCCTCGTTCCTGCGAGCAGGAAAATGGTTCTCTTCGTCCCTCGCCCTTGGTACCAATGTTGTTGCCAACGTAACTGACAGGATACCCTCTGACATACCTTGCTATCATGACCGTGTAAGATGTCAGCACCCTTTCTACTTTTAACCCACATGGTGGACCCATAACCCACAGTTCCACAGGATCGAAACCCGACTCTCCTGTACACCCCTATTTATAAAGTTATTCCTCATGCTTGGCTTCGTATGTAGATCACAAGCCACCTTCCTAGAGACACTAGTGTAGAATCAGCCTTTAGTCTCAGTTCGTAAGGGCCTTTAGTCCCGGTTCACGAACCGAGACCAAAGGGTGGGGACTAAAGCCACCCCCCCTTTAGTCCCGGTTCGTCACGGCCCGGGACCAAAGGCCCACCACGTGGCACGAGCCCGCGCCGGGGGCTGGGGGACCTTTAGTCTCGGTTGGTGACACCAACCGGGACTAGAGGTTTAGGGGTTTATGGTTTTAGGTTTTCTGAATTATGGTTTATTTTTCCTTTTCATTTTGTGTTTTCCATTTAATTGTTTTTCATTTCAAACATATTTTACGCTATTGTAGTCATCAAGTGCCACTGCTACTACATACTGTACACGTCATATATAATAGAATTTCTCGTACAACCAATCATATATCATAGAATTTATCGTACGACCATGCATGCATACACATATATATATATACAATTTCTCCTACAATTCGCAGATCATTACATGCAGGCATTAGGTGTAATGGTATTCTCCTTCGGGATCTATGACCTGGTCAACCAAAAATCCCGCAATTTCCTCTTGAAGTGCTCGTATGCGGTCCGTTGGTAGGAGCTTACCCCGCATCTCCGCCATCTTTATTAAAGAAGGAGATCAATATGAATATATTAGTTGTGTGTATATATATTAGATCATGATAAAAAGAACTTTGAATTGTGTTTGTGTACCCAAAGTTGTCTTGCAGATGTGCTCCTTCCGGACGTCATAATGCGAATGTTCTCGCAAACGTAGTACGCACATAAATTATTCCCCGACGCCTGTCTCATGCACTTTACGAGAATAGAATTCAATCAGATAATAATTAATCAAGCATGATAATGGTATTGAAACTATAATTAAAGAGATGCGCGGACGTAGCTAGTACTACTTAATTACGTACCCTGGGTCGCACCCATTTCAGCTCTTGTTTCCATGGGCCTTGAACCTGTTTGATGAACTTTTGCCAAACCCTGCCCGCCGGCAAAGAAAATAAATAAAGGAGTTATTAATTAGTTGATATCAGGAAATGAACTAAAGAGGCCGACATAGTGCGATAATGATTGAAATTACCTGCCGAGCATGTCCTTCACGATTGAGTATTCTTTAGGTTCTTTAAGTCGTGAGTCCAGTACTTTAACTTTTCCCTCATCAACTTTAATGATTAGCAGGATCCAGCGAAAATTGCATGCGCACACGTTTGTATAATTAAGCGGGCATGTGCATAACTCATCAACTACACTTATTAACATCTAGTAAGCAAAATAGAATTTGTAGTACAAGACAGTAACACTCACCCAAAGTTGTAAGGAAATAGTATTTCTGGTTGGGTATTTTGTTGCTTCAAAAACTCTAGCAAGCTTCTCTCTGTCTCTTTTTTGTGATGTGACCACACCTCTTCATTAACGGTATTTGGGTCAATGAACCCAATGCCATAGCGTCTGTCTCTTTTCATTTCATAAATCTTCATTCTGCATAATACCACAGAAAAGAATATAGTGAGGATAATTACTGGTAATGAACAAGCACAGCTAGAGACTTAAATTACAGAAAGAAATCACTTACAGACAATAGCAACTGACGAGAGATTTGTCGAGTGCGTCTTGATTGAATAACTGAAACATTTCTTGAAACTCAACCCACAAATCTTTTGCATGGAAGTAATGCTCTGCCTTGACTTTCACCATGAGGGCCTCTCGCCCGTTCTTTATTTCTCTTAGGTACCAGTCATGCAATCTGCGCATTTTCGTTGATAGATTCTGGACCTCCTCAGGCTTGACCAGAGGTTGTTCGGGGACATATTTCCATGCTAGTTCCGCCTCTTCAAACCCTGGGAGAACCTTGATTTCTAGGAGTTGTTCAACAATGACACCGTCCTCTTTAGCCATCCGTCTATGAGCGTCGGTTATTTCCGGCCTATCGGCGGTACTCACATGTGATTGCACAATGAGCGGGGGGATCGATTGCACTGCCTGTTCTCCTAGCCGGGGAACAGTTTTCCCGCTTTTTTACCAACTGCTTGGCTCGAGCTCAAGCTTGACTCTTTCTCTTTTTGTGCACGATATAACTTCTTAATAGAGCGCTCATAGTCTGAGTCTGTTCTCTTCACAGCTGGTTGAGCATTCTCAATAAAGTGTTGTATGACTTCCTCGGGTATTTTCTCCTTTGGCGGCGGGGGCGGTTTCGGTCCAAAATGGGCCTTCACTTCGGCATCCACTATGGCCTTGTTTTCCTCGTCACTCCTGTCGTAAGCCAACTTCTTTTTGGCAGGAGGAGAGGGTTTCTGGCTTGGTGTTCTCTTTCGCTTTGGAGAAGGCTGACGTGCCCGAGATCGATATGGCGGACTCGCGCTGATGGGCTCTGTCTCGGGGTGGGGTGGTGGAGTCGGCTGACGCGGTGGCGTACTAGCGCCGCGCTCCGTCTCGGGCAGGGTTGGAGTCGGCTGACGTGGTGGCGGACATGGAGGAGGAGCCGGCTGACACGACGGACTTGGAGGAGGAGTCGGTGGCTTTGGAAAGACGATGCAATCCTTTCTCCATAGAATGATATGACATTTGGCCTCTCCCAGTGTGCGCTCCTCGTCACCTCCAGGAATGTCAAGCTCTAGCTCGTAATATCCCGACACAACTTCATCCACCCCGACATGAGCATAGCCAGCTGGAATCGGATTGCCATGGAAGGTTGCTTCAGGGGCATTTGTTAAAGCATAGTCGTCCGCCACCTTCATGGATATGTTCTTCACTTTCATGTGTAGCTCATAAGGTGTCGTACCTTTGATATCATCCATAGGGTATCTAGCCAGCAGTGCATCATCGGCCGGGGTGGAACCCACGCTGCTTTTCGGCATAGATGGGACGATGCTATCCAATGCTGGATCTGCTTGCTGCTGCCGCTGCTGAGACGCCATTTCCTGGCTAAGTGAGTCAATCTGCTCCTGCTGCTGCATGAAAGCATGTTCCAACTCCGCGTGCTTTGATTCTACCAGTTGAAGGCGGACTGCTTCCTCCTTCCTCTGCTCCTCCTCCAGCTTCCTCTTCTCCTCCTCCTACTGCTTCTTTCTCGCATGGCTTCTATAAGTGGCGTTCCAATCCGCAAACCCCTCAAACCACGGAACAAAGCCTTTGCCTCGTGTTCGTCCCGGGTGTTCAAGATTCTTCAGGGCGCGCGTAAGCTCATCATTCTCTCTCTCGGGCTTGAACGCTGCCGTTCGAGCCTCTTGTATTGCAACAAGTAAAGCGTCGGAGGCTTCTTTAAGACTTGCCCGCTCCATAACCAGCCCTGTCTTTGGGTCCAACTGCCCCCCATGCGCATAAAACCAAGTCCTGCACCTGTCGGGCCAACACAATGTAACTGGAGTGACCACTGCAGCAATCATCTGTTCCTCAGCGAGATCCCACTTAGGCCGGCCGACCTGGTAGCCACCTGGCCCCAGAGTATGGTGCCACTTTTTTTTTTGCAGCATTAATCTTGTTTATTCTCGACCGTTCCTGAGCTGCTTCCGATTCCTTGAACTGCACGAAAGCGACCCAATGATCTCTTGCCTTCTCCAGTGTTCCCTTGAATGCTGGAGTCTGCTTTCCTTCTGCTTCGTACTTGGCCCATATTCTTTTCTTGTGGTTGCAGAATGCTATCGCCATCTTCTTAAGAGCACTCTTCTTGATTTTCTCCCATTCTGTATCTGTCAAATGATCTGGTAGGGTGAAATGTGACATGAGCGATTCCCAAAGCAGATCTTTTGCTCTTTCGGAGACAAAACTAACTCCTTGATCTCCCTTTGCTGGCTTATTCCATTCTTGAACAGAGATCGGGATTTGGTCCCTGACAATAACTCCGCATTGACAAGTAAATTTGTCCGCATTCTTTTTAGAAGCAAGCGGTTCGCCATTTGGTTTGATGTCATCGATGTTGTACTTTATGCCAGCCTGCAACCTTTTGGCCGGGCCTCGTACTGCCCTGCTTGTAGAAGATTTGCTCGATCCGGAGGGCTAAAAGAAGAAAGATCGATTCATTAATATATATATATATATATAAATTAATACATGTAATGATCACCAGAGGCCTTATATATATATATATATATATATATATATATATATATATATATATATATATATATATATATATATATATATATATATATATATATATATATATATATATATATATATATATATATATACCTCGCCGGTCTTTGTTATTTGAAGAACGTTTCCTTCGTCATCATTGTTGTGGCCTTCGTCTCTTCGTTCGTCTTCATCAAATACTCCCTCATCGGAACTGTTCAGATATTGTGAGCCGTCATCTTAAGGTTCATTGTCTGGGCTCGGGAGCGTATGATGTCGAACAGGGTCTCTTCTCCGTCTCTGCCGGTATTGTCCATAGCTTATATTAACTAATCCAGAAGAAAGATAAAACAATTTAGTATTCAAATTAGAATGCAATCAATCAGGAAAAACTGAATCATAGTAGATAATATGCATCTCGAATAATATCACTAATACATCTCAAATAATCCAGATAATATGCATCATCGAATATAATCTCGAATACATCATCTCGAATATTATCGAATATAATCTCGAATACATCTTGAGTATTATCACTAATACATCTCGAATATTATCATATAACATCACTAGCTAATACAGATCGAATATTATCGAAGAATCTAGTTCACTCGCGGTTCCTGAGACACGGACGGTGGACACCCAAAGAGAAGGAACCATCACAGGATCATAGCTCGGGTGAGATCCCTGAAGAACCTGCTAGGTATTGGAGAACCTGACGTCCAACGCAACCATGTAGCGACGGACGTGCTCGTCCTCCTCCCTGACACGACGATGTACCACCTCCGCACCGAAAGTGGCCCACGCGAACGGCACCAAAGAAGCTTCGGGTCGACGACGGGAGCCCGATTCCTCACCAAGCTGCGCACCCCTGAAGGTAGCACCTCCCAGTGCTAGCCCGGCGGAGCCCAGTCCCGGACATGGCGCCTCTCAAGCAGGTTGTCGCCATCGACTTGACGACGAGGATGCGGGCCAGGCATCGTAGACGTCGAGAACAAATTCTATGCAAATTTAACATTTTTTAAATGCTTGATTATGATTTTTGTAATTCTTTTTCACTTGATTTTGCAAATACATGACAAAATTTTGCAAATTAAATACAACATTAAGATATATATTAACACTAAAATATTTTTAATACATGGTCAACTTTTTTCTATGCAACTTTTTCCTATGCAACTTTTTTCTATACAATTTTTTTCTATACTATGATACAACATTAAAAGTATAAAAAACTAAAAAACAAAAAATCTATGCAAATTCCACCGTTCATCTACATATACATATATACATACATTGTATAAAAAAATCTAGTGAAAAAAACTAAAACATACATACATATAGTGAAAAAATAATCATCTAAAACATCTAAAACATCAAAACATACATACATATATACATCTATACATACATTGTATACTAATTAATAATAATCTAAAACATCTAGTAAAAAATTGCCAGAGGGGGTGGCGAGCTCACAGCGGGCGAGGTCGAGGCCGGCGACGGCAAGGTCGAGGCCGGCGAGGAGGCATGGGCGCGGGGAGGAGGGCGCGGGCGGCGTCAACGGGGCGGGCGGCGTCGTCGGAGAGGAGAGGCGCGGGCGGCGTCGGGGCGAAGGCGCGGGTGGCCGGCGTCGGGGGCGGCGACGGCGTCGGGGCAGGCGGCGTCTCTGTGGTTTGGCGTCAAGAGAATGGAAAGGGTGGGGAGGAATTCGTAAGTGCCGCTTATATACGAGACCCCTTTAGTCCCGGTTGGTGGCATCAACCGGGACTAAAGGGGGGCCTTCAGTCCCGGTTGGTGGCACCAACTGGGACTAAAGGGGTTGTGGTGGCAGGCGAGGTCCGTCGATGTTTAGTCCCACCTCGCCAAGCGAAGGGGGCTCGGACCAGTTTATAAGCCCCGCCGCTGCTTCTGTTTTGAGCTCCTCTCTAAAGCAGGCATGTGTGGGCCTAACGAACGTGTCACTGCCCTGTGGGCCCACTTGCCCTGCGGGCCTGCATCCTAGCCCAACTACTAGTTGGGTTTCTAGTCGTATGCAGGCCGTGGCGGCCCAGTAGGCGGGCATTTTTTTTTTAATTTTTTTATTTTCCATTTCCATTTTCTTTTTGTTTTTTGCTTTATTTAATTTCTTTTGTTTCTACTTACAGCCAAATATTTAGAATTTCTGAGTGAATCTTTTTGCTTTAGGTCACAAAAATTATAAACTTTCTGTTAGTGCAAGTAGTTTTCAAATTTGAATAGTTTAAATTTGAATTCTTTGAAATTCGTGTGAATAACTTTACTTTAAAAATAGATTTTTGAGTGATTCTTTTTCCTGTTGTTTAATATTAGTGTTTTTTATCATTATATTCAATTTGGTAATTTTTAGGTTATTTTAAATGGGTGTTTTAATCAAAAACAGATTATGTTTAGCTCTTTTCATTTTATAGCTAAAAAATTCATTAAATGCATGAAAATAGCGAATGAAGTCAGAAAGGGTTGAAAATTGATGATGTGGCTTTGAATGGTGCATGTTGAATGCACAAAAAGTCTGGAGTTGAAATAAGTTAAAAAAAATGAAATGCCTTTGTAACAGATGAGTTTTCGTCCGAAACCCTGATACTTCGAAAGGGATTGTCCAGTTTGTATACGAAGTGCATCCAGTTTTTGCCGTAACCCTCTCAACTTTTTAGCACATGCTATGTGGGTGAAATGATGATACCATGCCAACTTTCAACCTTTTTGGAGTTCATTCGTAGTGCTTTTCAATTTCAGGGTCATTTAGCTCAAAAAATCATTAAATGCATGAAAATTAGCGAATGAAGTCAGAAAGGGTTAAAAATTGATGGTGTGGCTTTGAATGGTGCGTGTTGAACTCACAAAAAGTCTGGAGTTGAAATAAGTTTAAAAAATGAAATGCCTTTGCAACAGATGAGTTTTCGTGCGAAACCCTGATACTTCGAAAGAGATTGTCTAGTTTGTACACGAAGTGCATCCAGTTTTTGCCGTAACCCTCTCAACTTCTTAGCACATGCTATGTGGGTGAAATGATGATACCATGCCAACTTTCAACCTTTTCAGAGTTCATTTGTAGAGCTTTTCAATTTCAGGGTCATTTAGCTCAAAAAATCATTAAATGCATGAAAAATAGCGAATGAAGTCAGAAAGGGTTGAAAATTGATGGTGTGGCTTTGAATGGTGCATGTTGAACTCACAAAAAGTCTGGAGTTGAAATAAGTTTAAAAAAATGAAATGCCTTTGCAACAGATGAGTTTTCGTCCGAAAGCATGATACTTCGAAAGAGATTGTCCAGTTTGTACACGAAGTGCATCCAGTTTTTGTCGTAACTCCCTCAACTTCTTAGTACATGCTAAGTGGGTGAAATTATGATACCATGCCAACTTTCAACCTTTTCAGAGTTCATTTGTAGTGCTTTTCAATTTCAGGGTCATTTAGCTCAAAAAAATTCATTAAATGCATGAAAAATAGTGAATGAAGTGAGAAAGGGTTGAAAATTGATGATGTGGCTTTGAATGGTGCATGTTGAACTCACAAAAAGTCCGGAAACTATTACAAAGATTCACTCCAGTTTGTCCGAAGTGGGACTTTCGAGATAAGAACGGAAACTCCCTAGAGAAGAAAGTGATGACGGTGAAGCCGGTCACATCCCAGAGTGGGACTTGGGGTATAAAACTTTTTCTTCGCGTGTGTCCCTTTGCGCCGTAACCATGGACAATCTTCATCATTTAACAGGATGCTTGGGTCAATCTTCATTGTGAAGGGAGCAATTTCATGAAACTTTTCATAATCTTCTGACATGTCTGTCTTGTCCTCCACTCCCACGATATTTCTTTTCCCTGAAAGAACTATGTGATGCTTTGGCTCATCGTATGATGTATTCGCTTTCTTAAATTTTCTTTTTCATGGCTTGGTAGACATGTCCTTCACATAGAAAACATGCGCCACATCATTGGCTAGGACGAATGGTTCGTCTGCGTACCCAAGATTGTTGAGATCCACTGTTGTCATTCCGTACCGCGGGTCTTCCTTTACGCCGCCTCCTGACAGATTGACCCATTTGCACCGAAACAAAGGGACCTTCAAATCACTTCCATAGTCAAGTTCCCATATCTCCTCTATGTAACCATAATATGTGTCCTTTGGCCTATTGGTGTTTGCTGCATCAAAGCGGACACCACTATTTTGGTTGGTGCTCTTTTTATCTTGGGCGATCATGTAAAATGTATTCCCATTAATCTCGTACCCTTTGAAAGTCAATATAGTCGAAGATGGTAACTTGGCCAGCAAGTACAACTCATCTGCAACAGTGTCGTCATGCATGAGACGTGTCTGCAACCAACCGCCGAAAGTCCCCGTGTGTTCACGTGTAATCTAGTCGTCAGACTGCTCCGGGTGTTTGGAGCGTAGAATATTCTTGTGTTCGTCGATATACGGAGCCACCAAGATGGAATTTTGTAGAGCTGTGTAGTGTGCTTGCGCCCAAGAATGCCCGTCCATACATATTACTTGGTCCTTTCCTAGCGTGTCTTTTCCACCAAGTCTGCCCTCATGCCGCGATTCGGGAACACCAATCGGCTTAAGGTCAGGAATAAACTCAACACAAAACTCAATGACCCCCTCTGTTTCATGGCCCTTGGAGATGCTTCCTTCTGGCCTAGCACGATTATGAACATATTTCTTTAAGACTCCCATGAACCTCTCAAAGGGGAACATATTGTGTAGAAATACAGGACCCAGAATGGCAATCTCTTCGACTAGGTGAACTAGGATGTGTGTCATGATATTGAAGAAGGATGGTGGGAACACTAACTCAAAATTGACAAGACATTGCACCAAATCATTCTGTAACCTTGGTAGGATTTCTGGATCGATTACCTTCTAAGAGATTGCATTGAGGAATGCACATTGCTTCACAATGGCTAATCAAACGTTGTCCAGTAGAAGCCCCCTCAATGTAACCGGAAGCAGTTGCGTCATAATCACGTGGCAGTCATGGGACTTTAGGTTCTGGAACTTTTTCTCTGCCATATTTATTATTCCCTTTATATTCGACGAGAAGCCAGACGGGACCTTCATACTAAGCAGGCATTCAAAGAAGATTTCCTTCTCTTCTTTGGTAAGCGCGTAGCTGGCAGGACCCTGATATTGCTTCGGATGCATGCCGTCTTTTTCGTGCATACGTTGCTGGTCCTCCCGTTTCTCCGGTGTATATTTTTTCTTCCCATACACGCCCAAGAAGCCTAGCAGGTTCACGCAAAGATTCTTCGTCACGTGCATCACGTCGATTGCAGAGCGGAACTCTAGGTCTTTCCAATAGGGTAGGTCCCAAAATATAGATTTCTTCTTCCACATAGGTGCACGTCCGTCAGCGTCATTCAGAACAGATTGTTCGCCAGGACCCTTTCCAAAGATTGCTTTTAAATCCTTGACCATATCAAGTATATCAGCACCAGTACGGTGGCGAGGCTTCTTCTGGTGATCTGCCTCACCTTTGAAATGCTTGCCTTTCTTTCTTAAGAGATGATTGATCAGAAGAAATCGACGATGTCCCAGGTACACATTCTTCTTACATTTATCCAAATATATACTTTGGGTGTCATCTAAACAGTGTGTGCATGCATGGTATCCCTTGTTTGTCTGTCCTGAGAGGTTACTGAGAGCAGGCCAATCATTGATGGTTACAAACAGCAACGCTCGTAGGTCAAATTCCTACTGTTTGTGCTCATCCCACACACGTACACCTTTTTGTTCCACAGCTGTAAAAGTTCTTCAACTAATGGCCTTAGGTACACATCAATGTTGTTGCCAGGTTGCTTGGGGCCTTGGATGAGCACTGGCATCATAATGTACTTCCGCTTCATGCACAACCAAGGAGGAAGGTTATAGATACATAGAGTCATGGGCCAGGTGCTATGATTGCTGCTCTGCTCCCCAAAAGGATTAATGCCATCTGCACTTAAACCAAACCATACGTTCCATGCGTCATCTGCAAAGTCCCCCCCCCCCACTTTCTCTTGATTTTTCTCCATTGCGACCCATCAGCGGGTACTCTCAACTTCCCGTCTTTCTTACGGTCTTCTTTGTGCCATCGCATCAACTTGGCATGCTCTTTGTTTTGGAACAAACGTTTCAACCGTGGTATTATAGGAGCATACCACATCACCTTGGCAGGAATCCTCTTCCTGGGGCGCTCGCCCTCAACATCGTCACCAGGGTCATCGCGGCTGATCTTATAGCGCAATGCACCGCATACAGGGCATGCATTCAAATTCTTGTACTCACTGCGGTAGAGGATGCAGTCATTAGGGCATGCATGTATCTTCTGCACCTCTAATCCTAGAGGGCAGACAACCGTCTTTGCTTCGTACGTACTGTCGGGCAATTCGTTGTCCTTTGGAAGCATCTTCTTCAACATTATCAGCAACTTTTCAAATCCCTTGTCAGATAAACCATTCTCTGCCTTCCATTGCAGCAATTCCAGTGTGGTACCCAGCTTTTTCTTGTCATCTTCGCAATTTGCGTACAACAATTTCTTGTGATCCTCTAACATGCGCTGCAACTTCAACTTCTCCTTTTCACTTGCGCAGTTTCTCTTTGCATCAGCAATGGCCCGACCAAGATCGTCAGCGGGCTCATCTGATGCTTCTTCTTCAGCTTCTTCCCCCATTGTTGTACCATCGTATTCAGGGAACCCATGGCCAGGATAGTTGTCATCAACCTCTTCTTCTTCATTCTCTTCCATTAGGACCCCTCTTTCTCCGTGCTTGATCCAACAGTTATAGCCGGACATGAAACCAGACGTAAACAGGTGGATGTGAATGGTTATTGAGTTGAGTAATTGTGATCATTCTTACAGACAGCACATGGACAACACATAAAACATCCGGCCGCTTGTTTGCCTCAGCCGCAGCCAGAAAAGTATGCACGCCTTTAACAAACTGGGGAGAGCATCGGTCATCGTACATCCATTGACGGCTCATCTTCATTACACAACACTGAAAAGACCAAATTAATACAAGTTCATATACACTTATTCTCATAAAACAACATACAAACTCTCAAGCTAAAGCATTTAAATGCAACAACAAATGCGATCAAGATTGCAACTAAGGTAACAATTGATCCAACAACATAGTGATACCAAGCCTCTTTATTAACGGCATATTTTCTAATCTTTCTAATCTTTAAGCGCATTGCATCCATCTTGATCTTGTGATCATCGACGACATCGGCAACAAACAACTCCAGTTTCATCTTCTCTTCTTCAATTCTTTTCAATTTTTCTTTCAAATACTCGTTTTCTTTTTCAACTAAATTTAACTTCTCGACATGAGGGTCGGTTGCAATTTCCGGTTCACATACCTCCTAGATAAAAATATCTATGTCAACTTGATGGGCATAATTGTCATACACACGAAATGTAACAAATAGTTATAAAAGAGAATATACCACATCCGAATCATAAACCGGACGAGGGCCGACGGGGACGGATATCAAAACCATGCCACTATGTATAACAAACAACCATACCAGTAAGAAAATTATACAAGTAACTATCTAAATCACATAAACATGATTTTTTTTATAAAAAAGGATAAGAACAAGAGGCTCACCAAGGTGGTGCCGGCGATGGGACGGTGCAGGCGATCGGAGGTGGTTAGGACGGGGACGGGAAGGCACTAAGTAAACCACACCTACATATGCAAACTAAGAAGTTAATTTGAGCTCAAATTGCATACAAATCAAATAAACTCCCACATATAAATTACTCCCAAACTAAAACCCACAAATCACTATACTTATAGAGCATTGCAAGAGCTAATCTAGCAATAAGAGATGAAAGGACAAAGTTGCTAACCTTTGTGAACACTTGGATGGATGGGGTGCCTTCAAATCTTGACAAATTTTGGCAAAAATGGAGGATGAGCTCTAGCAAGAGGGGAAGAACAGAGAGGAGAGGAAAGGGGCAAAACAGAGAGCTTCGGCTCGGGCTGGATAAAGCACTATATAAAGTGATCTCTTTAGTCCCGGTTGGTTATATAGACCGGGACTAAAGGTGTACCTCTAGTCCAGGTTTGTGACACGAACCGGGACTAAATGGGCTCGTGGGGGCCCAAGCCTGACACCAGCCTGCCACCACACCTTTAGTCCCGGTTTGTGTCACAAACCGGGACTAGAGGTTCAACACGAACCGGGACTAATGATGCCCCTGCCCTAGCCGTTGGAACCGGGACTAATGGTCACATTAGTCCCGGGCCGTAGTCAAACCGGGACTAATGAGGTGAACGTAAGGTCGTTTTTCTACTAGTGAGATGATCTACTCTAGTACCAAACGCAATATTTATTTTTGTTGCTCTGAACCCCTTTCAACTTCTGATTAGGCATCGAACGATTGCCCGACCGCTCGAAACTTCTCATGGTACCTTCTTACTTTGCTCTCGATATTTTCTTAAGTTTCAATTCGAGAGTTACTTTCCGCCACCTTCCCTGATGTTATCTCCCAGATAAGCAACCTTGTAGAGGTCCGTTCTTCCGAAGTTACCCCTTATCCTTTTCGTAAGTACGTTGGAGTTCCCGAAGAAAGGATGACGACTTCATCATGATGACCTGAAGAAGAGAAATGAAGACATCAACGAGAGGGATCTAACTTCTTCGAGAAGACCAGCCAACGACGAGAAGGTCCGTTAGAACTTCGTAACCATAACTTTCCCCCGTACTCCACCTCGTAAATCTCGGGACGAGATTTCTTGCAGTGGAGGAGATTTGTAACACCCCCAGTGTCATATGCTACAGTGACCTCACACTAATGGTGCCATGTCATCATATTTTAACTAAGCCAAATTGCCACTTGATAAAATCAAAGGCATTTTCAAATTTAAAATAAAGTCAAATAAATTATTTCTTCAACCAGTAAAATTAAATTGTTCATAATGAGGCAAATAATCCATAGAGAATTATGGTGGAGAAACCAACATTTTATAAGGTGTTTAACTGCCCTAAAATAATTAAAACAGGGGCCAAAACAATGATTTAAATGCTTTTTAAATTATAAAAATTTGCAAACTATTTTATTTAAGTGCCAAACTTTTTGTGGCAGTGACCTATTTTGCAACACTAATTAAGGTGCTAGTTTTATATTTTATAAAACTAAAATACTACTGAAAATAAAAGAAAACATAATAAGAAAAAGGAAAACATAATAGGAAATGAAAAAAAAGAAAAAGAAAGAAAAGAAAAAGGGCGAAGTGCACTGTGCACTTAGGCCCGTGTTCACTGAAGCGCGGTGGACGCCCATGCGTCGTCCACGGCGCGGATCGACCACGAGGCGGCCATCCGGCGACTCCCTGGCATCCTCAAGTCACCGACGACTCCCCTGTCACCAATCCTAACCCCCACTCGCCCCTACTCCTCCCCTCTCGCCCCAGATCCCCTTCCCCCTCGCTGCATCGAGCACCTCCGTCGTCATCGCTCGCCATTGTCGCGGCCACCGGCCACCCCGCGTAGTCGCGACTTGTCCAGGAGCTCCTAGCCCCCGCCTACGTCGCCCACATCAACCCATCCGAGCTCGAAGCCCCTTCACCATCGGAATCGAGGTCGTCTTCGACCTCAGGCGCCGGAGATCGCCACCGTCGCTCCGTCGACTCCCGTCCCCCTCCGGCTTCCCCGCGACGCCCACGCGCCCCCAGTGAGCTCCCCTTTCTCCCCCGCTCTTCTCTAGCTCACGCGCGACCGATAGCCGTAGTCCCGCCATTGCCGTAGCTCCTCGCCGCCACTTGCAACGGCATAGCGGCCACCGCACGCGCGGCTCGCGTTTGTGCACGCAGACGTGCTCCTGGCCATCCCAGGAAGCCAACAAGCCACTCAACGCCGCCTCCCGTGCACCACCTCATCGATCCCGAGCACCTCGTGCTCCGGCCGCCGCCTGCCGTCGTTGCAGCGGCCACCTCCGGTCACCCCAGCTTCGGCCGCTGCCATAGTTCGCTGCATCGCACCGCCACCGTTCGAACGAGCACAGATGCGCCCCAAACGGACGCCTCTGGCGTTTTTCCGGTGATGCCGAGCCCCATCCGCCGTGTTTTGGGGCACCGGCGCATCGCCGCCGGCACGCCATCGCCCCAGGTCACTGCCAGGTGGGCCCAGCCCGTTTAACCACTAACCAAAACCCCTAATCACCCCCTAACACGCGGGCCCGCTGTAGATAATTAGGTTAGTTTAAATTAACCGCCTGTTTATAAATGTGACACTGACAGTATGGCCCCACTTCTATTTAAGTTAATTAGATTAATTAAACATGTTTTAATTAGCCCTGTCACTGACCAGTACGACCCACTGGTCAGGTTTGACCAGCCAACAGTCAAATTGTTGACTGCTGACTGGGCTGCTGACTCAGCTCCCTGGCCCCACTAGTCAGCCTCTCCTGACTGGGCAGTTGATCCAATCAACTGGGCCCCACTGTCAGCCTCTGTTACACATTTCTGGGCACACTTCTGTGTCCCCATAGCATTTAGTATTTAATATATTTTCGAATTAATTTCATTACCGAATTTCAAAAAATCATTTAAACTTTGAAAAATCATATAAAATAATCTATAAGTCAGATGAAAATAATTTATATATGAAAGTTGCTCGGAAAAATGTAATGAATATGAATATGTTATCCACTCATCAGTCACATGCCTCTAACATGATGAACATGGATCCTTCCCCTCCGATTCATTTGTCCGAAAATGCCAAACGCCGGGAAAACATTCCCAGATGTTTTCCCGCTTCGTCTGTAATGTGTAGCACTGCATATTGTCATGTCAAGCATTGTGATGCATCTGTTTACATTATATTTATTGTTTCTTCCCCCCTCATCTCTCCGATAGACACCGAGACCGACGCTGCTACCGAGTACGACTACACCCCTGATGTCCATCCACTCTTAGCATAGCTTCCAGGCAAGCAAACCCCCTTGATCAATCCTATATCGCCCATTCCATTCTCTCTCATGCTTGCACTAGATTTTGCTACTATAATTGATTGCTCCTATTCTGATGCATAGCCTGTTTTTGTAACCTACTTTCGTACCTTACCTGCTTATCCTATATGCTTAGTATAGGTTGGTCAGTGATCCATCAGTGACCCCTCACCTTGTCCCAGTTACCCCCGCTTTATCACCGATGACTCAATCAACGTGATCGATGTCCAGAGCCCGACACATCACATCACACCCCCTTAGTTGTACGACACTACAGGGTTACTATCGAGTGCCGAGGGTGATACCTCATACATCACTTCTGATGAGACCTCTATAGTGTAGTTA